>CM052329.1:14303051-14332969 GCA_028455615.1 Lasioglossum zephyrum | reverse complement strand
CGATGCATCTGTACTGTGCGACGCGTGCACATCGTCGCGCACGGTGTGCAGCGCGGCGTGTGTCAGTCGCGGCGATCGTACTAGAACGCGCGCAACGTGCGCGAGATAATTTAATGGGCAATAATCATGACACACATAGAACCGCGCATACACCTCCGTGGCCGCGGTCCGACTGTCGGAACGCGGGTCTATATTTCGCGCGCACGCGTACCGTAGCTTATCGCAGCTTCGTCGACGCCGAGCACCAATACTCTCTCTCTCTCTCTCCCTTTCCCCCCCCCTCCTCTCCCCCCCCGTTGCTTTCTTTCTGCACACCACCCCCGGCACCCCCACCTTTCCTGCTCGAGTTCTTACGCGCATACGTCTCTTCTGCACCTCGAGCCGACGGGAAACGATCCCGCGATAACGAACCGTCGCGTTGCGAACTGCAATCTTTCATCTCTCGGGAAGAAAGTTGATAGGAAAATTATCTCGTTTGATATCTGCGCAAAAATGTAGAAACCTCTGCTCACTAATCATTAGACTGCGCACTTTCATGCATTTATGGGTTATTAAAATTCTATTAGATTTTATAAAGAGTTTGGTAGGATTATTTTTATTTATTTTGAATCTACAAATGCTATCACCAATGAGAATGGAATTTCATCTCGTAACACTTTTGTAAAGTTTGACTATAAAAATTCGAAATTGTTTATATATCTTCCCTCTACATTTCAGACTCATTAGCCATTATCTAGGACGAAACATCTCCTTTCTTTTCCTCGTATTAAAACATTTTAATAGCTAACGTGGTTCTTGAACATGAAGATTCAAATCCGAATCCAGCGTTTAGTATTCACAAAAATAGCTAGTTGTTGTAAATAATCGAACCTTTGCGCCGCGAATAAAAATTTGTAATATCCTGAAGATAAATTACGATCGATAACCAATTAATTAATTATTAGCCATTATAGTATAGAATTTTTTTGGTGTAGTCTGGTTTTCATAAAGTTGTTGTTTGCGTTAGTATTGCGTGTTTAGACGGAATTGACTACGCGTTCTACATTTTTCCTTGTTCCACTGATAATCGGGGAATCCCTGGGAAAAGAACAAGTTCTGCATAATGTATATCAGTCGCCTTCCAGAGTACGTATCGTCAATCATCGACTTTACGCCCTCTGACACCGGACGAGCCGCGGTAACATCGCTCGAAAAGTTCTCCAGGTTTTTATTCCGACGTTAACCGGTTTAATTAAATTTATCGATTCTTCGACAAACAAGCGAGGAACTCTTCAACTCTGTCCCACGTCTGTTAGTGCTCTGAAAACGAATTCGAAAACCCTCTTCGAAACACGAATTTTATTTTCGAAATTAAGGGGACTGGATTGCAATATTTTCTGTTCGATCATGCTCAGTTGATTGTTAATTATAATTGAGAATTCTAAATCAATTTTCCCGGCCACGATCTAAAACGGTGTTTCGTTCGTCGCAGCTATCAGATTTCCATTAAAATTAATTGAATATTAGCTTCGCGAATTAGCGATAGTCTGCCGACTATCGGTAAACCGATTGCTAGAATTAGTAGGTCATCGGAAGCGAGCATAAATTGCCGTCGCGACGAATTAATCCAGCGCGGAAGAAACGGAAGCTGCGAATTCAACGACTGCACGTCGCGAATCGCCCGAGTACGGGAGTCACGCGAGTTTCGCGGCTACGCGTTCTCATAAACATTGATTGCATAACAAATTTCATCTGAATCGAATGTGGAAGAATGATAAAATATGGGCTGCACAATTACATATCGTTTCTTGATTCGGAATAGCTGTTGATCGATTTCAAAGTTACGCAGGAGCGCGCGAGAATTTTGCACGCTGACACCAACTCCTTAAACGTGGCATCGATTTTGCGGCGCACACACCCATTATTTCATCACTGCCAGTGACATCTCGCTCGAACTTCATCCCGGCAGGTGACACGCAAAACTGATTTCGGTCCGAGCTGACCCGAGTCATCGAAAAGTGGGCGACTCTCGAAGCTCTCCAAACCCCCATTTTGAGTTTTCATATCAGCATAAGCGGTGCTTTCAAATTGTTAAAAAGCCTGACTACGATCCTGTAAACTCTGTAGTCCCTCACTACCCTGATTTTTCTAAAGAAAAATACAAGTTGTAATAAGTTTTAAAATAGGGATGCATTGATTCGATAAAAGAGTCGTTCTCTTCGCATATGCGAATTTTAACCATTATATTTTAATAATTATAATATTCCTTATCAGCAGGAATATTTTAACTCGTATTCATTGTAACATTTTAATAATTCTTATCAACACGAGCCGTAACGAACACAGCAACCTTAATTGCACTGTAAAAAGAAGTACAAATAACATATGCAAAATCAACGCAACATGCGCAGCACCGTGGTACATCAAAATATATATTATTCGTTATTTCTGCTCGTTTCTCGATGCGAACAGTATCAAACAAACATTATAGTTCCATTTAATATAAAAAACTGAAACAAAATACTAGAATCATTAATGAAACACTGTAACGTAAAATATAATATAACATAAGGGTTTATATACTGATCATCCTCTTATATGTATATTGTATAATGGAACAGCTATTAATTTCATCATTATATCAAATGAATTTCATCAACCTTTCTGACACACCGGGATCAAATCTGACCCGGGCACCGCAGGGTACTCCCCAAGGACGAACAAAATCCTTTTTCTCTCGAAGTATCGTCAGGGACATACGATCGGGGAAGCCCAGTGTTTCCAAAACAGCGAGTGCGTTTCGGGGGTGGCTTGGGGTGTAGAAAACAACCCCGTGAAAGTTGCGCGCGACACAGCACGAAGCTCCGTTGAAAGAGCACTTGGTTACCGGACGCGGGCGAGTCCGTTGATAACGCAAAAACCGGTTAAAAAGGCGTGAAAGGGGTTACAGAAAGAAATGAACCAGCAAAAGTGTCGAAACAAACAAAGATGAAAGTAGAGGAAAAAAGGAGAGAGAGAGAGAGAGAGAGGGTGGTGGTGACCAGCAAGCAAGCCAGCCAGGGATAGTAGGAAAAAGAGCAAACGCTATCCAGCGTTGTAGAGGGAGAGAGAAAGAGGGGCTCGTGTCGGGATACGCGGGATAGAGCGCGCGCGGGAGACACGATGCGAGAGTCACAATCAATAAGCGTTTGCGAGGGATAGGTGTTCCGCGCCGCGTAGTCCTCGATCCTCTCTCTCTCTCTCCTCTCCCGGCGTAATACGGCGGTTCTTGACGCATGCGCTCCGTAACTCCCGATATTCCGGCCCCGAGCCTTTCCAGCTCTTCGCTTCGAGTTCGGGCTGCCCTTCCCACCACGGGTCGTTGCGTCGACCGAATCCGGCCGTCATCTAGGGAGAAAACCAGACCGCACCGACGATTGGTGACGTTTAGACCGCGTGCCATCGATGCACCCTCTTCTTCCACAACCCCCACCCTCTCTCTCTCTCCCTTCTCCTCACGCGACAGCTCGTTACAGCTTTCGGTGGCGCTCCACGACCAATCGTTGCCTCTTTCTCGAGCACCTGCGAGCCACCGACTGTCGACTCCCCCGGAAGATTAGGTGTTTAGACCTCGATATACTTCCGTGCACCCTTCCCCCACCCTTCATCCCCTCCCCAGCTTGCTTCGCTGCGTGGCATCGCTGGGTAGCTGGTTACTGCGCTTTTGCAGTCCTTGAGAGACTACCGTTGCCTCTTTCTCGCGCACCTGCGAGCCATCAGCTTTCGACTCCACCGGAAGATTAGGTGTTCAGACCACGATGTACCTCGGTGTACCTCGTGTTTCTCGATGCACCCTTTCCCCCACCATTTATCCTCTCCCCAGCTAGCTTCTCTGCGTGACATCGCTGGGCAACTGGTTACTGCGCTTTTGCAGTCCTTGAGAGACTGTTGCCTCTTTCTAGCACACCTGCGAGCCACCGACTGTGGACTCCCCCGGAAGATCATGTTTTTAGGTCACGGTTTGCGTCGGTACACCCTCTGTTATCCCCTCCCTCTCTTGCTTCAATGCATATTATGACATCACCGAGAAGCTAGGTATCGCGATTGCAGCCATTGTCGCAGGAACACTGCTTCTTCCTTGGACCTCTTCGAGCCCTTAGAAGATTAAAAACTTAACCCTTCCACAGTTCAGTCTCACGTATTTAATGCTTTTATGAATAATCAATCATTTCTTAAGTAACGTTTCAAGAATCAGTCTTTGGACTCGTTCATCGCAATGTTTTGACTCTCGGTACCGCGCGTCTTGCCACCGGTGTTCACAAGCGGCGAGCACAATAGCATTTAAATTACGCTTGTATCGGTTATCAGTGCCTGTTGTGAGACCGTGCATTTACACGCGAGAAGCGTTGACAGGACGCGCGAAAGGAAAACCAGATCGCCGTACCGGTGCGTTCTACCCTCTGCTATTCCATTATCACGGCGAAGAATGAGAAGTAATACCACCTGCATGCGGGAACATTCGACGCGCTTATCGTCGGTTTATTAACAAAGACCCTGCACGTTGATTAATTACGAACGTCTTCGTACAACAGATCTCTCGAGTTCAAAGAAACTTTGTTCCTCCCATCGACATTTTCTTAGGATAGTACAACGGAACAAGAAATATATCACTTGGACCACTTTGTACGTTCTTCACGATAATTCCGTGAAATCCAAGGTTCAATCGATTCCCACGTGTTGGAATCCAACGATAATATTATACAATATACAGAAACAGGCCATAGTGCGACTCCAGCCGGGGTCGCAGAGATTTCGTTGCCTGGCCCAAGTGGTTCATGGCACCCCCACTTGAGAAAAGGGACTGGAGGTTTTTCCAGGGACGAACCAGCCCAGTCGTCGTCCCATTACAGAACGGATCAGCATTAGCTTTACCTTCTTTCAAGACAGTTTGTCTCCTTTTCTTTATTCACTTTAGGATCACCGTTTTTATCCACTTTGTAACTTTGTTTGCTTTAAATAAATAAAGTCATCTTGTTTAAGCCAATAAAGTTTTTCAATACCACGGTTGGCGATTTTTGCAATTTGCTCAAAGACACATTCGTCCTCGCGGTGGCGCAACTTTCCGCGAACTTTTCCAAACGAGAAGTGGTTGTTTCTGACAAAGTTCGCAACTATCGACGGAATGATAGAATTACGAAACTCCGGGGTCTAATAGATACCTCGAGAAGTCGTCCCGAGGAAAGCTTGCGGGGGCCCCCGTCGAGTGAATCGTAACTCGATCGGACGTTGTTATTTCGCATTCCGTTTAAAGTCGAACGCCGCGCGCCGTCGCGTCGCGCCAGTCGGCCGAAATGGCGAAGCGGATGGAAGCAACAGTAATCGTGGTTGATAGGCGTTACACGAGAAGCAATTGCGGTTATTAAACGTGACCTCTGTTTCTTCATCCACCGGTCCGCCATTCCCACCGAATCAAATACCGATTTTCATTTCACCTCGCGGCGAATCAGTCACGAGCCTTGCTTTGGTCGTGTTAAACCGAGGGTGCCATACTTTTCCGGTATCCGAGGTGCAGTCTCTTCTTCGAAATTACTTTCTGCACTGAAAAAAAAGGTTCAATCTTCTATACTAATGCGACGCATCTTCTCCGCATTCGATTCCGACATATTCTCCGCGTTCAGGGGTCTACACATTGCCATAGTATCAAATACACCCACAGCGTAATCGTTGTATACTCTTCTCGCTAATCCGGGGTGTTTCCCATGCACTAAATCGGGCATACTCCTCGCATTAATCTTGAATGCGTACTTTGCGCTAAGCCGAGGTCTGTGCACTAATTCTGCGCGCATCGTTCTAAATCCGTGGTATTTGCCGAAATAGAGGGTGCACGGTTTACGCTAATCCGAGCCGTGCACGTAAAAGTGAAAACCGCGAGGAGAAACGAGTGTTCTTTTTTTTTCGAGGTCGGTTTCTTTACCGGCGGAGGAGCTCGTAGATACCGCCGAAAGGCAACATTTCTCCCGGGACGCGATATTGATCGCGGTTCTGCGGCTAAAAAGATTACCGCGAATCGCGATGATATTGCTCTCTACGGCCGGCAATTCGGATCCATTTTCCCTGTAACGTTCCGCGCATCTTCGAGCTACGTGTTCCGAAGTACAGCGCCGAGGGACGAGCACATTTAAACCAACCCCCCACTCCGTAATATCGCACGGAGCCCTTTAAAAGTATTACCCCATCGTTGTCGTATAATGCCAGTTACAATTATTATCTCCTCGTTCGTAATTATTTAGCATTGTTATGGCTCGGTGTCGCTTATTTAGTACTCGATATCACGCGTTACCCATAATGAATTCGTCCGCGTCGGAATTCTGGATTTACCGCGTTATAATGGAGAACGGGTTGAATTCGGAATTTCGTTACACCGGTCGATACGCTCGAGTTCATAAAATTTTTTAATATTAGACGATTATACGATATGAAATTAAATTTTGAGAAATTAGAACAATTGATTTGCTACGTAAGTTGGGTGTACTCGATACAAAAATAAATTTCTGCATACTCTATTCAATCTTCCGTTTGCAGAAAATTCATAGTTGATTGTACAATTGGCAGATCAATGAAATCGCTTATATTTTCGTGAAAATGTCTTTGGTATTACGTACGATGATCGATTAGATCGAGCGGGTTAAAGCCGGGGGAAAACTTCCCGTTCGATCGGGACATTTTCGTTGGTTCGCGGGGATCTCTGACCCTGACCGGGCACAACCTACTTAGAGTCGTGATTTGTCGATCACACCAGTTGCGCGGGTGGTTGTAGCGTAGGTCGCCAGACTTGCATCTTTCCTTCGCCTCTTACGTACGGGGAAGATCGTCTGCGACCTCGAAAAATTGATTTTCCAACGGAAAGCCCAACTTTCGTTTCATTTTACAGACAATCCCTGGACAATACAGAAAATTCTCTACTGATTTATAAACGAACAATATATATTTTTATAAATTCGTTCAAATGTTTTCGTTGAAACACGACAGAACTTTCCCTCGAACCTAATATTCTTGGTTTGTACGCCGCTGTTTTAAATTACGTGTACTCGTTATTGTAAATTTGTAAAATCCGCAGTCTAGTAATAAACGTTGTTGTTTTTGCAGAATCTCTTCGTGAATACAACGGCCTCTCGTCGGACCTGTACAAACCATCAAACTACGATAAGCTCGCACTCGCCTTATTGTCGCCGTTGCCGAACGAGCAGGACTTCGCGATCAACGTTTGCACGTTGTTGTCGAACGAGGGCAAGCACATATTGCGGCTCGACAAGTATCCTCGTCTGGTGAACATCCTGCTAGCACACGCTGGCGTCTTCGACTCACCGGGCACAAGGCAGCTCTTCATCGAGGTCTACTCCCGGGTGAGGAACTACTCGATCAACTCGTTCTGGTCGGACGTACTCGACTCCCAGGACGTGATAGATCTCACGAACGAGAGGACGTTCATGAAGAAACCAGCGACCAGTCCGCAGACGTTCTCCAGGCGGAAAATCTTAGAGAAGCAGAACAAAAGCGCCGCCCAGATCGAGAACGATGAGCCCTCAACGTCGATGGACGTCGACGGGGTAAGGCTAACTAATCAATTCAGTTAGACTAGCCGGCCAGCTCCTCTGATATTCCTTTAGAAGGAAACTTGATTTCTCTCGACGCAGAAAATACCAGTGCATACCGACTTTTCCAATAAATTGTGGTAATCACGGTATCGCGTAAGACAGAGGAAAACGCAAATCCCGGCGAGACCTCTGCGGGATTATTCGTGACCGATTGTTGAAGATTTTTAAATGTTGCGCGACACGAACAATTTCACTCTGTTGGAGTAATGAAATTCATGAAACGAACGTCTAATTTCTCGTCCATTGAACTTGAAAAACCCTGATTTACATAGGACAACCTGTACACTACCTTGTATTGGCTACAAATCTATTTTGGCTACTCGACTTTGTTGAGGATTGCCACGGATAATCCGAATTCCACAACGAATAGCTAAAGTCCTGAACAGGTTCGGAAGACTTTAACGCGACGATTTCACTTTCAGGTGGTTCCGGACTGCTCGAGACTGGACCCCAACCAGGATGAGAACTTTAAAGACCAGAACCAAAACTCCATCAAGTTCGAGGAGGAGGACAGAGATCTGTTCTGCGTTGGAAGAACGTTGGGCACGCAGGATCCTTACGGTCAACGTGTCCTGCAGATAGCGTCGATCCTACGGAACCTGAGTTTCACGCCGGAGAACGCGGCGGTACTCGGGAGGAATCGGTGTTTCTTAAGATTCGTGTTACTGTGCGTGAGGGCGAGGTGGAGTAATCTCCATCAGCTCGGCTTCGACATACTAGGGAACATTGCGAACGAAATCATCCTGAAAGAGGCTGGCGAGAGGATAACGGACGTCGTGTTGTCATGCGTCGCGAGGGGAATCGAGTCCCAAGACAGGTTTATCGTGATTTCCTGTTTGGAGGTGCTTAATAAAGTTAGCCAACAAGACAGCAACGAAGAAATCGTCACGTTCGGGCTGGAGGACAATGTGTATGAACTCATATGCAGGTAAATGAACCCTCTGATGCACGATGCTTCGACCGATCGGTGATGGTACCACAAAATGTTAGTTGACTCTTTGCGCCAGATCTAGCAACTCTAATAACTAGACTGCTGGTTACTTACCTTTGTAATAGATATCTAGGAACGCTTACACTCTCGTCCATAAATCACTGGACACTTGCTTGTCTTCAACTTAATGGTAATAAAGGAATTACCAGTATAATACCATTATAATACATTAGAGAGGTTCTTAATAACGAAAAATTATCTGCATCCAAATTCGAACAACTGTCCGGAGACTTATGGAAGTTGATTCGTGTCTATTATCCAGCTCACCGTAGAAATGTCTAAATTCTCGAGTCGAGATAGCTTGGAATGCGAAGGGTAAACATCGAAGACAGACGATGAACAGAGTGTGGTGTATTTTTGCAGGTTTCTGGCTCTGAACGACATAGCCCTTTTAGTATACACCTTGGAATGTTTGTACGCGTTGACATCGTTGGGTGAGAGGCCATGTACTAGCGTCGCGCGGGTACGTGGAGCTATCGACACATTGGTGGCCCTTGTGACAGTGGAAGCACAGAGCTATGGGCCAAAGGCTTGCATCTTGATGCGAGTGATCGAGACGGTGTCCACTGTAGCCGCGCCGCCAAGCACAACGCAAAACACTCCGGTCACTGCTGCTGCACCAGCTGCGACAGTGTCACCATCGGTGCCAACTATACCAGCCACTATCACTGCTACACCTGCCCCGGTCAGCCCTGCTCCTGCGCGACCTACCACCCCCGCTGCAACCACAGCAAAATCTACAACGCACAGTTAGTATTGTCTAAAAGTTCGACCCAGAGTCTTGAAGCAATAAACAAGCCGAGAGTAGATTGCAATCGAATTACAGATAATATAATCATTAAGATTGAAACGATGCAAACAGTGTTTCCTAATATCTGTTTCTCTGTTATGTCTGTACAGAAGCAGTGGAGACAAACAGTTCCATGCAACAGCAACACGCTCACCAGCAAATCATCCAAGAAAACGAGCAGTTTGCCCTCGGTTGGCTGAGAGCAACATTCGAATTGGCGCCTGGTGTGCGTATAGAGCAAGAAGAATTGTACAAGAAGTATCTCGGTTGTTGCACAAAGATTGGCAGGAGAGGAGTCATCGCTCCGCTTCACTTTCCAAGATGCGTTAGGTGGGTATTCCCATTGAAAAGAGTATATACTAGAATTGCGTATAGCGTAGAGTCTGTTAGGTTCGACAGGTGAAGAAGAATGTTGAGTTCTATCGCGTGGTTTCAGATCCGTGTTTGGTGGAAGCGTTGGACCAAATCCGTTGAAAGGTGAAACAACTGGTACTCAGTATTACGAAGGAATCAGAGTACGGGCCACACCTCCCCAAGTAACTTATCCGAGCCAAACCGCAGTTGGGACTAACACAGCTCCAATTCCAGCGATCAACACAACTCCAGTAAAGGTGCTTCCCGTACAACAGCGTACAATCAAGAGTATTAGTCCTGCTCCTGATAGCACGGCCCTAGACAATCCTGCATCTGGGCCTCAAAAGCTCCTCCCCACCCCAGCGTCACCTATCCTGAAAGCCCAATTGTCTGCCCCACCGAAACCACCATCCAGTGCATCATCGAACACATGTTCAACTCAATCCCAAAATCCAGTCACCAAGGTTGATTCTAAAAGTCAGGTGGGTCCGAGTCCTAGCTTTCTACCGTTCTCTCTACCACTCATGACCTGTTATTTTGGTTATGGTTTCACGATATATTGGCTACTGTAATATGGGCTTTCCTTAACAACGTTACATTTTTTGCATGACTCGAGTTCCTATGTACTCCCATCGCTACCGTAATGCATGCAGATAAGTACGAACGTGCGCGACGTCGACCATCTTATTTGAAACATTTTTGTTTCTTCAAACCGTAACATCAATATCAAACTGTGATAACGACAAACCGCCAGAAGTACCTTTGAACCTTCGTAACGTTATAAGTAGAACATATCGTTACAGTTAGGAGAGTCTATAGAATCATTTTATGGCAGAAACGTTTTAGTTTTTGTGCTTAAAGCTCGATAAATTCTTGGACTTGGAAATTCTTTAAATTAACTCTTTAAAAGATCATAAATGAGATTCGAGAAGAACAATTTCGGAATTCGTGTTCGATGTGTAAGAATCTGCAACAGTCGATTGCTTCTTGTGATTCGTTTCAAATAAGCAGGCCGCGTCGACGATTTGTATAAACTATAAGTATCAAGTGAGATATCGATTCAAAGGCAAACATCGAGTACATGAATCTTCTATTACTATGTGTGTGACGCGAGACATTAATTTTAATGAATTGAGTTTTTCATAACATAGAGAGATTCATTCGAGAAAGAGAGAGAGAGACATACAATTTGCTTCGTATCTTTCATTTTTATACGTTCCAGAGCTTACAGCCTTCTTATATATATTTTGTCGATAATTATTATTACGAGAACGGCATTAGCTACATGAGATTTTATTGCTGCATGATTAAAAGTAGACCATCGTTTCTTCTGTATGTATGTATATTTACGGATTTCTTTTCATACGGCTGTAATTCGTTTCATACACGATATTTCAACTATCTCTATTATAACAAACCATATTAAAATTAATATTTAAGCTACTGAGTTTAACTTATCTTACTTGATCCACGCTTAGCAATAAATACAACACTGTTACGAACAATGTTACGACTATTGTTACAATATTTCAAAAGATGCAGAGACACAGTTGCAGTAAAATCATTTACAACATTTAAGACAATATTTAAGTAATTTTTCTTCTACTATTATTAATATTTAAAGAGATAAAGTCGCACGCATTGTAAGAATATCTTTTTTCTTTGAAAATTTGTTGAAAGAATGATTAACATTGATTCAGTTGTAATATTGGAAATACTATCTGGATATCTGATCCTCTTTTCTTCTATAATCAATATAATTCTGTCATTAATGTAAGCATCGTGAGAATATTTCTTTTAGATCGAAAGTTTTATTGATCGTGGGACGATAATTGTTGATCAGGTGTCAGTGTCGCATCCTCACTTGAGTCAAGCGTTACTGTCCAGCGGATCCCAGACTCAACCACTGCAGCCACAACTGGTGCAGCAACAGTCGCAAGCTATCCAGGTAGTTGCGAAGGAGGATAATCGAAGTGGTACCACATCCAGTTCCATAATAAAAAGCCTACTGGCTACTAAGGTAACGGTCAGCAGCGACTGCATGCCCAGTACTGCTGCGACTTGTGTGTCTACCCCTACTGCCTGTGTAACAAACACTACTGCTAGCATCGCATCCAGCATCAGTGCGAACCAGCTAATAACCAGCAACCAGGTATCATTGTTGTATATTAACAATGAAAAACTGTAGTGTTATTTTTTTCTGTACTATTCAGTTTGTAGGTTGTTCAGTGTGATATTTTATTTGACGATGGCCTCGTCCTGTAAAATAGCTGCTAGTCGAATACCATTTCTGTGCATCGACTTTCGAGTCCATAAATGATTAATTTCTGCATATTTTCCAGTTCTCGACTCCACAGCTTTTTTACAGGATGAAACCAGACCCGAAAATGATTTTCCGTCGTATGAATATCTATTTTGGAACATGCATTCGAGCGAAACTATTTTTATTTTCGATGATTAAGTCCAGTAATATTTAACAAAGTAATTTTATACGAAGAAAGATGTTGACGTTTGAAATCTGACTAACAAACCGCATGGCGTGTTCGAGTTTGAAATGATTTTTTTGCTCCAACGATAGTAAAGAAAGACTGTACAAGAAGTGTTCTTTCGAAGTACAACAAAGTGATTTTAGTTTGTTTAAATTGTGTTCGATCGACAGGTCGCGCAACGCCAACAACAGCAGAGGCTACTGCAGCAACAACTGACTAACGTATCACAGCCACCTACAACAACAACAGCCGCATCAACAATACTCCCAAAGACTTACGTCAACTCGAAGCAACAGAAGCCAGCTATTACACCCATTCCTGCCAAAAAAATACAAAGGCTCAACGGAGCCAAGTTTATTCTGACTAATAATTGTGACAAGGTACGCTATTGTCTTCGCTTCTGTCTCTTGGTGTAAAATTGACACAGTTAAACAGTTATTCTTCGATGTTATTTTATTCAAATTGATATGAGATTTCGATTTGTGATACGAACAATAATGTTTCAGACTGAAGTAAATGATAACGAGAACGTCAACCAAATCGCAATATCGACGAACGCTTCCCAGCTGTTGCTGAATTCGACCGAGAACCACATATCCTCCACGATCAAGCTGTGTCGACCACCAACGACAACAGTGACGACAGCTAACAAGACAACGCAGCGTTCGACGTGCACCTCGATCGCGGAAGACTCGGATTCTACGAACAACTCCTTGGCATCTAGCAGTGGGATCGGGGGCAGTAGGGATTGCTCTGGTGTTGGTGTCGAAGAGGACAACTCGTTAACAAGTTTCGAGGGTATACTACTGAACGGTGCGCCGAGTAACATGGACATCGACGCGCAGGACGACGGGTCCTCGAAAGACTCGTCGAGCGTGACGTCTAAAGGGAAGCCTTTGCAAAGTATGATGCTGGCGGACCTCTTGGAGAGAAAGGTGGAGAAAGAACCGATATTGAACGGCGTCCTAGGTAAGAACTCCATCAACGAGAAAGGGATCGACTTGGTGGAAAACCACATCAAGAAAGTGTTGAAAGAATCTCCGACGGACATGAAGCTGAAGACAGAGGTTGAAGAGGGGAACGTTCTGCAGACAGAGAACTCGGAAGACACGTTGATAGAGGCTCCTAGAGGGATCAAGAGGGCGGCCAGCGAGTCCGACGACGTGGACGTGAAAAAACTGAAGTACTCTAACGGCACAATGTCACCGGACCCGGCGGTGGACTCGACAACGGCTGAGTCGACGGTTTCTAGTATCAAATCGGAGGAGCAAGACGATGATAAAGACAGCGAAAAGGCGACGGTATCATCGACCGCTGCAAATTTGTACGCAGCTTTAGCCGCGGATTGTATGGAGGACGAGACGGACCTCGATGAGAATGTGAACGTGACCAAGGAAGAACCAGCTCCGACGATAAAAGAGGAGCCACCGCATATGTTCGTCAATCAAATCAATCAGACAACTCCGCAGCCTCAGCCGCAACCTCAACAACAGCCACCGCTGCCTCTACCACAGCCACCGATGCCTCAACAACTTCCTCCTCAACCTCAACCTCAGCTGCAAACGCAGCAGCTTCCTCAGATGCAACAGCATCAGCAACAACAACAGCTGATCGTCGCGGCCCCGAGACAGACGCTGGTGGTGCAGCAAACCATCCAGCCGAACAACCAGGTGACTATACCTTTTTCCTTCTTTTTCGCACTTAGGATATCTTACGGAGATATTAACACAGTACCGATCGATGATTATTGCGTAACAAGTCGCCCCCAGTAACGTCATAAAAGAAAATTTCTATGTTTTCTTTTGGTATAGCAGAATTATTGACAATTCTATTAATAGGTTTTCTATTTAGCGTATACATTTTGTCATCCAGAACAAAACAACAATTTCTTTACACTTATTCTAACTATCGCAGACATTTTGCAAACAGGTGATAATACCTGCTGCGTCGATGAAGGCCAGACAAGCGCAACCCCAACCCCAGGTTCTATTGCAACAAGGTGCAGGAGGACAGTTGCAGTACGTCGTTTCCGGTGGCGTACCTGGCCAGAATTATGTCCTGGCACAGCCTCAGACTACATTGGTGCAGGGTCAGGCGCAGACTGTTTTAGTGGCGCAGACGACGCAGCAGCAAGGAACCGGTGCGAAGACTATCATCATCCTGCAGCCACAAACAACGGCCCCGCCTACTCAGCAGAAAATGGTGGCCGTCACGCCTCAAGGACAACAAGTGGTCGTCACTCAAGTTTCCAGACCTATCCTGCAGAGTCCTGCGCTGGGCAATATACCGCCGCCGCTTGTCCCAACCTCGGGAACTATACCCCAGACCTCCATCATCGTAAACAGCTCCGTGGCGCAGACGAATCCTAACACTGTCACCGTCACCATACCAGCGATGGCTCAGCAAACACCTGTCTCCACCAGCATGCCCTCCAGAGTCGTGACACCTACCCCAGCTTCGACACCGCCTCCTACGAGGCCGACCACTCCGCATCAAGCCGCTGCCACTCATGGACTGGCTGCGAAAATACCACCGAAAATCATCAAGACTGTCAGTTCCTCTACCTCCACCGAACCGGAGTCGAAACCGTCGACAAGTCAGAACCAGCCGGAAAATAAGACCATCACCATTAAGATAGATCCTAACGCTTTCCTGTGCGAGTGGCGGGGGTGTTTGAGGTAATATTCAAAAGAAATATGTTTCATACACAAGTTGATTTTCAATCTTTAACCCTTTTGTGATTAGACGAGTTACACGAGTTACGTCGACGGTCGCATTAATTCCAGTCTTTCATTAATCATTACGAATGCAGTTATATATAAATGTTTGTACACCCTGTACATTATTGAATTCTTTGTAGACAATTCAAAACGTCGCACGAAGTCTACCTACACGTGTGCGAAGCGCATTGTCCAACCGGTGGTGAAGAAATACTGTGTCTCTGGGCGAGTTGCGATGCCTTGAAGAGGCGTAGGTTCTCCTTGATGACACACTTGTATGATAGGCATTGCAACTCGGAGGTAAATCTATTAATATTACTAATTCAGAAATTGTTAGACTGCGGACTTTATGCTTTTATGACGAAAAGGGAATCATTCTACTGTTGCATGGTTTACTTGCTCGCTTATGCCATGAAAGCACAAAATCTGCAGTTTAATTACGACGTTCCGATCATCTGGATTAACCTGTTCTTTTCGTAGACGATGTCGATGAGAAGGAAACAATTAACGGTGACAGGAAAGACTGAAGTTTCGACGTCGACGCCACCGACGCCTCATCATCCTGGCTACGCACCGAACGCAGCATTCCATGCAATTAAACGGCACGCCTTGGAATTCGTTAATCCGAAAGAGCTGATGGTTAGTAGATTAATTCCATTGATATCGTACATCGTGTTCTATCCAGCGAACGAATGACGTTCTCGCTTAGCGTCAAATAAAGCGAAAGAGTGTCTGTAAGAGCACAATATGCGTCTTCTTCTGCCACGGTTCTAACAATCGAACGTTCAATTTAGATTCTCTGTGATACCGCGGAATCCTCTTTCTAGCCCCACGGTTTCTCGAGTCGATCGTGTTTTGTTAATATAATGAAATTTCTCTGATTTTCTCTCTTGGCGAAGCAGCAAAGGCCGACCAAGCCCGCTGCAGCCATCTCAAGCTCTTCTTCCCCAAGACCTGGGCAAAATCCTCCGCCAGAACAGGTAAAAACAAACGTGTTGAGACAAATTGACAAAAAAAAAATACCGGATTCATGATCCATTCCACAGCCACAGCCCCTGTGCGCTGTTAACCCGCCTTTTATACCTTTGTTTTATGCTTTGACTTTTCGTTTTCGCACCGTGCTGAGTTTTTTTTAAGTTTTAATCCTTGTGCGTCCTTCGATACACGAGACACTGAATTCGAAGCATTTCATCAGATGCAATTGACTCATTTTTTGTATTTTAAAAATTTAGATGAATTCTTTAAAGGTGAGTCAGTTTTGTTTGAGATGAAACGTTTCATCGATTCGTTCACTATGTATTTTAGCATGGAGTTCATTTGACTTTCATTTTGGTAGCTAGCGCAGCTGTAATTTATGTGTTTGACGCAGTTCAAGTGCTCACAATGGGCAGGGTGTTGGTATATAATATAGTTTTGACTTTAAACAACGCAAAGTAGACCCATTTGTTGCGCTTACGATGCATAGGAGAGGTGTGACATCTTAAACCATTAATTTCTGACTCGAAATTGTAGGAATTGTTCAATCATACGTTGTAGTTTGTAATTGTACCGCTATTGCAAAATTCCATTGCAATCTGATCGAATGAGAAATCTGAATTACGAATTACCGCGTAAATGAATGCAATGTAATCGAATTGCTTTGTAATTATAATTCACGGAGTAATTCAGTTGTAATTCACTCTTACACTTGAACGTAGAGCGCTATTGTAATATTTAATTTAATTTTAATATTCAACAGGACTTTAAATTGATTTAATCATTTTCTTTTTTTGTTGCGAGGAATGGTTTGTTTGATAAATTAGTGTGAGAATGTTTTGAGTATTCAGTGAAATTTATTTGAACAGATTAAATGTATATATTTTTCTGTGTAATCATGTAAACGAACCGAATATGTTCTTTCTGTTATACTTTACGTAGCATGCTGTAGTCTCACTATACTTTGTTAAGAATTTTCATGACGAATAGAAGCTCTCAGTGTGTGACGTGCTTGTATTTTAATGTTTGCAGCATCATTTTCTTTTTTTTTCTTTAGACGTATTTAACGCTACATTATGTTTTATTGAGAATTAGCGTCTCCATTTTCTTCTTTTTTTGTTTCTCACGACCACACCTGACTAATTTGTTCAAGGTGTTGCAATTATTCATTTAATTCAGACATCATACTCGTGTACACGTAATTAATTTGTTCGATGTTGATTAAAACAGTGTGACCATAGTTTTTGACACAATGTTCCTTTCTGCATCTATTCTTCATCGGTATATTCTTGTATCTATAGTTCGAATTCATGAAAATTGCTTTACGCTTTTCCAACAGGACGACAACGAAGGTCCAGTGACCAAAAGTATTCGCTTGACAGCAGCTCTTATTCTCAGAAACCTAGTCATATATTCAACACATGGCAGAAGGTGAGATTATACTTCTAATTCCGTTATTGTTCATTAAATATTCTAATTATGAGAAGACTGCGAACCTTTATGCGTTTATGGCTTACGAAAATCTTCAAAGAATACTATAACTTAGTTATTTTAATAGACATAACAATTTTGAATATCATCTACTCAAGTTTGCTATAAATGCATAAAGAGCCGCAGACTGATTATAAGTGCTTCACTAAGAATTATATATTTGAATTATAAACAACTTATTGTAACTATTGGAACTTTGAAAGATTGTAAATATTTACCAGGATGCTTGCGGGCCAGCGAATAACGTTCTGATTCTGTTTCGCAGGCACCTTAGAGCATACGAACCACATCTGGCGGGTGTGGCATTAAGTAACGTTGAATCATCAAGAACAATCGCACAAGTTCTATACGATATGAACGATCAAAGCAGCAGTCACCATAGGTGACCTTTTGAACCAGGCCTCTAAGAGAAAGCTCTTTAAATGTTCTCCGAGCACCGATCAACCTGTTTTACTTTGAATTTTAGTGTAAAGTGTGAGAGAGAGAGCGAGCGCGCGCGCGAGAGAGAGTGTGAGAGTGAGAACCAGCAAAGTAATACTGTAAGATTATGAGATTTTGCAATAAATTGCAAAAAAAATAATAGAAGCAAAGAAAGATGTGTGATTGTGAGTCGATGGAAGGAACAGTGACAAAAGGCGAAGAGAATAGAAGAAGAAGATGATGAAGAAGAAGATGAAGAAGTATGACACGGCAATGTTCCATATTAATTAAAAAAGAGGCCTATAAACTTACTAGGCAAACCAATTTGCCGATCTAGACTATAATAATGTACTGAGAGAAAAAAAAAGATGAAACAAAAATGCTAGTAAACCACGAAACGAAAGACAGTAGCTCGAAGTGATGATGATGATGATGATGGCGATGTCGATGCGGAGGATCAGTGATACAAAACGAGAGAGGAAAAACGAAAAATAGTCGAGGGAAAATGAAGATACAAAACCAAGAAACGAGAATAATATTTCAAATTTAATATTAATATTTATTTTCTCAACAAGAAAGCGGAAGAAATGTTTTTAGTAATCGTGTACAAAAAATAACTGAGATGGCGAAAGAAAAAATACTTTATGGACGTTATAGTTAATTACGAATCAATATTATATTATTATTATTATATTATATTATTATTAATTATTATTATTATTATTGTATGTTTTTCATAAGTCACCAAGAAAGAAAGAACCTAGATTATAAAGAAACCTTTTTATGAAATGTATTTGTTAGGAATTTATCATCATTTCTCTTTTTTCTTTTTCGCTTTATAATAATTGCATATATTGCAGTCCACACGTGGCTTTATATTATTATATTGTCTCTCTCTTCTTTTTGTTTTTATTGACGAAGTATAATTTTGTTAACGGATTGAAAAGAAGCGTGTCGGTGAGGCAATCGCATGTAACGCATACGTATATTTGACGAACCGTGTTAAAGGAAACGTTGGCCAAGAAAGCTATAGTCCATCGTGGAAATCTAAGAATTCTTCTTCTGCTTCATGTCAGTTGTTGGGTCGAACAGAAAATTATTCAATAATGCTCAATCTTGTGGGACTTTTGGATTGTTAAGCTAGCAGTTTTTAATACAGGGTGTTCTCAAATTCCTGCCATTTGAAACAACTATCGAAAAAAACAGTATACAAAAAATATTCATTATTTCCTAATTCAGAGTAAGATCACATCGATCGAAGGTCACCGATCAAAACAAAAATATTGCGTCCCATTTAAAACATATAACGACCTTTGAATGATCTTGAACAATTTTTTTACATCGTTGTAATGTTCGTAATGAACAATAAATAATGTTTTCACATTTTTACGTATAATCTAATTGTTTCGTGTGGCAGAAATTTGCACACACTTTGTATGTACGGTGAAAAGATTTGAAATTAGGTGAGAATTTCATCCGAGTTCATTCCAGCCGCCATTTCTTTTTACAGAGAATTGTCTGCCACGGAAAAGAAACACCGATTCATGATTTATTTATATTCTTTTTAACTATTGCCTTCGGAGGCAACTGAAGCAAATATAATTAATGGATCTATACGCAGGGTGCTCCGTTGATTGCAATTTAGAGTAACTCTATGCGAAACATTGAGCCAAAAACGTAGAATAAATTGGTTTTGTATAAAGTTTTGTTTTTGAGAAAGTCGAGCTGATTCATAAGAACATTTCTATTGTACATATTAGGTCATTCCATAAGTTGTGTAATTTTTTGATGCTAGCTTTAAGTGTAAAATAGGAACTACTTTTAATCATCTATGTATCGACTCTGTAACTCCATTTAAAATTTATTCCTGCGGTTTTAAATGAGAAAGCTAGTACCTCGATTAGAGGATTTCATTCTTGGATATCAGATATTGTTATTATATATTCTCCATTCATATTGAATTATGTTCTATCCATTTCTATCGTAATTATGTTCTTCATATACATCACACGTATTTGTAATACCATCTTTAATTGTAGTATATTTTTACATTCGTACAGCATGTAATATCACGAAGGATTTAACACTCGTTCGTTCGATTTGTTTCGAAAGAAAACATTGTAAATGTCTCGAATGAATATATTAGACTGACTAGAGAATATTTCGTAAAAGACATAAGAGAAAGTGTTTATAAATAAATTGCTTCAAATAAATATGGACGTTTATATAATGAAAGAAAGTTGAAACACGACTTATGGAATAACCTAATACATTTTCAACGAATTTTCTCTGCTGGGGAAAAGAAGTGTCTGTTAAATACTAGATTTAGTTTTCTAAAAACATCAAGTGAAAGAGAGATTGTATATTTTTCAGTTTCTTTTATGGTGCACCCTGTATAGTAGTCGCTGCCCTTAGCTCCAAAACGTCTTATAAGCTAAAGCATTGCACTTTTAGCTAATCGTGTCGCAACAATGTTGTTTTCTCGATGGTCTGCGCACGTGAGACAAAAGAGATAACGATTATTTTGTCTTTGCGGTTTGTGCGAGTTTGTGAAAGACGATGAGGGCCGACAACCACCGAACCGAAAGCAACAAACTTTGAATTCGATTGGGTTTAGAGAATGATCGGTTATCCGTGCGTTGTAAAGGCACAGTCGTAAGTATATTTTATACTTGACAATCAGCAAAGGCCTAAAAACCTCGTTGAAGTCAGTGTTTTTCAAATTTTCAGAACTAGTGGAGGGACCGTGTTAGGACACCATTTTCCACGGGGAACTGTTTCCGATAATACTCGTTTTAACCGATTCTCTTCAATCTAATCTGCGAGAACGCTTCTCGAGGAAGAAATCACCGGATTTCCTGCCCGAAATTCGACCAGCTACGTCATTTATCGCCACCCGGTGTATCATTCCAGTTATCATTTGTTAGGTTTATAAAAGCTCTTACTGACTTAGTATTCAAATTAAATCTTTCTTTTCAATTATTTACACTGACTCCCATTAATATTCGATCGCTTTCAATATTGGATTTTTTGAGAAGTTAGGGCTATTAGTTTCCAGCACAATGTGAAACGAAATTGTTATAACTTCTCAAAAAATTTCGAATCGTATGGTCCAACATTTAAAAATTAACAATTTGGAATGTTAGTGGGAGTCACTGTATATTTTCGAATACTCAAATCGTTTTCTATATTTGCTCACAGTTAACTTTCATCTGCGATATCAATTGTAAAATGTTCGACCCTTTCGACGAAAAACTTTGAACCGCGATGCTTTCACAAAAGTCTCAAAAAGAAGAACACGACTTTGTAGCTGATAGTTAGATTTTTCTCGTCTCTCCTCGCATTGATCTACATTTTATTTTGTATTCTGGTAAACATAGAAATACCATCGACTACTTTGTACGATAAGCTGTGCAAACAGGAACGAACGTTAGAGAAAAGAATTCTGCTATGCTAATCATTAGACTGCGGATCTTTATGCAATATAAAAATGTTTTCGCATTGTTTGTTTTAAACCGGAATAACATGAAAATTGATTTCATCTGACTTTGTTGCATTAAAAGCAACATTACAACATTCTCGAATTTTTAAAATCTTTTACCGCTTTATACTTCGCTCAATCAATTTCTTCATAAGTGGATAAAGATTCGCAGTCTATCAATCATATTTCAATCGATCCGTGTAGTCGGCTCGAAAATGAGGAAATTTAACGAATTCTTTTCCTTTCCAACATTGTTTTTAGTTACTCCTGACTGAATGACACGTGCGAAACATCGTTTCTTACAAAATTAACAATATTTCTAAGAATGTAATTATTTTATTTTACAAAATTTAACGTTAATTCATTAGTTTTCGCGTTACTCTCTTCAATCATCATCCAAAATCAAAGGATGAGCATAGCTCTCTTTACCTTGGAAACTACGAATCGCAGACAAAAATTGACAAACAACCAGATGCACTATGTTAAAAATTGTTTCACGAAGATTGAAGAGGCTCTTAACAATTTTTTGAGAAATCGAAGGATGCTTCGTATGCGCCGATTAATAGGAGAAACCGTATGTTTTTTTTATTTCTGGAACTCAACGAACCGATCGAGGATTTCGCCGTGATTAGAGATTAGAATCGATTGCGTTTGTGTGGGAAAAAACTCGCATTTGTGTGTGTGTGTGTGGGCGGTGTGGATGAGCGTGCGTGCATGAATTGTTGTCCATGTCCGCGAAGTTACTATTTAAGCGATCATACTTGGAGTAAAAATTAAAGGGAAGAAACTATCTTATACATATATGCATATATGTATAATTATAAATATTTGTACATAACGCCTGTATTTCATTCACGATGTTAATGAGCTCTGTATAAATTTCTAATTAAGGGTGTAAGATTACGAGACGTTTAGGTGAGCGTCGAGCGAAAGCGAGAAAGTTCTTGTATTATATTAGATTATGACAAAACGGTAGGAAGTTGCAAGGTGTGAGATCTTTTTGTAATTATTGAGTCGACGAAACAGTGGACGTCAAGCGAGAGAAAAAAATGAGAGAGTGTGAGAATGAAAAAATAGAGAAAGAGAGAAAGTATGTGTGTACGAGAGAAAGGGGAAAAAGAGTACTGGCTGGACACCGATTGTAAACGAAAAACAAGCCGATACCTTTATGATTAAAAAAAAGAACACTCGTAAAAAACTTGTGAAACTTTGCGCGAGCCTCTATTATGTATTTTATATATAAATTATATGCACACACAGGAGAAACATACGTATATATATAAAATACATATATAAGTATAAACATATACATAATATACATAAATCAAATTGAATAGCTGAACGTTTAGGATGGAAGAAAAGAGAAAAGAGAAAATCTTATCGAGAGGCTTTTTATTTTTATTATTTGTAATTACCTAGTTTACATGTTCAACGTTTCGTACGATCATCGAGATCATAAACGTATGTGTAAAGGAATAAAAGAATGATATATAATAAATTACTGAATACGACGGAGAAAAAGCTATTAAAAACTGAACATACAAATCGTTTTGGATATTTGTTTATTCTATTTCTTTGGACGGGGATGATTTTAACACGTTGTCTACTGGTGGTTCTTTAATATAAAATCGAGCAGTTTTTTTGTTGTCAAGATTGTTTGGTACAGAAAGTAACTTTATCTGTGAATCAATAAAAGTTATATTGAGCCATAGAATGTTGGTAATTTCTATTTAAAAGATTTCATCAACAATTGTCAATGTCAATTTCTATAAGTTTTGAGAAGTTTAATCCTGAATAACTAAGCTTCTGTAAAGCTTAGTTGTCTAGGGTTAATTTCGGTTAAACCTACTATTATTATTAAAAAAAACCTATATTAATAATTTTCCGGTAGCTAAAGTGTTAAGATACCTAATCGACCTGTTTCTCGTGAGTACAAAACAGTTTTCAATCAACACTTTCATAGGTTTTTATTTGAACACTAGGTTTACGGAGCACTGAAACTGAATATCTTACAATTCTTTATGAAAATATATTTGTTAAAATCTCAGTAAATTAAAATATCAGATCGCTTCGTTTCATCGCGTCCCGCGAACCCAGTGTCAGAAGGATAAAACACATCTGAAAGAGTACATTTTAACTCATTTTCTTATTCCATGAACAAATTACGTTATTTGCTGAACAAGTAAAACATAAAGCCTAGTACACAATAGAGAATATGCTACTCCCTTAAAGTACCAGTCGTGGATACAATACAGTAACAATTACTTTTAAATGTAGTCTTATAATTTATTCGTTCAACATGTACAATTATCCTTCCAGGTTTACAGCCGCTGCTACAAATTCCATGTTTACTAAGCTATTAAACATCTTCATACAAGTTAAACAATCTCTCCTCCTTATAGCGCTACAGCTAATTCGTTCACCACGAATTTACAAAATAACACTTCATAAATACAAATTCAGTCTTCGGTGGCATTTCTCATTTGTACAAATACTTCGAATACTAAAAGCTAAACCCTTAAGACGATCTTTCATTTTTTAAACATATTCATTATAGACCCATTATTCTTTCTGACGTTTCTAATGCGACATTTCATTCATTCGATTTAATCGCTAAAAAGTGAGTAATCAATTACAAATGCCATAAATCTAACTTTAACTCAGTATGCATGCTCCGGATCTGTCTGGAATACTCTCTTTATCATAATCATCCGAATTGTTTACGAAACTAGCACGAGAAACCGAGGTGGCAGTCGTGATATATAAATTGGACGACTGCGTACAAACTGTAGTCAACAAATTAGACATTTTGCAGCTTGGCTGATTTCTAATACGACAGGAAATAATTTCATTGTTCCCGGTCGATTCGGAACGCTCGATTTTACATTGCACAGGCTTCAACTGTCTGAACACAGAAGGCACTTGCGATCTTCTCCTCTTTGATTTTTCAGAATTCTTATTATTTGTTTCATTCATTAAACATTTCGGTTTAAAGCTCTTAAACTCCATGCGTTTGTACCTGGTTTTCAAATACGAATTGTTAACTCCTTTTGTTAAAAATAACATTGTCAGAGTCTTATCCGGATAGTTCGAACGATTTTGGTTTATGTTCCCTAAACTAGTAGTACATCCACTCAATCTTGTTCTCTTTTCATGTCGCTTCAACAAGTTCCTATTCGAAAAAATGCTCGTCCGATCGGGAAAAGGGCAGAGACATATCTCTTCACTTAAATCTCTGTTGTCGCCTATGGAGGCTGTGAGTGGTTTCAATTGTGTAAAACTAGAAGTATTATTTCCGATTTTCGTTTTTAAACTATTGGATTTGTTCTCTGATTTTTCTTCCTTACAATATTTAAGTTTCCCTAACGTCGTTATATTAAAATTGCGAATTCCCTCCCGTTCGTTGCTGCACTTACAATTGTCTTCTCTGCAACATTTACATTCATCTAGTTCTTTAATCATTTTATCATTTTGCAACAATGTTTCCTTATTAAAATCGTGAACTCTTTCTCGTTCGCCGCAACATTTAGGTTCATCCAGCTTCGTTATTCTTTTACCGTTTTGCAAGAAAGTTTCCTTCTGAAGTTCTCGATGCACCTTCTTTTGCCTCCTACTCTTCTCGTCATTTTCCTGAAAACTTTTATCAACCAGTTTGTCCTTTCTGACAAACCTAAATTCATTAAAACTAGGCTCCTGTACGAAAACGTTTTCCTTCTCAGGCTCCTGCGTAACTATATCTTTTCTCTGCTTACTTTTCTTCACTTTTATACTCTTATTCATAATTGTTAGTTGTTCTTCCAACGTCTTTGTGCATTCCTTAATTTCCTCGAGCATTCTTATGCATTCCGGCTTCATACAGTCAACCTTATTATGATTTTCGTCTGTCACAACGTTGCAATCGATATTTCTGTATTTTACATTACTGTGCTGATACTCTTGCATACCATACTTCATCTTGGATTTATTGTGATAGTTTTTTATTCTCAGTAACATTCCTTCGAGAGCATCTATCGCCGTCCTGGATGTACCTCCCGGATCCTGTTGAAATTTACTGTAGTAAAAATTCTTTTCTGTAACCGGGGAACTGTCGGTGACTGTACCGATCGATTTGCAACTCACTGTTGTGTTCACGCATTTAGTATCTTGTCCCGACAAACAACAATCAGTCAAATCACGATTTTTATCGGTGTAAAAATGTTCAATTCTCGTTGTGTCCTTGGAAACGTTTCTTAAATCGTTTTCTGGGCCAATTCGATGAACAACTTTAGTGTTGGGATCGTCTACTGATCTGAAATTTATCGTAGAATAATTAGTCGAGTTGCAATCTATGTTAGTACAATAATTCGGAACATTTTCTGTTAATAAACCTTTCGAAACCGTGCTTTTCGGTGTACTGGTGAAAAACCTAACACTGGTATCGCCTTTGAAATTTTCATACTTGGTCTCTTCGCTCGTGTTCAGCTTAATACATCCCATAGAAACGTAATTTGTATTAAATTTAATCTTCCTTTCTGCATTAAATGCAGTACGATTATTTTCTTCTGCACCGATACCAATCTCTTTTGAAACAATCTTATTAAATATACTTTTCTCGCGGCCAAACGGAGCCTTATATTTTCTATCATATTGTTTACAACTGCACACGTGCTCTAATTGGTCATTTTCAACTTTATTTCTAGTTTTATCAGACGTAGGAGAACAAGAACAGTCTTTCAAAATATTTTTATGCACAGCTTTTTCATTATTTTTCGATCTCGTAGGAACTTCATCTCCGTACAGTCTTTCCAGATTATTTTCTAATTTCGTTATCGGATAAGTCTCCCACGCTGCAGCTTTAAAATTCCTCAAGTGATCTCCACCCTCTTTTTCGCTTCTACCACCATCTCGTACAGTTTTATCAACAGTGTTCGAACCTTCCGCAAACTTTTCGCCGACAATTCTTGCAGATGGAGTCCTTACGTTGTCATCCGAATATACCAACCTCTTCCTAATCAGTTCGATAGGATCTTTACTGTTATTAGGCGTTTCGGAATATTTAAAATAGTGTGGAGGTGGGTCGCTGCTAAAGTGAGGACTCTTTCGACTGTTAGTCAACGCCTCTGACATCGAATCGAGTGGTTTGACTGTGCTGACTTGTTCGTACCTTCCCCGAGGTGTACGAAAAATTGATCTCGTATTTTCAGTGTCCTGTTCTATGAGTTTACTCTCATGCTGACTGGCATCCCTCGACGCACTGTTATACTGAGTCGATTTCACAGTGCAATCCGACCGTAGTATTATATTTATACAAGGAACATCTCTGTAAACTTCGTTCTCTGTTCGCAACCTGTTACGTACAGGATTCTGCTCTTCACTCTGCAAAGATCTGTCGATCGACGGACGTTAAACAACATACTCTCATATAACCACATTTAAGTCTACGTTAAAACTGTCTGGTGTTGAGTTTAAAGACCTGTAAATAAAAAAAATATCCTTTTTGCAAATTGTTTCTCGACGCTATATTGCTACTTATTAATTTTTTATTTGAAATCATTGAGATCACATATCGAGTTGGGACATAGGACTATGCTCAGGCTGAATCTAGACGAAACCATTACAATTATTGTTAAGCCGTGCAAGCTATATTTATTAGGTGTCTATTTGTTAGGAATTTTCGGCTTCGCGGTAACAGCTTGGTTGTTCGACGGTGGAACCTTTTTCAGTGGCAAACACTTGCAATCCAATGGAAAGGAGTGTCGCGCAGGTGTATGTGTATAGGAATGTTTGGAGTTCAAGGTGTATGGTACCTTCGGCCAGACTATTTGCCTGGCAGGTTCAATTTGGTTTGTTAGCGTTGAGACACCAGTGGACACAATGTTACAGAAGTGGAGGACACGGCAAAACAAAAATCAGAGATCGAAATTTCTGTTTAATGACAGCAGGGCTATGCATCCAATTCCTGAAGTTGCAACCAAACAGAACTCGAAAAAATCCTCCTCTGCAGAGGTTTAAAATGTTAGTTTTAGCCACTCTTTTGCAGAAGCAATTTGGGGCCTCCATTTCTGTGCAAGGTCGATTATTAGCCTACTCAAGGAGGTTTACCTGGACATTGCGTTGCTGGAGTCATTACTGAATCTTTGCGCAGAAGGCAGAAATGCTATTTCATTGAGCGAATCTTCATGGGATTCAGGTGGTCTAAGGAGTCAGTGATTCTCAAGATCATATTCCATCCGCTGAACACACTGGGAGAGTCATCTAACTGTATCACCTGAATGTACTCATAACGCTATGAATAAATTCAGGTGGCACGATTGCGCGACTCACCCAGTATATGTATAAATATGTTTAAATAAAGTGTACGTTACCTCCGACTCTCTTCGTTCTGTCTAGCACGATCGAACCTCTCGTTCGTCATCTGTCTACGAAGCTCGCTGATCTGTTTGCAGTATTCGGCTGCCTGAGTTTGGTATTGTCGAAGCTTAACAGACTCCGAAGATCTGCATAGAATAAAATTTAATGAAACGTGCATCGAATTATGCAGTGATTGGATAACTCTTTCTTACAATTTGCTTTGGAGCTCGGACTGTTTTGTTCTCAATCTGGCCATCTCGTTTTGCAGCTCTTGATTATTAGCTTGTACTTCGATGGACTCCTGTCTGGCTTGATCCAGAAGCCTTTCGAGGCGTTCTACAGACGCGCGGTCCCTGTTCATCTGATCCTGGATTATCGTCTGCTCGGCTTTCAATTTAGCTATTTGCATGTCGTACTGAAAAAAACAAGTATGATAAAATAAACTAGCTCCGTTTATACGTGTGCAGAATTTTCTTTTATTCATTTACTTGCGCTTTAAGCGAATCTTTGTCGTCCAACTGGTGCATAAGCGTGTCCTTCTGCTGATCCAGCTTCATACAGAGATCCCGAACAGCGGTTAGGTCAGACTCTGTTCTCTGCCTTTGATCACCGTGCTGGCGCAGCTGAGTTTCCATGCTGGCGACATTCTGAGTCAGCTCGCTGATCTGAGAAACAGAGTCAATAAAAATCGATGCACTCTTCATAAATGATAAATATTATCAGCAACCTGCCTGTGTCTCGTAGCCACTAATCAGACTCTCTTTATCAGCCAACTGCCTTTCCAAATCCATCATGCGATCTCTGACTGTCTGAAGCGCTCCTCTCGCTTCCGCTGCCTCAGATTCCAAGCTGTGATTGTTATTCTCCAAGACCGACGCTTCCAAACTCAGGCTTCTGAAGTGGTTCAACATCTCTGTTCTCTCGTTCTCCTGCGAAGCGCATCGTTCGTAATTAAGCTGTACACTAAAATTCTCGTTTCCATCAATTCGTCAACAATGGCAACATAAATTGCCTTTTCCCAGCCTCAAAGAAGCCCTTACATGTTGAATGAATTCAGAGCGAATGGATTCTCACCTTTCTGTTGAGCAGTTCTTCAGCTCTGCGCACCTCGCTGACGTAAGTCTGCAGCTGCCTCTTCAGGTCAAAGGACTCGGCTCTCGACGCTTCGAATTCGCGTTGCAGATTCCTCATCTCGCAGGTACACGCTGCCAAGTCGTCCTGGATCCTGCGGTTCTCCTGAATAGCGTTCTCGCGGTCACGAGTCGCCGTCTGCAACTGACGTTGAATATTCTCTACCTCCAACTGCATCGACCTCATCTGCCTCTCCTGCTCTGCGGCTTGTCCGATAGTCAAACTGTCGATGTGCAATAAAAAATTAGTTCACAAATTTAGCATATTTATCTTTATTAAAAAACGTCTTGACAACTGTGTTGTAAACACACAGTTCTTCAACGAATTTACAATTCGAGCGAAAACATCAGTTGCGACTGCAACATTTTACTATTAATATATTTATAATCGACGCCTATTCGATTACGCGAATCGCATGGGTTATCCCTCGTGGCGTAAGCAACGTTCTCGAAAGAGGACAAGGGCACGTTCGGTTATACTCGGCGACGAATTAGGCGGCTATCGAGCCGAACTTGCTTAATCCTTCTTCGAAAACACGTCAACGTGGCCAGATTTCGTTTAGCTTGTGGATCACGTAACGATCGGGGTACAATTTTATTAGGGGCTAAATGCTGAATACGTGAGCACAACGTGGAATCGGATAGAAAGCTGTCGCAGTATGTTGAAGTCGAACTACTTATTGAATCGAGACGGACAATGTTGTTTAATGCTATCATTACAGTGCTTTTTTTCGCAATGTTGACATTCGAGAAAATTGTCAGAACTGTCAACAGCAAAACGCTGCTGAACGCGAAACTGGTTCGTACGATCTCCCGTCAGCTCCGGGATCTTCTTTTCACTTTCGTGAGCGCGGAGGCGAGAAAGATGAAGAAGAGACAGGAGCGATAATGAGTATCGAAGGGAGGCTGCCATCGCGGCGCCGAGGAAGGACGACGAGATGAGAGAAAGTGGTTGTCTCTTCGACGTGTGTGTTTGCTCGTAAACGGATATTTTTACCATTTCATACGGCGTTACCGATTACGTAATCAATGACAGCGTAATCGAGGAACGAGGAGGATCGATATACTGCCGCGGAGAAACGTCCCTAGTAGCACAAAAATATTAGATAAATATTTTTGTTCAAATATTGGAAA
>CM052329.1:14150321-14302951 GCA_028455615.1 Lasioglossum zephyrum | reverse complement strand
TTTTTTTTTACATAAGATCAACATAGGCCAACTACACTCCCCTTAGTTAACGTCCCCTCCTGGAGGAGACGAAACTTACCAGGGGACGGGGACGAGTGTTTTACCCACAGAAAATGCTTGAGCTGGCCGAGAAAATTTTCTGGCCGCGGGCGAGGCAACAATACACGTTGCCTCGCTGGGCCGCGGCAAACAACGCGTTATCGCATTGCTCGACTCGCCCGGCCGATTCAAATTTAGTTCCACTAAATCGTGGATTAAACAGTCATGGAAAATCCAAATTTTTTTTGTATCGTGTTTGGTATCATTTTAATCAGAAAAATGTGGCGAATGTACATCTAAAAGTGGAACTCGAAAATTTTTAATAAATGTTTAAGACCATTAAAAAAGCACATATATGAAATATCCTGCAAAATAATCTACAATTAAAAAGAAATAAATTCCGCAAGTTAAAGAAAAAGAACACATTTTTCGCCAATAAATTAGATAAGAATAATTTTTTGAAGAAACCATAATCCTCGTAACTTCCACAATTTTCCAAAAGCTCGACTCGAAACTCGAAACTGCCAAAAAATGGAAGGAAAGCGAATACCGGGGGATTGATTCGGTTGTTGTCACGGGGGCGGTTAGGTAACTGAAGCGACAGCATGAAGCCGCTTAGGCGAAGTCTTCGGCACGGTGGTTTCAGTTCGTACACGACTCTCGTGCGGATAAGATCGTTTATGGTCGCGTGTGCGGCCCGATGCGCGTGATGTCGAGGAACGATTTCAAGAAAAGGACTCTGTGAATTTTATCCTTGGAGTGTTGTATCTGTGATGTGACAGTTGTTCAGTTCGTTTCGTCCTTGTGCTCTTTGACAAGAGTGTCGCCATGGAAATCACGTGGTAGGTTTATCAAAATTGATAGTTTTCATTTCAACTGATCCGTTAAACGAAAGGTTCAATTACAACTGTGCCCGTAATCACATAATTCAAATTCGACTCTCCGCAACCGAATTATAAATCGAAATTCAACTTTCAATCATTATATAAATACTCGAAATCATCAACGTCACCATAGAATAAATTCCTCGAGCATCAATCGGAAGACAAAGTTGCACAATGAGAATGACTAACATCGGAAAGGTCGTTCCGTTTCACCGGCAGAAATGTCACGGCGTGATCTTTACGGATAGATCCTTGTCTTCGTAAAGACCAGAGAAAACCGATTTGATCTTTCCTCCCTCATTATTTGATTCTACACGGAGTCCTCGAAAAAATAAGCTACATTTAAGAAGAAAGGGATCGGTCAAGCGGCTTCAACGAAAGAGGGGTGTACGAAACGTTTGCTCTAAATTGTAACATAACAGGACTGACTCGAATGACATAACGCCGGCGATTTTTATCGTGTATTACGCGGCCAGCATTGCGCAACCACTCGTAAAAACTGAGAGAGGGAATCTGGACGCGAAAGAAAACATGAAATGTTGAATGCGTTGTCGCGGAAAGTAGTTTACGGAAGAGGAGAAGAGGGGCGGGGGTTGCGAATTACTATCAAGAGCGACGAACCTGTTTTAACATCCTAATCGAAAATGTACAGTAAATAATGAACAAATTTTGCTATAATCACGCGAAAGCTCTCTTGTAACCACGCACCATCTGATAAAAACATTTTTCACCCTGTATAGTCTGTTTATGAGATATTAATAAAAGAGCATCGTACCTGTACCGTCTGTCATCATTGCGACGTGAACAGCAATGCGAACAAGCTTTCACGGAATCCATGGTTTCCATAAAAATATACTGCAGATTTTTGTGCTATTACGCGAGACATTAATATAGAAAGTACAATAACAGTCATCACAATAGAATTTTGTGACAAGACAAGAATTCTTATTCAACCTCGATCTTCGAAACGTACAACTAGATTTTCAAATTTGATTTTGCACAAAACTCCACAGTCTATAAACGACACTGAAACCACCCACACACGAAGAATTTTGTACGGAACGCAAATGTGTCATCTGCCAACTTTATTGCTAACTCTTTTGTTGCTAACTCTGTTGCCATGACTGCGAGTTTAAGGCGCCCTCTTGTTTAACGCTGAACAAAATCCTAAATGCAAAATTTCAAATAGGTACTTACGCAGAGGCTGAGTGGGATTGATTTGAGAACGAGCGGTACACTTATTTTTCTAAATTTTAGTAATTGATCGATATTCATTACTGCGAAGATCGCGGATTAAAACGTGAAAGCAGTGACGCAATCATCACTACCGGTAGCCAGAATAATTAGATGATTGTGCAACGGGCAATTAGTTCGAGAACACCCACGTTAAAGGAGACGATAACGAGGGCCCCTGGTGTGTGTCTGCGGCCATGCACCTATGAATATTCCAGGTTTCAGTTCGAACAAAGGTCTACTTTTACTTCTCGTGTGCCCAAGCGGCTACAATAAAGCAATTACCCGGGAAGAAGGAACAAGCGAGCACACACCTGTTACCTGCTCTACCTGTTGTAATCCCGTGCGAGCGCCTCGTTTATTATCGGAGGCAGTCGCGGATGAAATCGCGTTATCGTAATCATCGCGATCACTTTTCCTCGAATGTACAATTTTTAAAAAAGCGAAACCTCAAATTGGAGCATTGCTTCTGAAAAAATGTTTCGGCATTTCCTAGCGTGAGCATTGTTCAACGCGCGGGCAAAAGGGTTTCGTTTGAATTCGTTTTAGTTCAATTGTTTGAAGAATGTAATTTATGTACCTGAAATTTGGATAGAAAACGAAATCACGTTTTCAGTCTTTCCGATTGTTTATCTGAAATCGTGGTCATCGTTGCTCTCACTTTTGATACGAGTGAACCGGTTACACTGGTCCGACAGCGAGCGACAATAATTGCAACCGGAAGGGGAAGCGCGACATTCCGCGAATCGCGAAATAGTCCTCCATAACGGCACGCGACCTCCTCTCTATCATCTCGTCCGAGACGAAACGGCACCCGGCAATTTACTTCTCATTATGGTAACGAGAAAAAGAAATGTGAACGATGATCGATGACTGCTTCGCGCCTCTTTATGCAACTTCCCATTCTCATTGATTATTTAACGAACACTACGATTATTGACAATTTATATTGCAACTTAAAATGTTCCTCGTATGTTCAAAGTGTGTAACTATTTGTTTAATCATCGGACAGCGGATTTTATGCATTTATAAAAGTACAGAGACGTTGTTCTCAATCAATTCAAATTATTTGCACATAAAATTTCCAAGCAAATAATCATAATATTATTTTCCACGGAGTATACCTCGAGTAACCTACGGATGGTTGAACGGTGCTAATTTCGTCGAGCAAGATTCGCGTATCTAACTGGAGCGACAGTCGAAAAAGTGTAATTAATAAAACGATAGCGAGGGACCCATGAAACTAGTTCTACAACTGCAATGGGAAAGTCTTGGAGGAAAGCTTGCTGGGACAAGCTGTTGTTCGAATTTAGATGCCAAGGTTCTCTACATCCTGTAATCGTTTCCTTGTGGTTGAAAGGAGGAACATGTTCAGCCTTGTTGGCAAATGTTTCTACTCGGCTATATATAGCTTTAGTACCTCGTGAATAAACGTAAGAAAAATTAGCAACACAGTCTCCTTCGACTTGCAAGCTTCAAAACATTTTGTAAATATTATTCCGTGAAGGGTTCTCCACAGGATCTGAAACGAACTACCAATGAAAGGTGTTCTTCAACAAGCTCGTATTTCTTATTCAGTACACGAAAGATGCTCGGTATCCAAGAAACTTTAATCGTATTCATTGAAGTGAAAAAATTTCTTGCTGCAAGAAAGTAGGTTCGACAAGAAAATTGCTAGTTCCGAAAGAATACAAGGATGCATTTAATAATGGAAGACACACGATCTCTGAAAGCGTGCACCGGATATACACAGCGTTCGGGTGACCGTCAACTTAGAATGCTCGGAGTCAATGGAAAAGAAAACGCAGAAAGAGGAAAGTGTTTTTGCTTTCAGTTTGCAAGTCGTGAGGTAGTCGCGCGGGATGGTATTCTTATTTGACATGCGTGTCGTCATTCCGAGCCCTGCCGCCAGGGACAATGCCATTGCCATAGTGAAACAGTGAAAGTATGGTCATTTTATTTCTGTTCTTGCTCCTCCCTGTCGTACTCTCGATCTTGACACACGCGTTGTGTACTGTTAGAAAATTTCCTATCGTAATTTTCACTCTCGTATGCCTCTGTCGAACTGTGTATCGATTATTGTCTACAAACATGACTATAAATTACAAATCTGATATAGTAGACTGAATGACTTCTGTGTTTATAAATTGTAAGACCATCGATTAGCTATAGTCTCGACTCTAGCTAATTCTAATTAACACAAACGTGTTTCAGCGCCTTGAGGAGTCTGCTGGTGGTCAGTTGGTTCCTATCACTGAACGTCAAGTCAGCGATCATGCCTCCACCATGGGCAGATCCCTCGAGCAATCCCTGTGCTGCCCAACCACGTGGCTGGCAATTGTTATTTTGGCCGGCCGATGGAAAGTGTTACAAAATATTCCAGGCAGGTGCTGCATTTCTCTTTCTAGAGAGACCGTGATAACTCCTCTTTCTCGCAATTGTAAAAGATTATTCTTCTACACTCTGTCGAAGAAGAAATTCCCGTTTCAGTGACATATTGAGTTATAGTTTCAGGTTGATTTCCTTTTAATGATATAGTAAAAGTATTGTTTCGATACAGATTGGACCTCCATGTCCAGAAACGATGGAGCTAGGACCTGCTGCGGGAGGAGGTGGAACCGTGGCGGAGTGCAGATGTCCACCTGGAACTGCACAGTCACCTAGAGACGCGCTCTGTCACCTGATATACACCAAGGCGTCGTGCCCGAAGGGCCAGTTTTTTGCACCGGTGCCAGAGACCTCTGGAAAATCTAGGTAGCATTGAATGACCTTATTCACACTATAGGGCTAGAATAACCGTATCTAGAATTTTACAGCCCAGAATAATCATTGAAAACCAATATTTTTTATAAAGGTGGGGCGTCTGCCGTGATCCAGAGCCGTGTCCAGAAAAGGGCGAAGTATACTGGCCCAGAGAAGACAAGTGTTACCCAAAGTTCACCAGAGGACCGTGTCCGAAGGGTGAACTTCTCACTACGAATGAAGATGGCCTAACAGTGTGCTCCTGCTCCGCGACAGGAGAACTTGGCAGGTATCACTGGCCAGGCAACGTAGGAGGCTGCCACGAACACTACACTAAAGGCCCATGTGCAGAACCTGGCGAACTGTTTCTGCCAGGTGGTACATGTGGTTGTAACCACGAGCTACCTCATTATCACAAGCTGACTGGGATGTGCTACCAATTGGGTAAGACAAATCACGTTCTCATGTAGATACTGTTACGCACAACCGATCTAATCCACAAATCCCTTCAACAGGTGGTACTGGTCCGTGTCCGAAGGGTCACCACTTCGTCATAGCGAGTACACTGTCCAGTGAAGATACGATTCGAGCCCAATGCGTATGCAAGCCCAACCATGTGCTCTACACAGACGGATTCTGTTATAGACTGTACACTAGAGGACCCTGCGAACGCGGTCAGATGTTGACAGAATCAACGACTTGCGTGCCAGTGCCCTGCAAGCGAGGAAGACTCTACTTCCCGGAGGAGAAGACGTGTTACAAGGTGGGAACCAGAGGACCGTGCCCAAGTAGACAAATAGTTTTGTACGATCACACGGTAAGACCTTCCATCGATGGAATCAGCTACAACGGAATCTGTGGCTGCACGAATGCGCTCAGGGGGTCCGAGAAGTGTTATGAAGATGTGACGGACAGCTGCGAGTCCACACCAGGAATGGTGGTGATGAACAAAACTTGTTACAAACTGTACACGCAAGGTCCTTGCACCGCAGGGGAATGGTTGGTACCGAAGAGGATACCGAAGCCGACTTTGTGGAACAAAGAGGAGTCTGAACTGAAAGCTAGATGCGAGTGCAGGCCCGGATACAAAAGGGTCACGGACAGTTTGGAAGTGTCTGAGCTAGAGAGCAACAGCCTCCTGTCGCCGGGCGGTTGCCAGCCACCGGCTGTCAGTTTGGCGAAGTTCCTTAACGAAAACGTGAAGTCAACGAACTTCTAAAGACTGCTTTCGTGCTTGCAAATACGTGTAAATAGAGTTGTACAAATACTGTGCGCGAGACACTTCTCGACGTTCGAGTGTCATTCCTATTTATTTTGGTGTGTTTCTCTAATGCACTGTTTACGATAAAATTGGTCAATCAATTAGAGCAAGAAAGAATATTCTACTCGATTCCTATTTCTTGCAGTTGACGCAGACTATCTTGCATAAAAATCCGCAGTCTAATTACTGTACCTAGGCTTATGTAAATATATGTAATTTATACCAACGTGTTAATTTGAGAACGCATTTGATAAACGATAAATGGAGGAAACGGTGGTACTCACTCGTTCTTGCGTTGCAGCTCGTGGATCTGAGCTTCGGTTCCTTGAGCCTCTTGATCCTTCATCATCATTTCCCGCTCCAGCGCGGCTATTCTTTCCGTTTTCCCGTCCAATACCATCTACAAACAATCATTCGATACAGCCTAATGCAATCATCTATTTTATATTTCGATTTTATAATAAACAGAAAAATCTGGAAAAGGTATACATTTAATAATCTCAATAAGACGCAACTACGTGGTTGCCTCAATGAAATATTAGTATGTTAACAAACATATATTACTTACTAGCAACTGATCCTTTTCGTGGTCCAGATGCGTCATATTCGTTTTCAGATGATTAATTTCCTGCTGCAGATCCCTTATTTGATGTTCCAGCTGCAACTGCTGTCGCTCCATTGTTCTACTGCGTTCCAACGCTTTATTCAATTCGGACTTTGATTGAGCGAATTGGTTCTGACTGTCGCCCAGTGCCTGATCGGTCTGGTCTTGCAACGCCCTGACATATATACATTGACTTGTGTTAATTTAGTTCAAAGTAAATCAATGATAGATAATAATTGACACTGTTACCGACAAATAGACCGAAATAGCGCGAAATAAAAATTGTACCAAACAGGAGCTAATGAAAATTGTACCAAGTGCTAAGTAAAATTGTACCAAACAGGAAATTTCATTTTTGTTTTAACGATTTTAATCAGCTGAAATTAAAACGTACTTTTTAATTCGTTTCCATTGTATAACAGTACAGGTTTCTGCCGAAAAATACCTGAGTTGAAAATACTGGCTACGTTGAGTGGATAGTTCTTGCTTGGTTCGCTTCAGTTCCTCTCGAAGGTCCTCCAATTGATCTTCTAATCCATTTATGGTTGCTTTCCGTGCCCCTTGTGTCAGCAGAAGCTCCTGTCGTTCTTTTTCTATCTGCTTCAAACGAGTCTCCACTTCGGACAGATTTTCTCTCAAACGACGCTGTTCCGACGTGTGTGCCTCTGCTGCAATCTGACCACAAAATAAAACATAAATAAAAATGTATTTATATACTAAATGAAAACGTTTAATAATTACCTTTAATCTTTCCCGCAATGCATCCCGTTCCTCTATTAATCGTTCAATGTCCGCTCGGGCCATGTCCCGTTCGTGTTCCAAACGTTCAATAATTCCCTAAAAAATGATTTTATTATACATTGTATACCTTGCTATCAATATTTAATTCTTTACCTTGGCTTTGTTAGAATCCTTAAAAGTAGGAGGAGAACAATTGCACGAAATTCCGCGTTTGCACGCACTGCAGGGCCGATGTTTGTGATCGGTTTTATAATTTTGCAATCGCGCCTCCAAATTGTTTTTCTCTCGAAACAGCTCGTTCTTTTCTCGTTGTAATTCGTCCAGCGCATTTTCCTTCTCGCTCAATTGGTGCTTTAATTCACGAATTCTTGACCACAGATCGTCCTGGTTTTAATTAAGAAAAAGTTTGAAAGAAGTTACGAAACACAATAAAAAAATGTATGTCTTACATGATTTTTATCCATCGTTTTATTAGAATGATCTTTCATGTTGTTGTACTCATTTTTGTAAAAGTCCCTTTCTCGCCTCAGCTTTTCAACGCCTTCTTCTAACTGCAATCGTTTTTAAGTGCATAAGTATTTTCTATCAACTTGTATTCAATTGATTTATATTCAAATTCGTACATTACTTAATCGAGTTTCTTTCTCAGCTAACTGTTTACGTATGCTTTCGTATTCGGCACTGTTTACAATAGCATCTCTTCTTCTGTAAATCTCTTCAAAGTCCATTCCGTTTTGACCTACCAAGAAAACATGTATCTGTGTGTCATTCGAAAAATTGTTATTTATTTAATACCATACCTCTATTGTAATCGTTCTTTCTCCCTTTTTCTTGAACCATTCTCGAAGAAACTCCGTCATCAGTTTGGAACGTCTCCTTTGAATGCATTTGTTCTTTCAATAATTTATTGCTATACTGTAACTGAATAATATCTTGCCTTTGCCTCTCGTTTTCTCTGCACAGTCTTTCTATCTCATCGTTTAAGTTCTTTTCTGCGAAATCGGTTATGAAACGTTCGTGAAACGTGGTAATATCGATGTTACATTAACACTAGGTTTACAGAGCACTAAAAGTGACTAAAAAAAGTCATTCTTTTCAGTGTAACCAAAGAAATAAATTTGAATAATAATGAATAAATTAAACATGTAGAAATCTCGTGTACCGATCACTGTTAGTTCATTTATCCGATCTACTATACGCTTCTTCTCATCTAGCGTGGATTCCAAATTTCGTTGGATATTACGTTTCTCTAATCTGCAAGCTTCGAGGTCTGCTCTCAACTCTTGCACGTCTCTGCGTTCCACGGTTAGTTCACCTTCCAGGACGTGCACCTGGGTCATCAGATCTTGCAGCTTTTGCTAAAGGAAAATAAAATGGAATACGGAGTCAGCATTGCATAAAGATAGAACGTCAGCTTCGCAAAATTACCTGGAGCTTAGAAACCTTCTCATTGTTTTCCTTAACCACAGTATTGCAGTCTGCTTCTACAGCTAAAGCAATGTGATCTATGTCCCTCAATTCCTTTTCTAGTTCTTCGTTTCTGTCCGCAAGCTTCAGCGCTTGCGTCATGGCATCGTGTTGTTTGTTTAAAGCTTCTGTAGAAAATAGGTCATTGTCAAAACGGAAACCACTTGTGGCTGAAAGCTATTAACTCCACAAGTCTTATCATTTTTTCTTTTACCTTTCAATTGTTGTTCCAACTCTGATTTTTCTTGTTGAAGAACCTTTAATTGATGAAGATCTACGTTATCGGCAGACTTTATGAAATTATTTTCGAACTTCTTACAGGGACAATCCTTTGACACTGCAGAGTACGGTCTGCCACCCTCTAATAATTTTTTCAATCGTAAGACCTCTTTCTCCTTGGCAGTTAACTGCAGACATAGTTGAATATAAATGTACTGTAATATCTTTCTTATTTTTACAGATATAAATAAACATGAAAATGCGGATACAAATAAAATATCGTACATATGTACAGTGTTTCTGTATCTCCACTCCGTTACAAGTAAACGCATGCAAGAAGATAAATTTTTCCCAGGTCATGCAAACATAAATATGAATAGTATACCTGGCTCTCTAACGTTTGCACATTGTCAGTCTGTAATAAGAGTTCCCCCTTTAGTTTTATTACCTCGTGAGTCAGACAATTCATTTTATGGTCTGCCATACTCAATAAATCAACAGTTTTCGGTTCCACTATGCTTAAACTTGGTAAAGGACTAGCTTTAGACCCAGTTTTTGGTAACGGATCGCTTTCTAAAACTGCTCTTCGAAGAGGATAACAGGGACGCTTCTTAGAAGCTGCAAACCATTGATAAATTACATAGAACTTCACTGAAGTATACACATTAAAACATACATAAGAAGAATATTTACCTAGCCCAACATTACTAATCGTCGGCTTTAAACACTTCCCTTGCAACTCCAGAATCTTTTTCGACTTTCTAGAAGATTCTGTCTCCAGCTCCTTAATTCTGTGTAAATTCCGAGAAGACACTAGTTGGAGATCGTTGCATTCGCGCTCCAACTTGTGTATCTCTTTCTTGAGGTCTTTGATTAACTTCTGATGACTGTCCTTTGCCTTCAACAGATCCGTGTGAAGACGGTTGCATTCTTCTACTAATCTGGCATTGTCACATTTGTAAGGATCTATGGCAGATTGCAGCCGAGAGTGTGCCTGAATTTAAACGAAAAGCAAAGAATTATATGGAAATATCTTAAATTTATGTGCAATTCTTTTCATGTTTCTGCATAAAAATATCTGTACGGTGCTTTTCATGAACTCGATGGCAGAACAGTGATAGTATTTGTTTTTTGTATAAAGGGTGATCAAGAAATTTTACTTCAATTTGTTGACATAGGGAAACAATTGGTCACGCAAAGTTACACATACCTCGATATTATCCTGAGCAATGCTCTTAAAGTGTTTCAAGCTTTCAGTCGTCTGAAGGAGATCGGCCAACAATTTTTCTATCAGTGGCAATGCATCTAAGGTTATAGAATGCTTGTATCCCAAGCTGTCCAAATGCTTGCGAACAGTTCTATACCTAACTGCCACATTGTAATCGTTTTCCGAGCTCATTTTCATTAAATGAATATAATTAATATCGCTTCTACTATTCTCAAAATATATATTACTTGCCGATCGTTTCGTTAACAATCCATTTTTAAATAAAATCGATACAATCATGAACGTGTTCGTTCGACCATTGTTTGATAATAATTTTAATGTACAATTGATTGGAATGTTTAAAATACATATATTATTTACATTTACGCAGTCACGATTATAACCAAATGCCTAAATAAATACAGTGGTGTTTCAAATTTCGTCAAGATAACTTATCTGTCGCAATTATTGCTTTTCTTGTGAAGATCATTTTCTGTTTATTATACAGGCACATTTTTTTCTTATACTCGAACAGAACACTGTCAATTATTGTACTCCTGTTTCAACAATAGACGCGGTCGCGTCTAGCGCAAACATTATTCAAAACTGTTGCCAACGTTAGAGAAATTAACTGACTAAGGTCAGAAGAGTCAAGAGCGTTCAGGGGGGGGGAACAGTTATGTTTACTCTCTGGTTTTGTCAGGTTATATGTAACAGGGTTGATTGGAGTTGATTCAAGCAGAAAGTAAATTCAAACTTTAACAATTTCTAACAATGTCTATGGTAAGTAATCAATCATCTACGATTGTAAAATTATTTATGGTACAGCATGTATATTATATCGATTGTTCAAGTAAACACTAGGTTTTTGCTAAAAATATATCAATTGACGTGTTTCCTAACCTATACATAGTTGTATTTAGCTGGTTGTAGCAAAATAAATGAAACATATTTACGTATTTACATAAATACATATGTAAATTTGTTTTGCGATGGAACTTTCGAAACAAGTAATCACAAGTAATCACAGTAAACACAGTAACCAATAACAATCAAACTAGATCCTACATAATGTGATAAATAGAATTTCGTGGTCGAATTAATAAGTCTAAATCGTTGTGCGATAAATAAATATATATTACTCTAAATAAATATTACTCTAAATAAGAAATGTATTTATTGTTCAGCGTCCGGACGATCACAGGCGAAAATGGAACAGAGAGGAGTACGAAAGGATAGCGCTTCAACGTCTTCAGGATGAGATCGCTGAAGAGGAGCTAGGAATCCCAAAACAACCAGCTGTGAAAAGGGAGTTGTTGAAACAAAGAGATTATAAAGTAGACCTTGAGTCAAAATTAGGAAAGAGCGTTGTCATTAACAAAAATACACCGTCTTCCCAAACTGGAGGGTAACCATCTTGAAATTCTATGATTATTTAATAAATCGATAATAATCTTCAAGTAATTGTGACACAGATGCATTGCGTTTGCAGGTACTATTGCAATGTCTGCGATTGTGTTGTCAAGGATTCGATTAATTTCTTGGACCACATCAATGGAACAAAACGTAATATTCGTTTCATCGATTAATAGTTGTAATACATTACACTCTGTGTGTGTATGTGTAGCGTAAACTTACACTTTAATCCTAACCCTATCCTAACGCTTTAATGTTCTTTTAGATCAACGTAATCTGGGCATGTCAATGAAGATAGAACGTTCCACGTTAGACCAAGTTAAAGCTCGTTTTGCAATGAATAAGAAGAAGTTGGAAGAAAAGAAGAAAGACTATGATTTAGAACAGAGAGTGAAAGAGTTAAAGGAAGAGGTCTGTTTCAGAACGATTCTGATTATAGTTTTACGAATATTCTTTAAAATATTGTTCAAAATATATTCAAAGTACATATATTGAAAATATATTCAAAATACATATTGTTATTTTTATTATAACATGTTTACAGGAAGAGAAGATTAAGGAGTACAGAAAGGAAAAGAGGAAAGACAAGAAGAGAAAAATCGAAGAAGTTAACGACGACAATGGTGGACCTTCGGATGAAATGGCGGCGATAATGGGCTTCTCGGGCTTTGGATCAAAGAAAAAGTGACAATGAAGGAGATGACTTGATTACGATGAAAAGTATCTTTGTACCTTCCGCGAATAAGGTACAATAATAAATATTAATAATAACGTGTAAATGTACCTTCCGGAGATGTATATTTAGCGAAGACAGTGGTACTGCTTCTTTGTTTCTGAAAAAACATTGAATTTGTAAATAAACATTGAACAGTACAAGGATCAGGGATGCACAAGACTGATCGTAGATTACAAAAGCTTATCCTTGATATCGATATTTAAGTTGGCAATATGTAAATTCGAACCGTATAACTCGGATCTCGGAATTCAATAATTCCGAGTCAATACTCGCGACAACTCGCGACGGCCGATTTTCGCGCTTCTCGCTTACCGTCTCCCGCAGCGGTCCTATATATTATGTACTATGGTTCTCCTAGGCGTCACAAATAGCGCCTAAACGCGCTCGAGAATTAGGCGAAGCGAGTCGCGCGGCCGGGTCGAAAGTCGGCCTTCGAAAATTGGCCGTTGCGAGTCAATATTTCCGAGCCGTGGTACATATAACTTGTTCGTATATTGTACGATTCAATGTGTCCGCGCGCGCGTACACGCTATAACAATAAATCTATTCAACATAACGAAAGTACATTTTAGTTTACATTTCTTCTCGACCAGTAATGTACTTACGGGACATAATGATTTCAACGTGTTTAATCACTCAATAAAGGTATAAGATTTTATAAATATAGGATCTCAGGAAAAATAAGGGAGAACCGCTGTGCCTCGGTAATCGAACCCAGGCCTCACTGATTGGTAGCCGATCGACTAACGCGCTCACCCATGGAACCCCCTAATTCTTCCCGATCTCCTAGTGTATATTCGTTCTTGGGGTCCTGATCCCACATAAGTAATTATAGTCTTGTTTTCGGGTTTTAAAACCGAGTGCCGTATTACAGAATTAGAAACTTGTTGAAAGACTATTATTTAACCTGATAACCTGTCTATAGAAGAGCAACGGTTGATGAAAGTACGTTGACTCGATCCGAGTCAACGTAAAAGAGATAACAGAGCGAGGGAAGTGAATTCCTCTGTGGTGGAATTTGAATAGAAAAAAATTTTGTCGACCCCGGTATCCATTTCATGATGTTCAAAGAGATCAGAAATGTTGGTTTGCTTGTGTAGAGGCCCAGGAAATCGTTTGCGTGCCCGGTAAAAGTTGAAATGGTCCTCTGGTCGTAACGAAAGTGGTGTTGACGTCTGAAATGTAGCTGTATTGTAATCGTTTATCGCTTCCACAACTTTCTCTGTTGCGCGTCCACTATCGTGCTCATTCTTTCTCGCTGGAAAAAGGAAGATGGAGAGATTCCGTGGAGAGTTCTATGGGGATTTGCGTCTAATAGGAGGGAGAAAGATGGGGCTAATACACGGTATAGAAGACGGCGCGCTGTCTCTTTCCATGCTGGTGCAACCACGGAGATTGAAACCAAGTCCGTACGCTCCTCCTACCCGAGACTTAGCTCTGAGACCGTTTACCTGGTTCATCTTAGCATCGTAGTTCAGTGTAGTCGTCACAGTCGTCACTGTCGTCACTCGTGGCCACGGAGCGACCACGAGTGCGGTCATGGTCCCGAAGGTCAGCCGTCCGTGATCCAGGAATTGGAAGTCGCGATCTTGGAGAACGTTCCTCCATCCTCCGGTTCACAGGTGATCCGACAGTGCACGTGCGTCGACGGTGTCATTTTTTCCCGCGTCGCGTCGGTATTCGATATTTTTCGTACAGACTATGGTATTTTTGATTTTTTACAATTTCGTTTCTCCAAGCCAAATGCTGGAATTTAGTGTGTAACCGAAGACTTTCTAACGGAGGAGATATCTGATTGTTAAGTTGAGGACCTCGAGATAGGTTGTTGGGATTTTTCAAATTGTCAGATCGATTCGAGATCGTAGGGGGGCAGATGAAGATGCGAGCATTTCTAAGGGATTGCTGGTTCTGGATATAGATTCGATATAGTGATTCGAGACTCGAAGCTCGATGGACTTTTGTAGAGGTGAGTTGTTTCGACGTTACTCATCATTCAACATCAACGATGCCACGAACTCTTCAACCTATCCAGGAATGCAACTCGGGAAAATCAAGTAAGTTTGCTTTCTTCGTTTTCCTTTTATACATATGTATATTTCTTCCAGTTTGAAATTAATGTTTTCCGTGTTCTCCGTGTGTTGCGTTTATCCTGATTATCATTTGGAGAACCTGGTTAAAAAACGCTTGAACGTGGTACAATGAGCAAAAACTTCCAAGTATGAATGTAGTTAGAAAATTTGTACCTCTAAAGAGAGACACTCGCCTTCGCTTCGTGTTGCTCAAAACGAGTTCAAGCGGGCGAGAGAAACATGGTAAACAGATGTAAAAATTGCCGGGTACCGTTTTTAAGAAGTATCATTAGCGGGATTATGGAACAAGGTTTCACCCGGACCGGTCGAGAAAAATTCCTGCGATTCGAACGTGCGTGGTGTGCGCGAGTTTCAGCGAGCGCAACACGCGTTCGGCAACGCGCACGGTTTCTTGGTCTGAAACGACTCCGCGTACTTTCCCTTTTCTTTTCCACGGAAGTGAAAATGATCGGGCTAGAGTGAATTCTGTTTCATTATACGGCGTCTGCCGCTGCCGTTTGCCGTCTGCTCACCGTTCCTCGCTCGGACTCTTGTTTTCAGAATTTCTGTTCACTCGTGCGCGATCGGACGGCCGGCCGGCGTGTCGGACCAATGTCCCGGAACGCACAATCAAATTGCTCGTCGTGCGATACATGGAACTGAATTTCTCAAAAACCACGTCTCGATCGATGCTTTACGCTTCTGTGTGCTGTGAGAAACGATTAGTTGAGTGCGCGGACGACAAAACCTGCCGGCGAACCGCATTATGGGCTTGGCGCGAGGTAATTAGACGTCTCGATTAATACGTTAAACCTATATTTCAGAATCTATATAATAAAAATGAAATGCTGTTCGTTGGTCACGACATCACGTGCGAACGACTGGACCGATTTAAAAAATTGGAATAGTTGCCCGGAAACATGAAAATTCGGGAAAAAATGAGTGCTTTTTTCTTTGGGATTTTTCTATAAACTCAAAACCATAACTCACGATTCGAATGACGAATATGCTTAATTCTAAAATAAAATAACTTTATGCTTAATTCTTTTTGTTTTGTTCGTTATGGTCCTGAAAAAAATGAAATTAATTACAGTTGAAATTAATTACAACTTTAAATTACCAATAGATAGAAATTTGGACAGGGCAACGTCTGTCGGGTTAGCTAGTTTCTTAACAGATTTTTCGATAGCTACAGCGATAGGGACGGAATCTTTAATCATAAACTCGGCCTCGATATAGCGTCGTCTAATCATTTCGTTTCAGAAAACGTTCCAACTATAAAACTGACTTACTTTTTCAGCGATCGAATGAGATGATACACCGGTAGTTTCACAAAAATTTTTATATTGCTATTTCCATAAATTTCTCGTTTATCTAGCCTAACGGCTAACCCAAACAAGACTGTCCTCGATATTTAAGATCAAGTGAAATTTTTCTTTTCACCTCCACTCGGTTTTTTCTGCCCGTTTAATAACCATCGATCAGGAGCATCCCGGACGCAGCGCGACGCGGCGCCTGTCTCTATGATCGTCGTGATTATATTAATGTGATGAATGTTTCGTTACTTTCTTCTTCGGACCCATAAAATGTCGAAAGTCGCATACGGAGGATGACCATTGTCGTCGCACGACATTCCGAGTGATTTTTGGCACTTCGGTTTAAGAAAGTGAGTTTTTTTAAAATACGTGACACTAGATCAAAATGAAAGACAAGCCGTGTGCCAAGAGATTAACGAGATTTTCTTTTCTGAAAGTCTTTCGATGTTCGCCTCCCAAGTGGCCAAGTGGTCAACGACACATCTTTAATTTTGCACCAGTGTACTTGCTGGTCGTATACAGGCTCGTGTTTCACGGTCGGATTTAATAGAGGAGACATGTTATGTTGGATCAGCTGTGCAGGTCCGTGTTTACATGCGCTCTTCTTTTCTGCGTTCAGCGCGGTGGATGCGGTGGTCGCGGTAGTGCCGATAAAATAGTAGACCCACACGATCTTTGGCTGAGCATACAGGATAGAAACCTCAAGTACCGGGCTCAAAAAAGCTTTGTTATCAAATAGAAAACGAGAATAAGAATTACTCGCTTTAACAGAGCGAATCTCTCGACTGGAGCGTCACTGAGCGTCACGTTGCGGTTTCAACGGACATACGCGACGCGATTAAATCACACATTTTTAATTGAATTACACGGGCCCGGCTCCGAATTGCTTTATTAATAACCTGTCCACATTGTATATACATGGCCTTGGCGCAATCCCGCCAGAAGAGAAATCACGGAAAGTACAGAGTGGTTCATAAGTTGAAGAAGATTCTCTCCGTCGAGTTTTCAAATTAATTCTCATTGTCAGGAAGAAGTTGTTGATCGGCATGATGTAGCAAATGCTACATTCGTTAGAAACTTTTTAATGGCTCCGTAGAACATTATTCGATTCTATTAGTTTCTGATTTCTGCCAACCTCCTACCGTACAATTAGCTAACTATCTTTGTTAGTCTTCGTACAATAATTGGAATCCGTTTGTCTTGAATCATTTTCGAAAAGTTAAACGTTGCCTTTGCGATCGATAGAGAAATATTTCAATGATCCCACTATAAGAGTTTTTTGTTAGAATGCAGAGATCGTCGAGCACCTCGAATCAAATAAACGACAACATAAGCCGTGTAATTATTGCAGGTAATTATTTAAATATACCAATGTGTTGGTGTCAATCGATCGTCTGCTGCTGGTTGTCATTACGAACCGACGATCAATTTGCTATTAACAACCGATACTCGTCTGTAAAATAACAGTCTTTTGCGAACAGCAGTTTGTAACGAACCGTTAAAGAATAAACATTCTTTTAGTAAACCTCCTACGTTATAAATAATTTAGTCTAGAGGAGGCTAGGTAGAGATAGCAGTCTAGTTCTGTTCTCCCTGTGCTGTTCAGTTTATAGATCCTCGGCAGTACAGTCTCTGTACTGTATTAGCGAATTTTTCAGCTTGCAGGGGACAAAGAGCAAGGAAAGAACAACCGTTGGTCACTGTGTCCAACGTGTGTTACGCGCCGCGGCGTAACGCGTTATTTTTCGCTCGTTTCGCGAGGCATCATCATCATGGCGCGGCGCGGCGGCATGGCAGCGGGACCGCTACACGATGATTTACTAGACACCCTGACACGATTTACTGGACACCTCTGCTGTCGTGATGATACGCCAGTTTCGACGACGTTTAACAATTTTTCGTAGCGGTATATACCGCGGCCATTTACCCGCGAGCATAGCGCACACGTCTGTAATATGTACTAAGCGTTCGCGAAAGCTAGTATGTACACGGAAGAATCTTTCCGTTGAGACGCCTCGTCTCGTCTCGTCTCATCGTCGGCGATTATCGAGCAGAATACTTCGACCTCTAACACCTGTTCTAAAGTCACGTTTCAGCCTCGAGCCTCCTTGGCTCTTCTCTCTTAGCCAATGGAGAATGAAGGGCTTTGAAAAACCGCGAGAGAGCTCGCGTGAAAAGACCGCGTTTGTATTTTACGACGATCCGCCATGCGAGAGAGTTAACGGTTTGTCTTTTGCAACAACCGATGTCAACGGTCGCAACACTTCCTCGTCGCCTCGGATCCTTCCATTGTGTTTGCTTCTACCGCAACTCGGAGACGTCTCCGTGCTACTGGAAGTCGTATTTCACTGGTTGGCTAATTATAATTGCTGATTTCGCGCGATCGAGATGGTCGATGCTCTTTTAAACTCTAGGAGAAATCTTCGATACATGCTGCAACACTAATGCGGACGATATTTCTACGTATAAGGACAGTATTTGTAATTTGTTTAATTCGAATTGTCTGCAAGTTAGTCTAGAAGAATTTATGTTTGCGCAAACGTCCGCCGTGGCATGATTGCGCCCGTCGCATCGCGTCAGCGAGGCTAATCGTAATCAAGTCACGTGAAAGTTGTGTAAAATCATATTTACGTACAATAGAATAGCTGGTTGCGTGAAACATAGTTGCGTGGGACGTAACTGGAACACTTTGAAGCGCGTTACTTTCTTTAAAGAAAATTACACTGGATATTTTAAACAACGAGTATGTCGACTCTACTTAATTATGGTGCAAGGACTGGTATATGTAGAGTCACACAGTATGTAGACCTAGTTACAGCAGCTAGGGTACCAAATTCGTGAAAATTTCGTACGATTTTGATTTGTTTCAAAGTTGCAAATGCGAATACGTGTGGAAGATCTCGAGCCGCGAGTAGAGCTCGGACTTTTACCCGGGTACCCGAGTACCCATGAGATACTCGGGTAGAGCAAAACTACCCGGGTATCTCATAAGACATAAGTCATAAATGATTTTGAGCAATTTAAAACAATAATGAAATTAAAAGAACGTTGATATATTAATTTAAATTTATTAAAATCGTTCAAGAGAATAAGTAATCGTAATATATCGTCTGCTTTTTCCTATTGATGCGAACGATTTTTATTTTGCATGAAGATCCGCAGTGTATTCATGAGATACCCGGATACTCGGATAATTTTTGTTTACACGAATACCCGGATATTCGGGTAATGCTGTTTACCCGAGTACCCGGGTACCCGAGTAATTTTTGTTTACCCGGGTACCCGGGTATCTCATAAGTCACAGCTCTAACCGCGAGCGTAATTGAGAGGAATCTCACGAAAACTGGTCGATTACGTCACAGGGGAATTTTTCTAGGAGATCTTGATGATCCGTGTGAATCAAGACCGTGGACGATGTGAAATACTTTTTTCGTCATCCTGGTCACGAACGAGAGCTAGATCCATACGATCGACCTCCAGCCACCTCCACGAGTCCGCGGGAATTGCTCCTCGTAAAACCAAAGCCAAGAAACGACATTTCCCTTTTGTGGTCGATCGGGTGCGCTCGTCGGAAGTGCCCGATCACTCGAGTTCAGTGGAATAATCAAAAAGTATTAGTTTGCAATTTTTTTGCAATTTTTTCTCCAATTTCTTGGTAATTTTACACGAGGTTTCGTCGTCTGTTTCGATGTGCACGCGCGATTTCGACGAGGTTACTGTTTGATTGTAACTCGATCCTCGGGGAATCATACACGAACGTATTCGTCGCTAATTCAGTGTGTCAGTGACTACCGCATGGACGAAGAAAAGAATTTTCGTTATTTCTCGGTCTTTCTCGGTCTCGTAACCGAGGAAATCGACTCGGTTCACACAGTTTCTGTGTAAGTCTGCCGCTTACTCATCCTCCTTCGGACACCCCATCTCGCACACCCCATTATTCACTCTCATTTGCTTGTTTTTTGCACGCTTATGTTATATTCTACATCTCTATCTCTGTCTCTATATATTATAATAAAATCGTGTCTGTCTGTTTGTGACGGCATCAATTAAGAACGGCTGAACGTAGAAAGCTGGGGTTTGTGAACCGTTAGACGCGGCGTTTCTTCGGGAAGGTTTGAATTTATTGTTTTTACTTATTAAGAAAGAATTAAGAATGAAATTATAGCAGAGACATGTACTAAATTTCAGACAGTATTGCGACCGTGAGGTATCGAAAACAAATGCAAGCAGTAACGGTGTAACGGTTCTTTCACTTGGTAAAGAAAACGATGATGTACTACCGATCGTTACGCGGCGACGTACTATCATATACTGAGCTCCGTCGGGGCAAAGTGAGTCCGTGGAGTGGGGATGAGCCAGAGTGCACACGCATAGTGAAGTAGAGAGCGTTATCGCGCGGAGTGGAGATCGCTGAACGCGATGACGTAGCGTTTCGCGGGGGGCGGGGGTGTAACGGAAATATTTAATTGTTATTTCTTCGAAACGGATAGAGTTTTAAAAAATTTGAATATTGCATTGTAATCTAGTTCTAAGCTATGTTTCCAATTTCAAATCTCTAGCTTATCGGGAAGTTAGTTTAAAATCAATTTCAAAAGTCACCGAACAGACAGACAATAAACTAAGCTAATAAAAAACATGGTAATAATAAAAAAAACGTGCCGCGCGTCGCTACGGGACATTTTCACCACTGATAAGAATTAAAACGAATATGAAACCGCGTAAAAGATATCGGGGTGAAATTTCCACTAAAATTCATAAAAAATTATTCCTACCCATTTCTTGTAATAAATATATTTTTTCTAACAATTTTTAATTAATTTAGTTAGATGTTCTTGTCAAAAAACATTTCTAACTCTATCAAAGACATTTGTTATTGCACATGGACAAAGTCACGGGTACATCTAGTTATGTATAATACTACAATATAATGTAATACAATTGCATGTGTAATCCATAAGTATTGATTTTATTAATTCTTTCACTGTTTTAAATTAGACCTATTCGTTTTCTCATATTCCTCTATTTTATCTTACATAATTCAGAGTGCGTATGTTCATCCCCTTGTTAACATCGCAGCTATCTTTCCGCGTGCTTGCGCCTTGGTCTTGTCATCAAAGTCGGATTCATTTCTTCTTCTTTCATCGTCTCATTGTCTTATTTCTTGGATAAGCGCTTCGCTAGGATATACGGCATGCCACCCTATTTCATCACGGTGTTTCACCATGATACAAGTACGTTACATGCCGATGTTTACGACGCATTAACGATATCGACATGATAACACCTAACGGTATATCGGGTATGTCGAGTATATCGTACGTTGGCATGCTTACGCATATTTGCTACCGTCGCACGTGCGTTGCAAGTTATGGGCAAATCGATCGGACCGTTACGGCTTTTGATACGTGTAACGTTTTGCTGAACGTTTTGCTGAACATTTTGCTAAACGTTTTCACCAAGAGTAGCTTCTAGTTTAGCGTCTAGTTGAAAGGTTCGATAAGGTTCACCGAAACTTTTATTATCCCAATAATAGACTGCGGGGATCCTTATGCGAAATAACAAGTTCTACAAATCGCCGATAGGAAATGGACACCATAGATAAAAATATATTCTGATGTTCGTCTAATGTCTTGACAGTTTTGTTTTCCGCTCAACCATCTATCCCACGAATGCATAAATTTCGCATCCGCAGCCTACTAATTGCTGGGTTAGGCTAACGGGCTTCGGAAAACCCGATCACCCGACCCGAGATCAGGGTGATTAACAATTCCGAGTGTTCGAAAAATCTGACCACGTCTAGGTCACACCCGAAGGTATTCCTGTTGGCGAGATCAGGCGGGTGGGTGGTGGGTCAGGGATCCTCCAACATGTTGCTCACGCTCTGATCGTGACATCCGGCGTGGGTGATCATACTGAAACACGATGGTGGCCGAACTATCGAGCATTCCGTTTGGCAACGCGCAACGAAAGACAGCTACGGTGGGTCCTGAGAGGCTTAGGTCCTCAGCGAAACCGAAGAGCAGGCCCAGATGGATCGAGGCTGCGACGCAAGAACCGATCTACAGCGTTTTGGACAACAACGAGACATTCGCTGACGTAGCATCGGGTAACGAACGGAATAGCAAACGGAACATAGTGGTGATCAGCGCTGTCAAGAGCGAGAAGCAACTGGAAGATCCTAGGCTGATCGAGAGCAAAGGAGCTGCTATCGATAGAGGTACAGGCCGGATATTTACGGAGAGCAATCGAGAATCTTTCGAAGACGAGGACCCCCTGTACAGCGTGGTGAACAAACCGAAGAGAATCCAGTTGTCGGAACCTGTCTCCGAGAAGAGCAAACTCAACAAAATCGAAGAACAGATCCCGAAGAGCACCCAAGAGGTTAGGTCCCGTCAAGAGGAGCTGAAGAGGTGGCTGCGAGTGGCTTCGAACCAGCTACCCGAACCTCGTAGATTGTTCGACCTCGGCGAGATGTACTCGAACCACTTGGGCGAGTTTGATCAGCTGCAAGCTGATTGGAAACGGAATGTATCAATCCCTCGAGGGGTCGTCGGTCTTGTAGGTCCTTACAGAGTCTATCAAAACCCGAACGAAAGAAGAGAGTACATGCTGCAAGAGGAAGAGCTCGTCGAAGAAGTAGTTGACTCGGTCGATTCGGTCAGTGAAGTTGCAGCCCGGGAGCAGTCTGGCCTTGGGGAACCTCACCGGAGAGCAAAGTGGAGAATCAGAGAGGATGACGAGGATACTCTGGTGCCTGATATTAGGGAGATTCCAGGGCTAGAGGAGTTTACCGTGGATAACAAGGAACGTAACAAGGAGACGACCGGGTGGAAGAAGATCGATGACCAGTCAACCGTAGAGTACAATCGAAACGAAGAATCCAAGAAGATCGAGGACGAACCGCGGTGTGATGTGGATGGGATCTTGCAGGCGAAGGAGGAAAGGGCTGTGGACGTTCCTGACGAGGTGTCCACTGTTTCTACGAAGTCGGTCAAGGAGAAGGGTGAGAAGACTATTTAGAGATTTGAGAACGCTGTTGCATGGTTTTCGATCTACTAAAATAATTAAACGAACGCATTCGTCTTCGACTTCTATTCCTTACGGCTTAAAGGTTGACATAAGATTTCCGTACCACGAATGCAGAGATCTGCAGTCTAGGTACAACACGCGAACGACACGGTTTCATTTATTAACGATCCCAGAGGCTCCTGGGGTATTTGTATGCACGATGCATGTTTGCTCGATGTACGGCCCACGGCATACGCCGTACGGTATCGCCGGACGAAAAGGATCGGCTAGCGGTAGATAGAACGTGGCTCTTGTGCGCTTGTTCGAGGCACTGTATTTAGGACATTGTAGGTACGTGCGAGGTGTCTTTATTAGCCGGGTGACCAATATTCGGCATTGTCTGCTCCGAAGAAGTACCGATGTCTGATTCCTTTCATTAGGAGTAACGGTGTGCACCAGGTGTCCGACACCTATTCTAACTATCATAGCCTCGGATCCGTACATTCTCGAGCGATATTATATGTATTTATTTATTTAATGCTTTAAACCAGATGTGGTTTATATAGCATATTCAATACATGAATTCCATTAGCGTATTACATAATGGCTTAATGCGCCTCTTAGCTTAGCTTAAGTTAACAGTAATTTTTTATTTAAAAAAATTGATTCAATGAAATTAAATTTTTAGTGCACAACGTTTAATAAAATCGAAAATGATTTTAATAGACCTTTAATATCTGGACCACATAGGAAGCATCTTATATAGGTTGGAATACAGTATTTGTGTCGGAATAGAGCTGAAAGTAGTGTATCACGTTCGTCTTCATATTTTGGGCATTGCCAAACGACGTGATCAAGATCTTGGGATTCAGCTCCACACTCACAGGTGCTGTCTGTAATAAATTTTACTCTGGCTAACGAGGCGTTTAAATTATAATTCTTCCTTTTCTTTTCCATTGTCATAAATGATCGAACCAGTTCGCCGCGAGTAAATACTTATACTATCATTAAGATAAATTACGATCGAGAACCAATTAATTAATTATTAAATTATAATGCTTGGAACGGCCTTTATTGACAAACGTGACAAAGTTTCTAGGTAGCCTACGCCCGTGGTACCATGGTTCACCTTGATCTTTATGAAAGAGTCGGACATACTCTTTACCCTTAATTATACCCTGCTCTCTGATTAGGTTGTTAGTGGAATTCCTCGATTCAGATTTGAAGGGGATTTGATGTACAGTGTGGGTTCTTTCGCGAGTAGGTCCACCCTTTCATTGCCTACCAGACCAATGTGAGATGGTATCCATACGAACTTAATATAGTTTTGATTATTGTTATTAGATGCAAAAGTAAAGTATTTGTTTTTTATTTCAAGGAAATGGTAGTTAGTAGCGTAGCGGAGTGTTGGGTTTTCCAATGATTTAATTACGCTCAAAGAGTCAGTAAAAATAAGAATGTTTATACCGTCATATTATATGTATATCTATACCTATGTGTAATGGTTCTGTTTCGTTGCGGAAAACAACTACACTTTAATACTTATAATTAAACTATTGTCTTCACAATTTCATCGATTTATAACAACGACTAATGCGATTTAAAATAATCGTTCAAATCCGATGTAATTCTTGACACGGTGCGAATTCGCGGTACATGGCAAATTCGTGTTACATATTTCGAATACGAATATTCGACACGTGAGAGAGGTTATTCGAATAAACATTCAGAAAAATTATCAACCAAGTATTGGTAGAGCTAGGAGATGATGCAGCAAAACCCTAGAATTCAAGACGCGGTATCCCGTAGAATTTCATTGAATTTCTACAATCTCCGTAGCAATTTAACGTTTCGGTTCTCATCGTGAAACGGCTGTTCCCCGAGGCCCGAGAGCGTACGTCGAACGGCTTCTCATGGATCTCACAATTCTATTACTTTTTACGCCGCAGCCCGCGATAATGAATAGTCAGCTGTCTCGACTTTCGCTGTTTTTGTTGGCTGTTGTTGCCCCTCCTCGCAGACTATAAACGTACACAATCATCGTCGTAAATCCTTGCTACCAGCCTCAGTAGAAAACACCGGAAAATTTCCAGGGGCAAAAACTTCATCGACAACTTCCTGCCGATCAAATAATCCCGCGCGTTCCGCCGACTTCCGGTTTACCCTCGAATCGTTCAATTAAATGAAACGTCTCGACAAACCAGGCAGTCGAATCTTTTTGTCGTCGCATTGTCGTTGTCGGGACGTAAAACTGAAACAGAATTCTTACTGTTCTATCTCACGTATCTGTGTCTCCGCTTACAAGTTTCTTTGTTAGGGTAGTTGTTTGCTTGTAGAATCACTATAGTATTTTCGGCCGAAGATGGAAGATAGTTCAAGCAACGTTAGCTTACTAACGATAAGTCTGTAGGTAATTATAATTAGGAACCTAACCGGTAATATAATATTTTATTACGCGTTATTCGAAATAATCACGTGTTACATAAAATGTCTTTACACGTTAAAACAAATTTTTCTAACGTTTAAAATAAAAACACTCGACTCGATTGGTCCAATTTGAAAATGTTATTACATGTATATATTGGTTTTTGAAGGGTGTCGACTTAATTTTGCAGTTGAAACGCATGCACATGATAGAGCTCGTGATCGCAGCGATTTTCTGCGCGTTAGATCGCGTTTCGCGTGTCAAGATCTTCTCATGGTGGTTTGATAATTATGAGGATACGTGCTCGAGAGACCGGTAGACAGGTAGCGCGTGCCAGGAAAAGTGGTTAACTGTACAACAACCGCGGATTAGTCGCAGAAGCCGGCAAGCAGCGCTGTGAAATGAGCAATCTGTATCAACGACCGATCTATTGGTCAGGCGATTCTAATGCCGGTTGCCATGTGCTGGATAGATCGATACACCGTTGACGACAATAACACCGAAGTTTAACGTGAAAGTATTGTACATACAGGGTGGGGCGCCACATTTTGCCATCTAGATTTACGTCATTATTATTACACATAGCAAACAATGTTTCAGATGAAGTTGAATGGTTTTGAGAGGGGCACATTCTGATGGTACATTTTTTTTGTAGGTGGACGTGTAAAGGACATACGAAGGTCATTAATGTTTTTATAAATGGAATCATATTTAACTTCCTGATTTTTTTTATTTGCATCAGCTGATGCTCCTTCATATTCTTTACAAAAAGAGTATTAATCTATTTGTGTAAAAAAATCATTAGTTTAGGAGATATTTTAATTATAATTTGTAGTGCTCTCCTACTGCATTATTAAATTAAATTCATATTATTGACCAGAGAGTCGAGATTTCCTAACAAATTATAATTAAAATATATCCTAAACTAATGATTTTTTTACACAAATAGATTAATACTTTTTTGTAAAGAATATGAAGGAGCATCAGCTGATGCAATAAAAAATATATGATTCAATTTAAAAAAACATTAATGACCCTCATATGTCCTTTATACGTCCACCTAAAAAATGTACCCTTTTCAAAACCATTCAACTTCATCTGAAACATTGTTTGCTATGCGTAATGATAATGACGTAAATCTAGACGGCAAAATGTGGCGCCCCACCCTGTATAAAGGGACACCGGCACGTAACGGAGGGGTGCGGCGGGGCGCAGTAAACAAAACGCGATTATACATATGAATACATATACATACATACGTACATACATATATCGTTAAACGGCGCGGCGTTAAAACGACTTTTTCTCCACTTTCTTTTCCGCGAAACGGAACACGGCCAACACGGAACGATCGTGTTTCGGCCATTAATAATGACATTCTTGTTTGTCATGCACGGTCATTGATACTGCTGGTGTGACCTGAATTTCTGCTATTGAATACAGAAAAAAAAGAAAAAGATATTGAAATTTGTTGGATGATGTAATTTACGAGTGCTGCAGAGTGTTTTTCCGAATCGAAAATCGAAAGCAATGTGCGGCGACTCGCTGGAAAATCGCGCGAGGGTGAAAGCAGCGAGGAAACGAGGTGAAAGGTAGCCCGCGGAACACACTGCTCCTTCTTCTCATAGAGAAGGATAATTTTTCGCTTGGACGTCGCGCTGGAACACGAAGCGACACGATAAATCGTTCTGGCCACGTGTGCCGTGCCGTGCCGTGCCGCGCCGTGTGCATGGATTGTGTGAAAGCAGATCCTCGTATTGTCGAAAGCAGTGGTCGAGTGTAGCGTGTAGAAGGCGGTCGACGACTTTCGTATTCCGAGAAAACCGGTTGGCCGCCGAAATCGAATTTTCGGCACGATGGCGCTACTGGGCGCTCTTCCGCGACTTCTGCTTTATTTAAATTTCAATAGAATTTATCTTTATAGTGCGTTGCTGTAACGCATGATAAAATTGATAAAGCATGCTTTAATATTGGGCCGGTGTAGGGGATCGTTTATAATTGCTTTCAGTATCTTCTAAAAGTGCCAGATATCTTAACCTAAGGAGTTATGAAATTGGACGGACGTTCATCGTTCTTCTAAGACCGCTAACGAAGCTGTTCAATTTTATGCGCTGTAAAACGAGCCGATTAGTCTCGCATGGCTGATCCTCCACAGGGAAATAAAAAAAAGTTAACGTATGCGGCACGGCATTCGCAGGATCATGCTTATCACATATACCTATACTACTTGCACTACCTATACTATACCGGGAAACAGGTGCATACCTAGTCTATAGATCGTATAGGCTGAAGAAGCAAAAGACCGTTCGTTGACGCGCGACGCGACGATTGCCAATTTTACGGGATCTGTTGGTTTTATCCAGTTTTATCGTCGATCAATGGTGGATAGCTATACTCGATTACTCACAGACTTCTACGGTTAGGTAGTATATCTTAGCAGTTGGCGAATCCACGTGGGCGTTTTATGGTGGTCGGCGATGTTATTGTCTTAATTAGAAGGTTCTACCTGGAAGATCCCAGCGATCACGATTACGTTGTGAATATTATTTATTTCCCGCGAGATACGACAGGACACAAATCAGATATTGATAATATTATCGTGTTATTTATTGGAATATGTCTTCGGCAATTTAACACGCTGTCCACTATCTGACACGAACATTACGAGCTTCTTTCGAAAATCAATGATTAATAGCTTGGTAATTTCCTTAGTAGATCTACTAAGCAAGTTTAACGCGCGAGTTTAACTAATTACAGCGTACAAATTTAGAAGAATAAATTTTTAGCAGATAACACAAAAAAAATTTTGAAAAGAAATAGAACTAAATCATTGTGGTTCAAGTATACACATGTACGTATATCGTAATGTGCGTATAAGTTGATACAACAAAATTTAACTTGGACCGACTGGCGACTGGCATTAGAGTTGCAGTCGTTATTTACTTTTTTTAGAAAAAATTATGACAGTAATTTCCACGCTGTCTTATATGTTTGTCCACTGGCACACATTAATTTGACCACGTTCGTGCAACTGTGATAATGCGATTAATCGCCCGCCTCCTACAGCGAGGCAAGCGTAATCGCATAACTTATTATGCCACGGCGCTGCGCGGCGTACCTGTGCACTAACTGCTCAGGAAAAAATCTTCGGCAACCACCTGTCGGATGAGTTATTGCCGCAGCACGGGGCTCCGAGCAATATCTTTCTACGTACTGATTTTTCAGAGAGCGTTATGGCTTGGCTCCTTTCAGCTTTGGAAATTGATGGAGCGAATCTCGATTAGTAGGCACTTGCGATCGCGAGATCCTTCGCCGATCGTCATTGTATAACGAATTAACGGATAGCGTCTCTGGCCACCGTCGTCCCTTCTGATTCTAGTCCCATCAGTTGCCTGTACCATTTCTCGGCAATCGGCAAAAACATGTACATATACTCTTTCGAGTTTTTGTACAATCTATATACAACCTAATAGGTGCATCCGTAATGCAGCCACGAATCGGTGATTACAAGATGGAGATGGGAAAACAGAAAAGAGAAAAATCATATGTTCTTCTTCAAATTTGTTGTCGCGAAGCAAGAGAATTCAAACACACTCTCTTTTCAATCACTATTTTCTATCGATCAAATTTACGATTCGCGTGTAATTACTTTATAAAATACAAGGTTAGAAGAATTTTTTTTCTATCGGAGCATTTCTTCCTGATGCAAGGCAAACAATCAAATAAAATTAATTAATTGGTTATTGAATTAATTAATTAATTTATTTATCTTCAGGATATTACAAATTTTTATTCGCGGCGCAAAGGTTCGATCATTTATAACAACAGTTAGCTATTTTTGTGAATACTAAACGCTGGATTCGGATTTGAATCTTCAGGTTCAAGAACCACGTTAGCTATTAAAATGTTTTAATACGAGGAAAATAAAAGGAGGTGTTTCGTCCTATATAAATAGTCAAACAAAATGTTATTAACTGGGGTTAATTTGCACTTTATCATCACCGAAAAAAAAGAGACGACCATCAAACATAAATCAGAGAAAACTGTCTGTTCACTGATCGAAGAGGATGATGGACGCTTTCATCGGCGCCAGTCGATCATAAATTTCACCGGGGCCGTTTTTCAGGGCCATTTAGGTCGTTTTCCAATTCTGTGGAAGATTGTCGGTGTCCCTCGTGCGGTTTCTATCGTCGCGAGCAATGTTGCGGCGATAGAGAAAAAAAACGAGGCTACGAGAAACGACATCATCATCATCATCCTCGCCATCACCATCATCATCATCATCATCATCATCGTCGTCGTCTTCGTCGTCGTCGACGTAGTTGTCGTCGCTGGTATAGACCAGATGATCGACTAGAAACGATGGCTACCACCACCGTTTGTTGTCCTGGACTCGAACCCAGACCCGGACCAGTCGATCTTGTTCGGCGTTACCTTGCTGCACACTTCTGGGTTACCTTGCCATTTCGTTCCGCGATAGCGTGTGGAGCAGTTGCTCGCCGCTCTTTTGCTCTCTGTCTTTCTCTTCTGATCTCTGAATCCGCGAAACCGTGGCAGACACCGCACCGGTCGGTTCGCTTTGTCCTTCATCCGAAGAGAGACCGAATATATTCGCCATGCACGGTGATTCGAGTGTGCCGGTCAACACCATTGTCTTCCTTTGACAAAAGGGTCGAGGTAACCTTCTACATATCACATTCTATATTCTATACGTACCGAATTTTTTGTTTCCACCATCGACTGTCAACTTATCTTGAATTTAAGAAAAAACACATAACCAACATAACCATATTCGCAGACTGTTCCACAATGATTTCGTCGTGTGTAAATAATCGTTGACCGCGAATCATATTGATTCAAATTAAAATCTATCAACGATCGAAAAGTACTACGTAATGGTGGGAAGACGTGACTGGTACACAGAAGTAACAGGTATATATTAATCGCGTAAAGCATCGATCTGTAATATTATGTTTTCAACGTCACCGGCATGCGGCAGCGCAGCGTGTCTTGTGGTTAAAACGAAACCAAGTTAGGGCTCATGAAAGTCAAGAAGGTTTAAGAAAGCGCGGTAGATCTATAACAACACCTGGTTTGTTAGAAAAGTTTTAGAGGCGTTTTTACGACCGTTTAGAATGGCAGTGAACGTGCTCGTGAAATCCAACCTATTACAAATTATACGCACATATTTGTTTCCATAGTAATCCTAGCCATTAATATTGCATTTCTCAATTTCATTTTATTTGCTATTCCACTTTTACTCTTAACCACGAAATGTTCGTCTAACACACGATTCCAATTCGCGCACTATAAAACCGCAATTAGGAGTCGTTCAATAAATCTTCGGTAGAAAAAGCATGACATTCGTAATCTGTGATAGCTAACTAATATTAGCATTTATAAATGGACTTTTGTGATAGCTACACAGTTGTTGAGGCTCAGCTACATTTGCAGCTTGATTTATCAATTTTTTCAGACATTGTGTCTAGACTCAATCGATTTAATCTGTTTACAATAAACTGAAGATTCAGCATAGATTAACTTCTTCGGTAAGAACTTATTTCCCTGATCCAAGGATTAAAAAAGTGAAATTTTATAAACATTGAAATCGCAATGGCGTCGATGACAGGCTTCGGTTCCGGTTCCACTTTCTTCAATCATTCATCATCTCCAGGGATTTAATGTCGTCAACACCTCGCGCGATCAGTGATAAGCGATAAACCCCTCGAGCGGTTGTTTCGTCGTTTATCTTAATCGTTAGGAATCTTCTCATTTCGTGTCTTCTGTCTCGTGGCGATGTCAGAAATCATCGTGGAAATCATTCGCCATCTTCGCTGTCCCGGATCGAACCTCTGTCTCTCTATCATCGTGCTCGTCAACGACGCGTTGACACGTCGCGTCGCTGCCGTATCAATCACATATTTTCTCATTCCAAGGATTTTTAAATTGTTAATATTTGACCTTTCTATCTTATTAACCTTTGTCCTCCAGTTTACCAAGTAACAGGTCGTACAATAATACTTTTCAAATCTTCTAACGGTTTATAGAGTTTTAATGACTAGGAAATGTGCGAAGTGTTTCACGAAATAAGCATCGTAAACTGTTTCGCACATGGCAATCGCAATCATATACGATGAATTTCATGATCCCACTCACCATCTGACGATCAAGTTTTTTTAACATATATATATATGCGAGTAAACGGCATGCGAGGGCCGTTTTTAAGAGCGAATCGCGCGTCTTTCGAATTCATGGTGCCCCGACCTGATTTCTTGACCGGATCTGAAATTTCACCAGTCGAGGATCATCAAGGATCGTTCAAGATCTATGTTATTCCTGTGGATTTCGGTTGAATATTGCCTTCGTTATAGCTCCGAGCATGGCCCGTGGCCTACATTCGTATTCTTTCGTTCATTAATTATTTGAGTATGCTGGAAGTATCGATATCCGTAAATTCTTTTAATCTCTTCTCATTTTTGTCATGCGCGTGTGCCTGAATACGTAAAATTCGCCATCTGAAGAAACAGTTTTCTCAGTGCTCGTTAGCTAGTCGACACTTAACATCTAGCAGACGCATGGATACAGTGGTTTAGCGGTGTCGGTTGTAAAGCAACCGGAGACGTGTTCACGCGCATTAATTTCCACGGTACCACGCGTTTTGATCGAGCGATCTTCCTTTCGGAGTTTCTCACCGTATTTCAAGACAGCTGATTAGAAGCTCCGCGGACTGTATCGTTTCCCCGTAACTCAGAGCCCACCGAGTGTATCATTTACCCGTAACTCAAGTCCCGTCAGCTGTCCAGGGTCTTGCGAACATCATTTTTGTTCGTTTCGACGAACTGCCTAGGCGCCTCTACACAATGAACCGTCATCGTCATCTATAACCCCCCTGGACGCAATCTTAACGGAGCATAGTGTTTTCGGACGGTTCATTTTCTAGCAGTGTAACGGGACATAATTGTTGCTCTGGCGGAATATTAATTTTCAGCGATCTTACTCTGACTTCATCCTAACGGTGTTTCATTCGAATACATAACATTCTTGGAATCTATATATATAAAAACGAAGTCCTGACTGACTCACTCACCTATCAACGGCCAGGCTAAACCCTTGGCCCTAGAAAGCTGAAATTTTGCACAGAGGTTTCCTTTATGATCTATACAAGAGATAAGAAAGGATATTTCTAAATTCAACCCCTAAAGGGGTGAAAAGGGGTTGCAAGTTTTGTATGAGGAATATTTTATTTGTGGTCGGATTTGCTTGATACTTGGTCTTAATGCTCTTTGATACAAATAACCAAACACCTATATCGGCATTTTGAAAAATTCGACCTATAAGGCGGTGGAAAAGGGTTGCAACGTTTGTATGAGGAATATATTATTCGTGATCTGATTTACATCATACTTGGTCTTTCTTAATGCTCATTGATACAATCTGAATTGGGGTGAATGGAGGGTTAAAATGTTTTTTRGAGAAACAATATCAATTTTCGCGGGCATTAAACAGTTTCCTGTACGAGCGTACTTCTAATAATTTCGTAACAATTCACATCTTTTGAAGATGGACATTGAAATTGTACTTATCGAAATACGAGCTGCAAGTTGCAACAGCCATGTGAAAGTACAGTGCTGCATTCTCGGTGATCTCTCGGCCCTTCGTTATCGCTTTGCAGTGCGTCGACTCCCGGTGCGTCGAGTTCGTCGATCAAACACATGCTATGCTCTTGAACTCCAGCCTGAGTATAATAATAATCAGCGAAGCACCTCTCACCTTTGATCCTACCAATCATGCAAGCTCGTTGCACGCTTGCAAAATAAACGATCCTCGACTAAAGCTATCGATAAATCTATTGATTTTGTGAACAGCGACAGAGACTTCCGGTCTGGTACAAAAGAGATCGTATCGCGATCTAACGGAACATCGTACGATGAAGCTGGATTGTAATTCATAATTGTGGAACTTGACTCGTTCGTAGACAGCGGATTTTTCTATAGATTTCCAAGACCGTCTCCCGCGAACTCGAACTCAATTTTTCGGATGGTTTCGCATCGCGGCGGATTTAATTGATCGATCCTGCGAAGTGCTCGACACGTATCCGCTTCACCTGTCAGTTGCAACTTTATCGAGGAATTTTCACTGGCATAAATTACACGGCGCGTTGCGCATCCCACCAATTAACGCCGCCGCGCGCCGATTTAACGCACCCGAGGATTCTCTATGCTTCTCTGTTCCTGTAGATACCCGTATCTCTCTGTATCGGAAGAAAAATGGCAGAGCCCGTGTAATCCTTGGCATTCAACACGATTAATTACAAACTGATGGAGAGGACTTTCGAAAAAATTATACCTCTTCTCTGACATTTCATAGTCCTGTGAGCATCTTAATCAGCGGCTACGATTCATGTTTAAATTCAAGTCGTACGTTTCCACTATCTTTAATGATATTTCGAAATTTTCATTAATAGGCTCATCGCCAACGAACGATTACGATCTCGCGTTTGTTGTAAAGAAAATCACAACATTTTTTAGCACATTGTTATTCGAAAGCATTAGGCGCGATACGATCGGACGGTACGCCAGTTTCTTTTTTCGTAGGACTAGCATAGTTTTAGCATTATCGGCTTAGGTACTATCGTGTACAATACACCTCGGGGTGTATAAAAATAGAAATTAGAATTAGAGCTGTAAATGTATATTGGAAGAAAGAATCGATCGCAGTAGATGATTAAAATAAGACATACGACACCTCCCACGATCGACCCGGAGAATGTTTATGTCGCGCAAAAGTTATCGTTTACCCGGAACGGCCTGTTTACGAACTCGGAACTATCGAAAACCCGAATATGATCCGAGTGAAGGTGGATTATTCGAATCGAAAGTTCCTCTTCTCTCTCTCTCTCTCTGCAGTGACCCAGAATTTGCTCGTAGAATGGGAATGAATTATTCGTGTGTTGCTCGATTGCTCGAGCAAACCGGTTTCAGTTGTGTTTGACCCACCGAAAATCCACCGAAAATTCTGTTACAGCCAGCAATGAGCAACACGACAAGGACAGCCTGAACGAGACCGGAAGCACGACAGGTGGCACCGTGGAGGGTGCACCTGGTGGAGCCCCTAGCCGGGCTGAGAGGAACACGGAGTCGGAAACTGCGGCTGCCGAGACCACCAGGTCTTCGGAGCCATCGAGATCATTCGTCACCAGGCTCCTCTCCAAGGGCAGGTCGCAGAGCGATTTGTTGGACCACTCGGAGCCATTGTAAGTCCTTTCAATTGTCTTTCAATTGTATCATCCTTGAAGCCCCTAAGCGCGACGAGTCGAAATAAATGTCTATGCAGCTAACCTAACCTACCCCGTATCTTGCAATTGGTCGAGACTATTCAGTTTTAATTTATACGTATAGAAATTAACAAACTATTAACTGTTAAAAAAAAGAACTGGTACGTTTTTTCCCAAATTCGTAAATGAATGTTTTATTAAAGATCCGATGTTTCGATGACTGTTGCAGTTCCCAATTATGGGTCGTCTTGTCGAACGTCTACGGCCAGTTGGTCGTGGTGCTAATGATTGCTCTTTGCCTGGCCGAGGTAATGGACACGCCTGTTCCTCTTCTCAGTTTGCAAGTAAGTAAATTTAAATTTTATTCAATTATAATTAACTTACGTTACGTTAAGACATTCTAATACGTACAATATGTATAATACATATAGCTGAAATCAACCTCGCGTAAACTCTTAAACGCTGAAACCAAGAAAAGCGAAAAGAAATTCGATATCCGCCGTTTAATGGCCGCGCTCGTTGCAGCGATCGTGGCAGCGCGTACTATTCCACGCATCGAAATCGCCGCTGTCCCAGCCGATGTAACATTCCCAATTTTATTGCGCGGGAACTGGCCAGCTCTGCCGTCGGAAATTTTTCCTCTCACAGTTTATAGTCGGTTGGTTGCTTCGTACCCGCTAACTTCTTCAACATTTTTTTCGAAAACCGTGCTAAAAGCCAACGCGGCGCGGCGCGGTGTCGTCCGCAAAGTTGAGTACGTGTAAACCGCGCTAATCATACTGAAAATCTAATCGTAAGAATCGTCGAATCGAACGAAAGCGTTAGAAGATATTCGAGCCATAAAACTTAGAATATTATAGCGAACGAAGACGCGCTGTAAAATCACAACGCACGTTCGGCCATATCTCATTCGGTAATCAAGGAACGTGTTCCTTTAATCGTTTCACAGGCAGGCGCATTTAATGCGCGATGCGAATTTAGCGTGCAACGACGGTGTTTATTGTAGCCGATGTTCTTCCTGTTTATCGTATGCACGTTCCGGATGCAAATGTTTGCCGATTTTTCTTTTAGTTCGAAGGCTTTACGATCTAGCAGTTTTTCTGGGTTGCGGATACCAATACGTACGGTACGATAGCTAATTCTAACTCACAGTCGACTTGGAAACTATCGTTATCGTGTTAATTATCGTAATTTCTGGGTCGATCGCGTGTTAACAAACCGTAGAGAAAAATTTGTTCTTTTACTAAGAAATGTCGTACAGTTGAAGTAAAAATGTCAATAAAATCTGGCAATCTAAATATTTTTCTTTTCTCACTTATACAGGGTGAGGCGCCACATTTTGCCATCTAGATTTACGTCATTATTATTACGCATAGCAAACAATGTTTCAAATAAAGTTTAATGGTTTTGAGAGGGGTACATTTTTTTGTAGGTGGACGTGTAAAGGATTTATGAAGGTCATTAATGTTTTTTTAAATGGAATATACTTCCTATACTCCTTCATATTCTTTACAAAAAAGTATTAATCTATTTGTGTAAAAAAATCATTAGTTTAGGAAATATTTTAATTATAATTTGTTAGGAAATCTCGACTCTCTGGTCAATAATATGAATTCAATTTGATAATGTAGTAGGAGAGCACTACAAATTATAATTAAAATATCTCCTAAACTAATGATTTTTTTACACAAACAGATTAATACTTTTTTGTAAAGAATATGAAGGAGCATCAGTTGATGCAATAAAAAATATATGATTCAATTTAAAAAAACCATTAATGACCTTCATACGTCCTTTACACGTCCGCCTACAAAAAAATGTACCATCAGAATGTGCCCCTCTCAAAACCATTCAACTTCATCTGAAACATTGTTTGCTATGCGTAATAATAATGACGTAAATCTGGATGGCAAAATGTGGCGCCCCATCCTGTATAAACGTTATGAATACACTGCTTCGACGAAAGAGTTTGTCGACATTTAAACTATTATAACTTGGTGAGAAAAATGGCGCAACTAGGCGCTACGGTACGAGTATACATATGTAAATATCTTGGATGCACGATAGAAAGCCCGTAAAGTCGGTTCATGACTGACTCGAGGCAAAATTATCGCGGATGACCACGGAATCTGAGGTAGACCTGGATCCGAGATAGACGACTCTATCAGCGGATAATTTACGGTTTAGACTGGCCATAATTCTCCGGCACGGCGGTCTAGTCGGAATCGAGTCTCTCGCTCGGTTCCTGCGCGAAAGGCATATTTGATTCACCTAGCCGGGAATTGAATTCGCGGACTGTTACTGTTACCGTAAACCAGTCGGCATAGCGATTTAGACCGATCCATAATTTGCGTGGAACGTTAGCACGGAGGATCGCGGGTAATTGCAAGTGACCGGCTGCTCGAGCTTGCATACTACGTGTACATGTCTCGAGACTCGACGACTCGAGACCAACGAACTTTAAAGTTTAAAGGGGCATTCGTGTCTGATTTTTCAGGGCGTAAAAAAATGAAACTCTTCTCCCTGAAACGAGCTCACATCTCACGTTCTAGAACGGCGCCGACAAGCTTTTACATTTTACATAAAAAATCAATATATAATTTTTTTTATATGAAAATTTAATATAAATTTCAAATAATATTAAATTTTATATAAAAAATCAATATATAATTTTTTATATGAAAATTTAATATAAATTTCAAATAATATTAAATTTTATATAAAAATTAATATATAATTTTTTTATATGAAAATTCAATATTTCAAGTTTAAAGGGACATTCGTGTCTGATTTTTCAGGGCGTGTTTCTGATGTACCTGTACGTGGGAAGTATAGCGGTGATCATCAGCATCTATATATGGGTGTTGGTGGACAGTTGCGGCAGCCTCGGTAGCGGTGCCGGAGGCGTCGACGATGCGGAACTCGGTGGCACGTCTTTGACCAGGTTCGGCTCCCTGAAACGAGCTCACATCTCACGTTCTAGAACGGCGCCGACGAGCTTTTACATTCGGGTCGGGGCATTGCGTGAGTTTCCTTCAATTCGATCCAGTTCCATCGATCTAGGAGAGTAATGAATAACTAACGGAAAGAACAACCGTGTCCTGCATAGTCTTCGGTCTGGCGACCCTCGTCTTCAATGGACTCGAGATGGCGATGCATTCGATGATGCAGGGTGCGGAATGTCTCAGCGACGTTGTCTTCGTGCATCCGGTTCTACATGGACTATTCACCTTTCTGCAGATGCACTTCCTCTTTGTCAACTCCCAGGTCAGTCGGACAGTGTTACGTTCGCCGTTAACTAAGTACAGTATTCTATCCATAAATGTCCCAAATGTCTGACCGCTAAATGTCCCGAAGCTATCCCCACTACTGAGGGTGTACCCCCTTGAGGGGCTAGGAAGCTCAATAGGCCTCGGTAAATATAACGAATCCAATTACAAAACGTCTTCATTTTTTATTATTTCATTATTTTTTTATGGAACTTTCACCGACATATTAATGGCATTCGTGGCAAAGAATAGTATCCCTGGCGGATAATTGTCCCTGGGCAGACCCGTGTTGCGGACAATTATCGATAAAATACTGTATGTACATATCCTTAGGACCTTCGGTTTATGGCGCAACTATGTATAATTAACGATGATCAGGACTGTTTACAAATTCAATTATGAATTTTGTTAAATACGAGTATACGTGTAGTATACATATTTCTAGGTGTGTTTCTCGTAGACATATTAATTTATACATAATCTTTATTCCACAGAAAATTCGTATTCTCATAATTGAAAAAATCGTTCATTTGTAGGTTTTGGTGGAAAGATTCGGCCTAGCAGCGAGGTTCGGTTTCATTCATCTAGCGGCGACGAACATCGCCGTTTGGATACGATTGGTCATTTGGGATTCGGCACAAGAATGGACATACTTTGTTCACCTGGCGCAAAGAGGATTACCCAATTCTGCGTCGCCGTTGAATCTTCGAGGTTTCCCCGAGTCTCTGATAAGACATCCTAGAGACCTGATAGGTTAGCTATCAGTTTTACTCACGATTACTCGACAAAATTCCCACAGTGGGACCCCATTTATGTGTCAATTTTATTATGTATCTATTCCTTCTTTCAATAATTGTACCAAGTTGTAAATAATGTAAAAATATTCTGAATATTCTTCTAACGTCCTTACAGTTTTGTTTTCCGTTCATTCGTTTTTCCGATAAATAAATCGAGTCTCGCTGTAACTGTCGGATGTCTCGAGTCCACCGAGTAGATGGCAATATCGGTTGCAGCGCGCAGCGATCTCGAAGATGAAATTTTCTGCTTCGAGGTCGTTCGCCCCTGCTCCTTCCTCGTGAAAGTGGTCTTGACCAGTCGAATGAGTTTACGAGTTTAACTGTGCCGTCTCTGTCCTGGAGACAGGATAATGTGCAATATGCTCGTCTTCTTCTAGATTACTCCTCCCCAGAGAAAGAGACCTTCCATCCCTACCAGCCGATCTCGAACGAGCAAATCTCCCAGGTGATAGCTCTGCAAGAATGCCTGAACACGAATGCCTTGGGTCAACTGTGGACATCGAGCATGCCGTTCCTCTATCCGTTCATCGTGCAATTTAGGTATTCGCTATTCGCAGTTTTAGAAAAAATTAAGAAGATTGAGAAATATTTCTAGAGAATTTTCTGAGAATTGTTTAAGAATAAAAATTAAACCTGAAATTCGTGCGGGTCCATCGACTGGCAACTGACAAATCAACAATCAGCTAGACAATTGCATCGTGTTCCAGCTTAATCGCCGCAGCAGTGACGTTCGTGATGGGTCAGAACGTGGGTCGCAATCTTCTGCCGCACAAGCAAAAGTTCCACAGCAGCAAGGATCTAACGAGTCACACAAAGGTGGGCTGCGATGGGTCCAGCAAAGGCTTGTTCCTGGGCATCCTGTGCATGGTAGCCGGTATCGTGGTAATCCTGATCTTCCTAGTGGTCAGAGAGGACAAGAACTTCCCGTTGAACATTCTATCCTGGCTAACCTGCGGCACTCTCATCAGCATCCTGACTCTGAGCACCTTGATGACTGCCAGTGGCCTGGTCCAGGTCAGGCAGATGTCCGTTGTAACGAGAGCACCGGCTGCCCTGGACAGTTTACTGTCCAACGTAGCATTGTTCGGTGTTCAACTGTACTCTGTGTTCACTATTGTGGTCACCGCTTGCTCCTTGGCCATACTGGACGACGATACCGATGAAACTAAACGGAGACACATCATGTTGCTAATTGCTTCCGTTTTGCAATTGGTTCAGTGCTTCGCTCAGAGCACTTTGATCGCCGAAGCGTCCAAGAGATCCTGCATCACGCGTTTCCAGATCATTGGGAAACCTGCTCGACAAGTGATCACGTTCCTGCTCTTCAGCAACTCTGTTTTGTGGGCCTTTGATACTGTCGTCACGCAGAACTGGATCTCGCAGGAACTGCAATTGAGATTCTTTGGCGTGCTGGCTTGGGGGATTCTCTCGAGGATTGGTCTTCCGCTGTTGATCTTCTATCGGTTTCACAGTTGCGTGTTGCTGCTAGAAGCGTGGAACAAGTGTTATAGGATGCCCAGGGGAGAACATCCGCTCAACTGACGACACAGAACGTCCCACTCTTGTTCCTCTAGGTACGTAGACTCTTTGTTTCGTTTGTTTCGTTGTAAAAGATTAGCGATCAGTTTGACAGAACGTTGATAGAGCGTGACAAATTATATGCCTGTCATTGATGTACCTTTTATCAAGGTATAGGATAGATGTAGGAATATTTGATAGTTTTATAACGAATATTCGTGTACAACGAATAAATTCAGTACGGCCGAGACTGGCTACGAATGAATTTGCACAGACGATAAAACATTGAAACGCACTTTCAGGTTGCAGATAAATTATATGCCTCTCATTGAGGTACCTTTTATCAAGGTATAGGATAGATGTAGGAATATTTGATAGTTTTATAACGAATATTCGTGTACAACGAATAAATTCAGTACGGGCGAGACTGGCTACGAATGAATTTGCACAGACGATAAAACATTGAAACGCACTTTCAGGTTGCAGTCGAGGTTGCATCGCTCCTGCTCGGAACGATCCTACCACCGCAGAAAAGTGACGATCAACCTGCGTCCGGACACCGAATGGTCCCCGACCACGCGTCAGACCCCAAACACATTCTGCCCAAGCTCGTTGACAATGGACACGGTACATTTCGTTCCACTCGTGGACAATCGGCTCTACTTCGACCCGATCCCATTGATCCGCGTAACGAGCTTGGACGACGACAGGAGGAAGCTGCGTCATCGCCATCACCACCATCACCACCACCACCACCACCAGTATCAGCACCAGCGCCAGCATCATCGACGGCATCATCACAAGAAGCACCGTCGCGTCGTCAGCGATCCGGGCATGCGAAACTGGAGCGCAGAGAGTGAGAATACGAAACGACATCGCAGACTGTTCAGTTTCGACATCGGCGGACCTTGGCAGGACACCGCGTTGCTCGAAGAGACTCCTGCCGAGGACAACTGCAACGAGGACGCCCTATCTCCTGATGAGACGAACACGTCGACTTTTAGGAAAGTGCCATGGCATCCGAACTTGCACATGCTCAAGTTGAGGAGAACGTAGTGATAGAAACGCACACCTGGATCGCTGAGAAAATTCGACGTGGACTGCGAATTGCGCTGGAGCACGATACAGTTCAGATAGTTATCCAGGAGTGATCTCCCTTCTATTCTGAACCTTTTAATTGCACTCTGTTATTTGTATATAAACTGTTGCTTTTGCCAAGTCGATTTGAACTGATTTGGACAGTGGACGATTTTTATGATTTCGTGGCAATCACACAGCTATACATATACAATATGTATATACATATGTGTATATGTGTATATATAGATATAGATACGTTCAAATCTTTACATACAAAGTTTCCTTTGCATATTCTTCAAAAATTTTCAACATGATATTGTAGGGGACAGCTATTATGATAACGAACGTATTTTAGTTTTTTTTTTCGGAAAACAGACTACGAAAGAAGTCTTCCACGTGTCGTCTATCTACGTTTATATCGTTGATATTGTGTCAGCAACGGTTTTCAAAGCAAATCGAAGCAATTGATCCAACGTTTTTTTCTACTACGTACCAACGTGGGTGACGATTATCTCGGAGAGTGCAATGCCTCACGGGTTTTTTCACGTGCAATATTATCGTTTGTAAGAACCTACGGGTAGGAATTTATTTATTCGCGCGGATTGTACGTCGCTGTTAGCCATCGAGGTCTCGTTACCTTTCACGATCATGAAACTCTCTTGATCGTTTTGTGGAGTTTGTGTGCATGTGATCGATGGACCAAGGGTTTTATGCGTACAGGATTGTCAGGAATTTAGTATTGTGTAGCAGATTTTAGTTCCTGTAAATTGTTGTGGTACCTATTTGCGTCACAATGCAAACAGGTGATGGCTCGGTCAACCGGTCGACAACGAGACGGAAGGTTTAAAAATTTCTTTAAATTGCTCAGCTCCTGGTTGTTAACTAGATCGTTGTTCTACAGTCATCTTGTACTGAGAACATCCAAACGTGCGAATAGCTTAAAAATCTGGTAAAAAATATGTTGATCCGTATAGATGATTCCTGTATCCGCGTAAATAGCCCAAGTCTAGTAGTAATTATCGCGTTGTATATACATATATACTACCGTATTTGTTACGACACCTCGTAAGATTTCCTAGGACTCGGAACGTTAACACAGAATTATATTTATTAAACTTATGTTGGTCAAGTTTTAACAGGCTTATTTTTCGAGTTGAACAACGCGAGCAAGATAACTCCGTAATACATTTAACATACGTTACACAGCGTGTAGAAAATGTAATGTTAAGTGATAAACGATTGAAGAAAAAAAGGGTTTTTTACAGTTTTTTTCCGCATCAACTGCTATTCAAAATCCCTAATTCTATGTATGTATAACGTATACCATGATCCTCTGTATCCCGTAAAAGGAGCAGGTTTCTGCATCAGCTGAGGAACCTGTCCTAAACCTGTCTTAAACCTGTCCAAATCGTAATGACATGAAACAGGTCTGTCCAAGTCACATCGTGACCTCGTACGATTAGGGGCTTATTATAGATCGAGAAGCAGCCAATTTGGCCAGTAAACATCACTCGTACACTTTTCCCGCTTTCGTTGCTCACTGAAAAATGTTCGATCGCGATCGCTTGTTCAATTAATGGCTTCGATTAACCTCCTCTCTGTCAATAAAAATGGGAATGGAAAGTGCAAATGGACACATTCACACAATAGCTCTTAGCCCACTGACAGGTTCTAAATTTTTCAATTTATGGTCATTAAGATTGCAAGTATGCGTTATTGGAGGTGGAGAACCATTCGATAAATTCATTTTTGCTAGAAATAATCTAATATGTAATAACGTGGAATAAAGAACAGAAAACAATGAAGACATATTCGAACAGTGAAGCGAATAAATGAATTCTCACTTGCCCAACTCGATTCTCCAAAATAACGTAAAGTAGCCGCTCACAGCGAAACGAATCTGCGAAACTCTCCTCATAGATCTAGCGTTAACTACTTAACCACATACATAGTATAAAGCGTGTTAAATAGAGTTGTTTATCGAGTCCTCTGTAAAAGAAAAACGTGGTAAAATTGATGCAACGGCGGAATGCGAAAGGTAAGAGGGGATAAAATAAGAGGATGCGTAGACCAGGAGAAAGTGTAAGAACAAAGAGGAGAGAGCAAGCATTCGCGAGAACTTTTGCACGAGGGAGCACCACCTTATACGGCGGCGACCCGGGCTTCTAAATATAAAGGCGCCCGTCGTCCCGACGCGACGCGACGCTCTTCTCTGTCGGAGCGAACGCATTTCGCGTACGAATCTCTTCTCTTTGCTCGTTCGCGATTCTCAGCCACGTTCGCCTGCAATAAAGGCCGCTGGAATCTAGCTGATACTTATATTACGTTGTGTCATGGGAAACAACGTGAAAAGCACCTCGCAGCCTCGTCACACCAATTTGTCGAAACTCGTTTAGTGAATTGTAAAATAATTATCCTGGGTTAGTTTGCTTGTATCGTATGAAATTGTTGATACAAGCGTTGAACGGAGGAGGCGAAGTCGTATCAAACAGAGATTCTGCAGACCTCGAACAATGCGCGACACTTCTCTAGCACGCTTAGGTTAGGTTTGAAGGAGTTTGAACTGGTTCAAGTGCATTCTTCTTGGTTTATTGTACGATCGCTCCCTTCGACAACTACGTATCCAATGTATTCCTTCTTTCAATAATTGTACCAAGTTGCAAATAATGTAAAAATACTCTGAAATTCTTCTAACGTCCTTACAGTTTTGTTTCTCGTTCATTCGTATTTCCGATAAATAAATCGAGTCTCGCTGTAACTGTCGGATGCCTCGAGTCCACCGAGTAGATGGCAATATCGGTTGCAGCGCGCAGCGATCTCGAAGATGAAATTTTCTCATTGGTTTATTGTACGATCGCTCTCTTCGAAAACTAGTTTGATTGTTGGTTCTGCTCTTCGACGGTCATCTTCGCGAACGTATTCAGAGAGTCGGAGCGTTCTTCGGAGGATTCTTCGGAGGGTTTCGATCCTGCAGCAAAGAACTCGAAGAACGTGTAGTCGTCCACATTCTGTTCGAGCGTGGAATTGAATCATTGTCGGAACGATTTGTAATTACACGTTCTCGGCTATCGAGAGCGACAAACAAACACTCATTTATTTGGGGCGCGAGAGGTTTACGCGGACGCCACTGAATCACCGAATCTTGATCTCCTACGATCCGGAGATACTGGTCTAAGAGTCGCAGTTTTAAAAATACCTCTTGGCAGCCCAGTTTTCTCGGGTTTGCTGGGTATACCTGGCCGACAGACCGCAGAGACATTGACTAGTGATCTCGTACAAAGATCCTACATACGCTTAGATCTAGCCACCGCGTCATCGTCAACCTCGTTTCCTGTCGTTCAACATCGTTCGCTCTTTTCTCTTTTATTTTTTACTTATGACGAAAGTCGGCTATTTTTTTCTCGCGCTACACGAGCCCGCATCTCAAAGCCGGAAACCGAGAAGCAATTTTAAAATTAGCCGCTACCGCTAAAATCTAACGATAATCGTTAACGCAACGATCGTCGCGTTCGATCGAGTTTTATGATTTCTCGGTGATAGCGATTAATTATTGGTTTTAAAATCGGAAATATAGAAATAAGTATACGTATATGTGTGTTACGTGGACAAGATCGTCTTGGAAATCGGAAGGAATTTACATTTGACGCGATCCGAGATGAGTATCGCGTTAAGACACAGCGATTTCGAAAATCCTCGCTCTCTCCGTGCGTCGCTGCGAGGGAAGATCCACTCGAAATATACACGCGTGTGTACCTTAATTAAACGAAACCTTGAAGAGTGGAGCAGCATTAGCGATCCTCAAGGTCCCGAGCTTTATGCAACGAACTGTGTCGCGGAGGTATGCGCGCCGCGCCGCGCTGTGTTTTTACTATTAACACGTTGACCTCAGTCTTGGCAGTCGCGAAATGTCGGTGAAAACAAATGTAATTTCTTTCGGGAAATAGATGACGAGTCGGGATTCCTCGGACTGGGTTACCGGGTTCGTTCGGTCATCGTCCGTTTGCACACCATTAGCGAAACTTTATTATGTATTACAGCACGGTGACACGATTGTCTTCCGTGCTTTTGCGGACCTAACAGTTGACAGATAACCGTGACATCACAAGGTCGCTCAGGAATTTTCCTATTCGCTGCGCCGCACCGCGCCGTCTTTGTATGAAACAGCTCAATCGAGAACTGCGAACGGTTCGCAAATAACCAAACGATCCGAACGAAGGTTCCTCGATCGGCGTAACAACGTAAAGCCGAACGATCGGCGAAGAATGGTCCCCTGTCTCCGACCTTCTGAAAGTCACTTGGTCAGGTCTCCCGCGAGTCTCGGGAGAGACTCCTCGGTTTAATTTTACCAGCCATTAGCCGCGAGTATGCCGCGAGTATGCCGCGGCGTCGACAGATCGAGAAAATCGAGGAATCACCGACGCGACACGACGCGCGACGGGAACGGAACAGAAAATCGAAAGAAACAAAACCATCTCTGGCCTCGAACCAAATTAAAAAAAGATGGACCCACCTAGGCTAGACTCTAAAGACACCGACCCCGAACGGAAAAACGGTTGTCGTCGCTCGGACAGCGACACGTCCTCGGGCAGGAACGCTTATAGTCGCTGCAGCTTGCTCGTATAGCGAGTATAGTCGGTGCGGTGCAACCGTCGTCGTCGTCGTCGCCGTCGTCGTCGTCGTCTACTGGGATGAAGAAGTAGAGGGGCGTCTGTCGGGGTTTGGCGGTAGTGACAATGCCAGTTCCTCGCGGGCGAGTTGGAGTCGAAGGCGACTATCGAGTGAGACGAGCTGCCAGCCCTGGCTCATCGTGTAGTGCCTAGTGAAACGAGATGACGGGCTCGCGGCTGAGACCCGCGTTCTTCGTGGGCCTCTTCGTGGCCCTTCTAGCCTTACAGGGTGAGTGAAAGGTCCCCGGACCCCACCTTGGCTTCTAACATTCTTCGTAAGAGGAACCCGGGGTGACGTAATAGCGAGCTGAACCTGGCTGCCTGAAACTGCTCCAGACACGAAGAGTTCGTTCGACGGTCTTGAGCATCTAGCTAAGTTTAGTTAGGTATAATCGACCTTCCGCGATGATCTTTAAGGTTTCTACTCCTCGTGTGATTTATAAACAGGAAGTTTGAGAAGTAGGGGTTCAAATTTAGTGGGGATATTTTATAATGTCCTTGTAATATGATTCTTCTGGTACTTCCGGTTTCAACCGGAATCGTGTACGTGGACGTAAGTCTCTAGAAACAGGTTTCCAAGATTTCCGCCCTTTTCGTAATCTGCAGATTAAAAGTCAGTGGAGGATACAGGCTTTGATAATGTCCTTGATCACTCTCGTAGTGCCGGTATATATTCAGCACCCTTCGGACCCAACTTTCTTGCTCCTATAGTTGAATCGAATCCTATTTTAATATGATTTGCAACAGGAAAAGTCTACGAAGCAGTGGTTGAAAGTCGGCGAACACAACTTTCGATAATATCCTTACCTCGCCGGTGTAAACTAGTTAGCTCCCTTGGACTCCAACTTCTAGCTAGCCAGTAAATAGGCATGGCCGAGTTCCAACAATGATCTTCGTCGTCTGGACCATCCATAGGTGTCATTTACAAATGAGAATTTTGAAAAGGTTGAAAGTCGATGGACGTAACTTTTGATAACTCTTTTTGATTTAATTATTTGACTATTTCTTCGAGTGAGATTCCTTCCCGTTTTCAACAATTTAATAATAATACAGATTCAACTAGTTTGCCGTGGAAGTGGAAGTCTAGTTGTAGGCTACCATTCTTTACCACCTTCTACCACCCTCTACTACACTCTCTTGACCTTGCATTCTTTTCGGCACACGGCGCGCAGCGTGGCGTTCGGAATCGTGCAAGGGTTGATAGACACTTGATAGCGTAACATGATTCCTCCTCGAGGTAAATTCGAGGAAACCTGCTCCCTCCTCCCAATAAACTACAATTAGCACCTGACTCTAAAAATTCATTTTTCTGTTAATACGCATAGACTATGCCAAATACTCTCGAACGCTGTGAGACGCGAGAAGATAAAAATAGTAATGACTATGATAAATCTTGACGATTTAGTTTCTGTTTGGTTAAATACATTGCTTTTCAACTTTGGGCTATTTTTGACGGCTCTGTAGTCAACGCTGTATCGCGTGTCAGTGGTTTCCATGACGTTCACAGTAATCACAATAATCACAGTCCATTGTACTTTATTTCGGTTGTGTTTACGCATACCGATACCGAATATATCGGTTCTATGCGTTTATCATAAAAATATAGAGATTAGTAGATTAAATTAAAAATAGAAAAAACATTTAAAGAATTTATTTTCAACCGATTACAATTATTAAGGAAAGAATCGCACGTCTGTGTAGCATCGATGTCCCTATTCTAACGACGTATCGATTTTTGCATTAGAGCAAAAAAATTTCTTTTGAACGCGATTTGATGAAAATAAACAGTTGTTTATTTTCATCGAATCGCGTTCAAAAGAAATTCGCGCGACAACAACACCGTTATTTGTTGTCGTGTTATTTTTAACGGTCACGCGTCGGCTTTTTTAAAGATGCACCTGGTCCCCGAGTTCGGCATCATTTATTTCCGTTAATTATAGTATAAATAAAGATCGACGTGCCGCGACTCGTGACGAGCGTCGATGACACTAAAGCTTCGCGACTGCCTGCAACCTCGGAATTTCCCCCCCGTCCTCGCTCCTTGAAACAAGATCGATAAGCAACGGACTCGACGTTCGACCTAATCTCTACGGTGAACCTTTTCAGCTAAGTCTTGATCCTCTATCGATGGATCAAAAATCGTCAAAGGAGGAACATTTCGTCAGTGCGCGATGTTCGAATAAAATTGGTGAACTTTTGATCATCACCAGAGATAGAGACGGATCATCGATCATTTTAGATGCCGCGGCGTGCCTCATCGTGCATCTTGTTCAGCTAGCGTTGATCGTTGCTGGGTCTTTCGAAAGTATTTTCCGCCTCGGAAAAGCACGATTATAAATTTCGTCGAAGGTCTACCGTGTACTTGGACAGGGGGCAGCTTTTTCGGAGCTTTAGCGGACGATGATGTGGCCGTCGTGCTGACGAACCAGTGACGACTGACGAAGGTCAATGTTACGTAAAGTAACATCTGCGTCATCGGTTCCTGGCTCGTTCGACTCGTTTCACTCGTTCGGCATCGAACCGATGAACCTGCGCGATCTGTAGCGTCATTATGCATATACCACGTGTATTATTAAATACCGCGTCTTGTCTGTTCGACTTCGGTGACACTTGTTCAACTTGAACAACACTCGTCAACATTTTCGTTGAACTTTTTAGCAATTTTGATTAATAGACTGCAGATTTTGATGCAAAATATTCCTCCTCAATTGCAACAATTGCGTGAGCAATAGAAAGTTATTGGCACGCTGATCAAACATCATTTGTAAAATAGCATCAGGACGAGGAACATTCTCCTGAATATAATAACCCCTAGTAGCACAAAAATATTGGATAAATATTTTTTAAGCTACATTTTTTCATGTGAGAAAAAATTGGATCTGAATATTGTATACATGTACAAGAAATATAAATTGAATGTTTAAAAAATATAAGCTGAATATTCAGAGAATATAAACTAGATGTTTAAAAAAACATAAAGTAAATGTGAATCAAATATTTGAAAAATATAAATTCAATATTTAAATAACATTCAATAAAGTTTTCAAATTTAAGAAATAGTTATAACAAAAATTAGATACTATGAATATCTATTACTTTCTGTGCACTGCTTGAGGGAATATTCCATTTTATCTTCGAAAGGACATTATTACAATTAAGAAATTTTTATATTATATTATATAATTTCTGATATTACATAAAGATTTATTTTATAATAAGAAAAAAATATTTTTTTCATAATATGAAATAAATATTATCTGCACATTAGGAAAAAATATTCTATTCCTAATATTAAATAAAGATCCATATAATATTTATAAAAAAAAATTTTTCATCGTAACATGAAATAGATATTTCCTGCATATTTAAAAAGAAATATTTGTTACTTAATATAAAATAAATATTGTATGTATATTTAAATAGTAAGAAGAGATTGAATCTCTTTTTAATATTATATGAATGAGTATACAATATTTTGTGCTACTAGGGACATGATAGAAATTTGTATGGGAAATTAGGGTGAAAGTATACATAAGTAGATACTGGCCTAGATCGGTGAATCGGGTATTCTGCAAATGGGACACGTTACACGGCATTATTATAGCCATCTAGGGTCACAGTGGCATATACTTAATTACGAGTGGCCGCAGCCCGCGACCCGCGGCGATCGAGGAAAAACTGTCCGATTGTGGATTCAAGGATCCGTTATTTTGGGAATCGATGGAAACTGACTGTCAACAACTCGAAAATAATTACATAAGGACGGGTGTAAATCCGTGCCAGATTCACTCTGAATTTCGCGAATCTAGCCGTGTATTCCGTTTAAAGTTTAAAGGTAGCTGCGGGAAATTTGTTTGTTGATCTTATTTACAGCGTTCACGAGTTACGGAAACGGCAGAAACACAGATTGTACGGGAGGAATATCAATACTTTTGATCCAATTCGATTTTTCTAATAACGGGATTAAAGATTATGCGAGCCGCGTACCGCAGACAAGACTTTGGATTCTATCTTTATCCTCGCTATGTTTGCCAAACGACAGCTGCTTACCTCTGCTTCCATTACCTGTATCTTGACATTTTCGCGGATTATTTTCCGACCACAGAATTTCAACATGTTGTCTTGCAGATTGTTCGAAATCGAAATGAATACATTACATTTCTATTTTTATTATTCGATTTTTATTAATCTCGAAAGGAAGAATTAACTATATACTCTAGCTGGAAAGAATAAAAACAATGCACCAGGAAGTATCGTTAATAAATTTGCATTCTGGAATTTGACATATTTGTACATGCAATTTGAATCCTTCGCGATGGAGAAACTTAGATTACAAGATTATATAGAATATAAAATTTCGTAATATATTATGTAATATTATTGTATATCAAATTGTATAATCTAAGAGCGAAGAGGAGAGTCCTCGCCGAGAGTCGAGAGTCAAGGCAATATAGTGCAAAATAAATACTGAAATAAATAATGGTAAAGGTTGCATTTCACGACTGAATTTTCCGACTAATCCCGTCGAGTCGTTCACACGTTTCCGCGGCAAATAACCGATAAAAATACGTTTCGCTCATCGAATATATAAATATTTTCAAGTGTTGCTCGGCTCAAAGCCGCCTACTCGCCGCTAAACTTAGAAACCGGCCTCCTGGTCCCAGGTACTGCCTAGAAAGATGATATCGACATTTTCATCGACCGAGATCAGAAAAAAATGTGAAAAATATTGAGATTTATATAGTTATAGCAAGGCTGCGGATTTACGAGAACAATAAGTAGGCGAAACAGGAATTGGCAGAAAGATAAAGGGGATTTTAGTGGGCCGATCGTATTTTATCGTCAACTTATTCAAGTATTCTTATCCACCTAAAAGAGAAAAAGGAATTGTTATTTGGTTTGAGCACAGTGTAATTAACGAAGAACATTTTTATTTTGAGCAAAGGTCCGCAGTCTGTTCGCAACAATATAATCAAGTGCTAATTAAGTCCACTCCAGTTTTATTTCTTTCTCTGGAGTATTTCTCTCTCGTCGAAAATTATACCATAATTGCAGCTATCGTTCTAGTCTAACAATAAGTTTAAGCGAGCGCTTAAACGATGCACGTACTGCACCTTTGCACAGTGAGACGATGTTCTTGTTGTTTCTCCGAACACCTGTCATTGTCCGAGCACGGCGAGCACGCGCTCATCCGAAAATCCGACCGGTGTGTAACGACTTTGACAAGATTCTTGCGTCACCTGGGTCAGATATTTTCGGTGGTCGCGTGGCGTTAAACCCTCGGGGAGTTATCTAATACTCCGTGCCTGTTCTTTTGGCACCGTGGGGCCACAGTCGAATAGTGAAAACTCCTGATGAACATTCCTGGCAGCCGAGGAATCGGCTGAGCATCGAGCAAACTCCCGCGCAACGCAAATATCTTTTATTAATGTCCGACGACTATCGTGTGTTTCGCATATTTCTGCGTCAACCGAAGCCCGTCGTCACGCCTCCTCTGTTTGTTTAGAAACGTTCTTCCCGATCGGGAGGACTGGTATTATTAGCTCCTTAACCCACCTATGTATCCTTAGATCCCTGAATTGACGATGGAGGTCTGCCGCCATTGCGGAGTCTGAATCGTTTCAGGTTCCAAAGGTATATTACAATAGCGATTTCTGTCGAAACGGTCCCAAGACTCCTTTCGCAGAGCATATAGCCAGAGCGTACAGAACCATTGTCGTAAAGACGTAAAGAACCGAAATTTCAAACGCTAGAGCCAACCGTGTCACCGTTATCGCGTCGACCATCATATCGATGATGGAGGTCTGCCGCCATTGCGGAGTCTGAATCGTTTCAGGTTCCAAAGGTATATTACAATAGCGATTTCTGCTGTCGAAACGGTCCAAAATTCCTTTCCCAGAGCATATAGCCAGAGCGTACAGAACCATTGCCGTAAAGACGTGAAGAACCGAAATTTCAAACGCTAGAGCCAACCGTGTCACCGTTATCGCGTCGACCATCATATCGAGTTCGCTTTATTTCAGGAGTGCAAAGCGAAGAAGAGCTTGAGGTGCCAGAGGAGCTGTGTCGACCGTACATTGAGAAAGCGTTGAAGGACCTCGGTACAGGTAATGTTCAGATGTTGGGAAGCGTGTAACTGGAGGCGACAGGAGCACAGCAATTTCTAGAATGTTTCATTTGAAGGATCTTTGGAGCAGACCAGTGCCGAGGCTGGGACCGACGAGGACAAAAACGACGAGGACAGCCATGAAGACGATGGGAAACCTGCGAGCGAAGAGGTAAACTCTTCCAAATTTTTCAAGGCTTTCCGGGGATCAAGAAATTGATCCAGAGACCACTCATTCGCTTCCTCTGGATCAATTTCTAATGATTAGACTACAGCTTAGGAGAAAAATTGCCTGGATCAGATTCAAAACAGTAAAAACACAGTGAAAATATTCTAAGAATTTCGAAATGTTGTTGTATCACTTTCGACTTGTAAAAATGGTCAAAGAAAGAAACGCGTATACATATCTTGCAACGAATGAAGTCAATATTTATTTTGCATCAAAATCCGCAGTCTAGTTATAGTTTTTTGTACATAGAATTCGGTACTATGTGTTCACTGGATAAGTTACTATTAAACCACCGGGTTCTAGGAGGGCGAGCCAACTGGCGATGTTTCGAGAGAAGATGAAGCGACCGAGGAGGAGAAGCAACAGTCGGCAGAAGATGCTGAGGCTGTAACGAGTGCTGAAGAAACCCAAGAGGACGCTGAAAAGTCCGCGGAGGGTGAACAAAGCGCTGAAGACGCTGGAGAGCAGAGCGTCGAAGCCAAAGGAGGTACGCAGAAAGTGTGTCGCAAAAAAAAGAAGAAAAAGAAGAAGAGGAAGGAAAAGAAAAAGAAATTTCACTGTAATATTCATTTTCCCCATTAATGCTCTGAATGTTTGTCGTCTTGTTCCAGATGAAGCTGAAGAAGAGAAATCCGGCGAAGAAGATGCGGGAACAGAGGCGGGAACAGAGGAGGACAAAGAAGAGTCCTCCGAGAAAGTAGACGATGCCGAGGACTCCGGCCAGGAACAAACGGAAGAAGAGGACCAAGGTAAATCCGACGAAGGAGCGGAGGAAACCGAGGAGCAAAAATCCGAGGAAGCAGAAATAGAGGAAGGCAAGTCCGGTGAAGAAGAGGAGTCGCAAGCAGACGAGGAGAAATCCGACGAAGCAGCCCAAGAAGCCGACGAAGGTAAATCCGACGAAGAAGCTCAAGCCGACGATGGAAAATCCGACGAAGAAGTTGAAGCCGCGAGCGAATCGGCTGAGGAAGCGAAACTCGACGAAGAGAAGTCCGACGAAGCTAAAACCGAAGAGGTGAAGTCCGAAGAAGAAGAAAAAGAGCAACCCGAGGAAGAGGACTCGAAGGCGGAGGGAGCGTCTGTAGAAGAGGGTGAAGCTGGGGAGGATTCCAAGGAAGAGGCTCGAGAAGAGGACGAGAGCAAAGGAGAGGAAGAGAAAGAATCGCAGGAACAGCAGGCGAGCGCAGAGGAAGGACAGGAGGAGAGCAAGGAGGGTGAAGGCGAAGCTGAGAGCACCGAGGGTGAAACGGAAGAAGCACAGGAAAGCGAGGAAGGTAAGCAGGAGGAAGGAAAGTCTGCGGAAGACGAAGGAAAATCGGCGGAAGAAGCGACGACTGGGGAAGCTGAATCGGAAGAGCAAGCAAAATCCGCCGAGGAGGACAAATCCGCCGACGAAGGCGAGGGACAAGAATCCGTAGAGGAAGCTAAGTCGACGGAAGAAGGTGCGGAAGAAGGTGAGAAGGAAGGTGCGGAAGAAGCATCCGAGGAACAAGCTGAGGAAACGAAATCTCGAGCTAGGCGAGAGGTTGGCGACGAGGGTGCAGCCGATGAATCAGCCGAGGCTTCGGAAGACGCGGAACAGAGCGAGGAGGAGCCCACCCCTGAGGAAGACTTGATCAGGGAGATCGTGGTGCCGGAAAACTTGAGACCTCGGGATCACCTGAACCAACTGCTGAAACTGGACGAGGAGAACGAGGAGAAGGAACGAGCTATTTCGAAGATCGGGTACGACGTACTGAAGGAGCTGAAGAGAGTTTATGACAATGCTATACAGCCTTTGGAGTCTCTATATAAATATAGAGACCTCAGCAACAGGCACTTCGGTGGTAAGTATCGCATAGATGATTCCACCGTATTATAGATTTTCAAGATGGAAATAACTAGTAACTAGACAGCTGATTCTTATGCAAAATAAAAATTAATACAAGACGCGAGAGCTACATAAATATTTGCTTCTTTCCTTAACGACTGTAGCAAGTTGAAACTGATATAACGGTAAGAATTGTAACAAATGTAAAAAAATTTATTTTGCACCAAGATCCACAGTCTGGTAACGATTCCGACAATTTCAGAATATTTTGAAATTGAACACACTGTTCGTTGCGTCTGTAGATCCAGAGATCTTTTCCAAGCCACTGGTTCTGTTCATGGGTCCATGGAGCGGTGGGAAATCCTCCATTATAAACTACTTGCTCGATATCGAGTACAAGCAAACGTCGCTACGGACAGGTGCGTAAGTGGCCGCACGGCAAATTGTTTTGCAAACACTTTTCTCGTTTGACTTTGTTTGACGCTTGACCCGACCCGGTCAGGATTTATGCTAGGTGTCCCTTAGCGATAGATTAAGGCATGCTAGAGAAGCATGAATATATAGATAGTGTTTAGGTGATTTGAGAGAGTGCTTAGAGGAGCAATGCAAAACGGGAAATGGAAATGACACAGGAGCCGAGCCGTCGCCAGCTTACTTCAACATTCTAATGCACGGCGAGGAAGAGGAGGTCCTCGATGGCACCCAGCTGGCCGCTGATTGGACCTTCTCCGGGTTGCAGAAGTTCGGGCAGGGATTGCTCGATCGCCTCAAGGGTTTGCGACTCGGCAACAAGCTGCTAGAGAAGGTAAGCGGATGGAATGTTCTCTGAAAAAACGGGTCACGACCTGGACCACCGCTTCTTATTGTTAGATTCAGCTAGTCGAACCGAATAAGCGAATAAACGAACAAACATCCGAGTCGTAAAAATTGTTATGGACTATGCACGTAATGACCTTGAATCTGACCTTGAACCTGACCTTTTTTTTAAGGGAGTGGTAAAAAAAATACTTTTCCGTACGCAGTACGGGGCTCTGGCCGCTGATGGTCGTCGGCCCAATACGCGTTAAGAAAAGTATTCCACTCCCGGGACGTCTAATAAGCCACTACATATCAGACATTGATCCAGGTAGGGAGCCGGGGACCTACTATGCGTACTACGCCCGGCGACCTTGAACCTGACCTAAAACCGCGTAACGCGTATCCTGGCAGAAAAGAAACAGAACCCAGAAACCCGATCTTCAGTTAGATTCGACGGAAAAAGCGGTAGTCTAGGTCACCGTTTTGCGGACCCACAGTCAAAATCCACGGTTACGTAATGTAATGTTCACCTTGTACCAGGTGAACATAGTCGAGATACCAGGGATCCTAGAAATTCGAAAACAGGTACAGCGTCTGTTTCCGTTCAACGACGCTTGTCAATGGTTCATCGATCGGGCGGACATAATATTCCTGGTCTACGACCCGTCGAAACTGGACGTCGGACCGGAAACGGAAGCGATCCTCGATCAGCTGAAGGGGAGGGAGTACCAGGTAAGAGCACTTAACCGATTCTTGAACACGTCGCAAGCAGTAAAGGATAACGGTAACAATAACAGCAATTTTAACACCCTACTTTCGAAACAGACGCGCATCATTCTAAACAAAGCTGATCAAGTGAAACCAGAGGAACTGATGAGAGTGCAAGGAGCACTGATCTGGAACATATCGCCGCTGATGTCCAGCGCCGAGCCGCCGGTCATGTACTCCACATCGTTATGGTCGATACCATACGAGGCTGGAGCACCGACCAGATTGTTATACGCTCAGGAGCGTGCATTCCTACGTGATCTGCGTACTGCCATTGATAAACAAGTCGAGCACAAGATTGCGAGCGCCAGAAGATTCGCTGTGAGTTGCCGCCGAGAGTACAAACTGTACAAACTATCTTGATTCGACGCATTCTTTTTTTGTCGTATCGATTACGGATTAGCTAATGATCATCAAAAATGCTAATAATCATTATCAAAAATATATTCACCGAATTTAGATGGTAAACCATAGATTGTTTAAACCATCTTCAGGGTGATCTTCGCGGATACATCTCCTACTAACTCTGAAAGATTCTTCGCAGAGAAACACCAACTATTATTTTTTTTGCTATAACAATTGTTATTAACAATAATAACAAATTATATAATTTGCTATAACAATTGTTATTAACACAATAATAACAAATTATATGAATTTTTGCAAGTGGGAGCATCACGGCAGTATCTCCTACTAAATATGAAAGGTTTCATCGCGATCAGTACATTCTTTGCTGAGCAAACGCCGAAGAAGTCGGTTAATAATAAATGAAGCATTACGTTTTTTTGCAATAAAAGTCGTTTCGAATGAAAAAAATGAAAAAAATTATAACGGGACCAACCCGGGGACATACTTTACAAGATGCAAAAGGTTTCGTACCGATTGGTCCATCCATCTCGGCGTAATCGGTGAACATACATAGAAAAAAAAAGCGAAAAAAAGGCACATACAGGTCGAATTGAGTAACCTCCTTCTTTTTCGAAATCGGTTAATAAATCAAATACAGTTCAATCTATGTCGAACCTTACGGTAGAGCAAGCTGTTCTAGAGACCGTTTGGTCTCTATCGTTGTCCGTTGATCACGAATGTTTCTAGAAAAATATAACGAACAAGTAAATCGACTTTTTAACCGACTTCGAAAAAGAAGGGGGTTGCTCAATTCGACCTGTATGTGCCTTTTTTCGCTTTTTTTTACGAAACAAATACGCATCGAAATAAGTACTTGGTTCGTACTACTCGACCTAGAACGACTAGAACTACTCGCTCTATTCGCACGTGAGAACATGAAAACTATTCGGTGGTTGTAACTTGTAACTAACGTGTTGTCGTTGCAGGTGCGAGTGCGCAATCATGCTAAAATGGTAGACTGCTATCTGACCACCTACTACAACCACAAGACGTTCTTCGGAAACAAGAAGGAGATCAGCGACCGAATCGTCGAGAATCCTCAGGACTACCATATCTACGAGGGGCTCAGTACTCTGAAGAACATCTCGCGTTACGACTTGCCAGACCCGGACGTTTACAGAGACTTCTTCCGATTGAATCCTCTGTACGATTTCCCGTTGCTGAGCTCCACGTGCACCTATTTCCGTGGATGCCCTATCAATAGATTAGACGTAGCCATCGCCTACGACCTGCCCGAGCTGGTAGGCAAATACAAAAAGTCGGTAGAACAAGTCATACACGAGTACGAGACCAGCCCTCCCAGTTGAGTGTAGTCGAACGTCTTGGAGCAGAGCTCTCGGCGCCGCGCCGCGTCTACGGGGTGAGAGCAAATTGTACAAACAAAACTAATCGAGCGTACGAGTGAAAAGCGGCGAACATTAGCGTAAGTTCCGTATTCGAGACGTGTTGCGTTGTAGAGAACCGTCTCTACCTGTGGGACAACAAACTATAGGGTTGGATCGCCCTTAGACAGAAAATCCAGCCGGAATCCAACCGGGTCCCGGAAACAAACAAATAGAACACAACCTTGCGTGGTCTACTAGATAATTCGCTTCGAGGATGAGAAGGGATGCAGTATTTTTTCGGTATGAACAGAGTATATCTATCGTATACATATTATATTAAGTATATATGTACATGCCACGATGCCACGGTATATCAAAACATAGTCGCTGAGCGCGCACGGCTCTGGATCGGATGGCGAGATCGTTTCAAGAATCTACTTGTGTTCGGAAGACGATCAGAGTGCTACCATTCCGATCTAAAATGGACAGTGAGTCCCCTCGATCGTGTTCAAACGCACAGCTTCGATCATGCGGTTTTCGAGAAAACATATCACAGCAATAGTGGGTCCTACTAATGTTTACGAAAAGATGATAAGATGAACTCCGCGCTATAGACTTCTTTGAAACTTAGTGTAATAGTTGCGCCGACTATTATGCAGCACTGTGACACTACGGCCGTTAGAAAATCATCAGACGGTAACGAGAATTTACATATTGTCGATATGTAAAGGTATTATATATATGTATAAATAAATATATACATACATACATATATATATGTATATACATATATACATATATATTTATATACATACAATATTTCCATTGAGAAAGAGATAAGAATGATCTCTTTTGAGGCTTTTGTGAAAATACCTTGTATAAACGAATTGTGTTCTTATTAAAAGTTATAAAATATTTATATTTACAAAAAAAAAAGAAGAAAGAAGCGATACTACTTAGTTACTTGATATAACATATGTTCCCACGTTGATACACACAAACTATATTTTCAATGTAAATGAATATACTTGTTTTGATTTAGTAAAACTGTTTGACTTTTGATATACATATACCTGGCTTACGAAAAAAAAATAGAGTAATAAAACAGTTGTTTATTCACTTACTACTTGTTGGGGGGATGAGAAGCTGCGTTAAAGTCCTGAAATCAAAAAAAGAGACACGATATTAAAAAATTAATCCGTACTACACCATCGGAATATAAAGAATCTATTTAAATGATTTTCGAAATAAAGAATGTGGTAAAACAGCAAACAAATGGAAAGGCTATAGCCGAGCTGGGGTTGAAATTCTCCCCTTACAGATGAGATAGGGGGCTGAAACTTGGCAGAGCAGGGTCTTTTTAGATAGGCTATCGAATGGCACAACTTCGACTGAAATACCAGCCGGGGCGAATTTCAACCCCAAACCCGGCTATAGCCTTTATTCAACTTGTGTACCCTAGTAGCATTTATGGTTGGCTACCGTAAATGCTATTAGGGAGAACCCTGAGCAGTCCTGAGCAGCCTAAGTCCTGAGACAGTTATATTAGCGGGAACGTACCGAAACAATCTATTCCGGACAAAAAAACTCCATTAAAGTATGTGCCCTACGAGTTAAAATATATACACAAATATACGTGTTATGCATTCATTTTGACCACGTTTTTCAGAATCAAATCACACTAATTTTTGAAAATTCTGCGGGGTGCTCAATTTTATCGAGAATTTTACTTTATGGACAATGAGGTTAAAATCGCCGCGCATGCGCGAGAATTCATTCTTGCACAAACATACATATCTTTGGGTGATAGGATAGGATCAGATAGGATAGGGGGGTAAGGTTAGGATATATGAATGAATCGTGTTGAATCGTGTACAAATTGTAAGTACAATACTGTACAACGTTACGACCATACGACGTTACATACAACTGGTTACGACGATATTGTGGATGATGTATGTATTGTGTATTGATACCAATTGATACGTTTAGCGTTTAGCGGTTTTGTATAACTGTAATTGGTATATCGTATTAAAAATATGTAACTTCCGATATTTTGATCAACTACAAATCTCTAAGGTTTGTACCTTAGTTCGCTTGATAACATTATTTATGTAAATTTATATTGTATTCGGTCTTTCGGTAAGTTAATGTTATATATTTATTCATATATATATAATACATTTTTTTTAGGTTATAAGCGTGCATTTGAGATTGTTGGAGATACTGTGGATAACGTGAATCACCTTAAATGCACTGCTTTAAACTCTGCAAATGTTTTCTGCTATAAAATATTGCAGTATATTCGATAGTTCTCCTCTTTTTCGTTTACTAAGACCTCAGTTTGGTAAGGTTATGATATAATATATATTTGTAAAAGGACATAAATTTTAGACAGCTCTAGACTATGTATCTAGAGTTGAATGTAATTCATTAAAAACGTGTGTGTGCTTTCTTATTCTTAACTTACTATAATATTTATTGAAATAGTCCCCTGTTATGGAATTAATGTGTTCAGTTTTGCAATACACACGATCAATGTAATTATTTGAATAATATCAATACTATGTTTGAATGGAAACATTTGTTACTCGACACATATTATGCTGTTGCAGAGTTTATCAAACATTCCTTTTCCAAATTGAAAGTTTCAATTGATTTAGTACTTTATGGAAAAATACACAGATTATTAAAATACTTTTATGCTTACAGCTAGCGTTTATCGTAGTATGTCTGTCCAGATCGATGATCAAATCACAGAGGTGAACTGTGATGAAAAAAGTACCAAAATGCATGTAACCGATATGGATGACAAGAAGGATATTGTGGAATTAAATGGTGCTGAAAAAAGTACCAAAAGACATGTAATCGATAACAATGACGACGAAATTGCAATAAAAGTGGCAAAGGTAGAACCAGCCGAAAAAGTAAAACCAAAGACAAGCAACTTTGTAATAATGATGGGTTACCTTGGCAGAGACTATTTTGGTATGCAAAGGAATCCTGGTCTAAAAACAATAGAAGAGGATCTAATGGTTGCTTTGTTCAAATCCAAATTAATATCGCAGTGTCAGTTCGATGATTTTCGGGAAATTAAATTTCAAAGAGCTGCACGCACAGACAAAAGCGTGTCTGCGGTTAGACAAATTGTTTCCCTTAAATTACGTAAGTGAAATATATTTAAAACTGAAATATATTCAAGTATTTTCTCAAACAGTTGAAATATTTTTCATCTATTAATTTATGTAAGGTGTGTATAAAGGACATTGACACTATTAACGTAAAGATTAAATAATATTTTTTAGCAAGAGATGCAAAGAAAGAGGCGATAAATGAACATCTACCCAAGGAAATTAGAGTATTCGGTTTGAAAAGAGTGACAAAAGGTTTTAATAGTAAAAATCAGTGCGACGCGAGAACGTATAGATATGTCATACCCACGTTTTCTTTGGCACCGGAAGACCCAAATATTGTATACAAAGAAGATGACGATATAGATGTAGATAAACGATTGGAACAACTTTCTTTAATAGATGGAAAACCATATACTGAATTCCGATTAACCAAAGACATGGTTGATAAACTCAATGAAAACTTGAAATTATTACAAGGCACGCATAATTTCCATAATTTTACGATAAAAGTGTAAGTCGTTTCGATGTTTAAATTATTACATGGTAATATGGAAGACACTTTGAAATTTTATGAAATAATACTTTATAGGAGGCCCGCAGACCCTTCCGCACGCCGCTATATCATGTATTTTAATTGTGTCGACATATTTGTCGAAAATGGCATAGAATTTGCGGTGTTAGAAATTAAAGGGCAAAGTTTCATGCTTCATCAAATTAGGAAAATGATATCCTTAATACTAGGAATATCTAGGAATATTGTTACAACAGATATTGTTAAGTCTGCGTTTTCGTTAGAGAGAATAGATATTCCTATGGCTCCCGGTCTTGGATTAAGTTTACACCATGTAAGTTATTTACGAAAATACCAAAATCCAAATTAGATCTTTCTTAATTTATATATTTTTCGTAGGTACATTACAAATACTACAACAAAAGGTATGGAAATGATGGAATTCACGAATCGTTAGATTGGGAAGAGTGTAACAAAGAAGTGGAACAATTTTATAGAGACTATATTTTGAAAAATATCATAGATACGGAAACAACAGAGAAAACGTATCCTTTTTCATAATTATGTCTTTTAGCGATAACTTCTGTCAAGTATTTGTCTTAACTAACATAAAATAGGACATTAAACTGGTTGGCATCATCTCTTACACCAAAAAGATTTGCTTTCAGAGTCGTTTGACACCATGAAAATATTCTTTACGATAAGTAACATTGTATTCGTGTTTTCAACATGTATGAAATACATTTTTTTTAAATAATTGCAATTATGTAATTTTCAAATTAAGGCGTATTCGCTACAACGAGCGAAACGCAGCTTACTTAAGCAACGTATCAAATCTGATAAAAGTATATATATATATATATTTATTCTGCTATATTCTACTATATTTTACTTATTTTCCACGATCCTGAGAACTGATCCTGAGAATATATAGAGGATTCGTTGAATGCAATAATGTTTGGATAAATTTGTCAGCTGGGGAGCAGTCAAAATTTCATCTCTCGTTTATATCTTAATACAGCGGTTGATTTCGACATACATATGAATATTAACAAAAAGAGATTTTTTTACAATTTTTATTTTATAACCATACGCTGCTGCACTAGGCTGCCGCAAATCGTTATCGAAAGCTTTAAATAAAGTCAAGGAATAGCGTAAATAATTTAAGATCTCGTAAACATTGACAGAAAAGTAAACAAGGAATTGTGGAAGATCGGTCGTGGAAAACCCGATTACCGATACCATACGCCAGACAGATTACTTTGTCGTTTGTCTATATATATATAAATTACAATATACAAACGACAAAGTTGACACAATCGCTAAACAATTAGACATATTAAGTTATCGTGGGACAAATTAAAATGTATTTAAAATATGAAACAATCCTCTGAGTGCCTAAAGCGTGATGACCGCTATAGGATAGATAGAAACATATATACAGTTAAAAATATTAGGAAAATTAATGAATGAAGAATTTGTAAGAAAGAAAAGTGGCTAAAAAAAGCATCCCAGAAAAAGTTGGTTTTGCTATGTCAAAAATTACGCTTCATACTTTGTCGAGTGTGACACGACTGGACTTGACATCGGAGAAAGAATAATTGTCTTATTTTTTAGTTGAAAACAAATAGAAGTTCTACAAATGTAAGGTACAGCAAAGTTTCAGAGCTACATTTAATATAATTAGTGAACAAAATTGTTTGAAACAAGTAGCAGTCAAGGGACTGTTCTTTGAAGTACATTTCAAATAAAACACTCGAAATAGTAGGGTATTATTGGCTACAAAATTGAAAAATAATTTGGAGTGCACAAGGTTAAAGAGTATCAGAATTATCATCGTTGATATAAAAAAGGTAAACATTTTTATTTTCTCTGTTGAATGATGTGAGATATCCGCTATATGTTATTTACTTCTCTTTTCCACATATAATCCTTAGAGACTAATATGTATGTTCTACGTGTGTGCGTGTGTGTGCTGTGTTTCCCCGTCACACTCACAAACACACTCTCGCTACCATGCCGCGTCGCGCCGCGGTGATTGCTACTTGGAAATCACGTTTTAGCTCGAGTCCGGTAATTCCGGATTGATTCAAGATCAGTAAACGATCAGCCAGTACCAGCCGAAGAGCTGAATCGTGACTTTGAAAAAGTTTCTTTCGTTATTATGAGAAATACTGTGATCGCACTGTTTTTAATAATTAGTAAGTATACACGTTTTTATTATACTTTTGAAAAATCATTTATATTTACTGAATAATTTCAATGATTATTTATGATTAGTTTTATGATTTAGATTTATGATTAGTAATAGTCACCAATCTTATAACCAATTTTAAATAATCTTAAGATTGTATGCTTTAACAATAAGATGTATTGTGTAGTCTGAACATTTTTGTTTAGCGATTAGAGATATTTGTTCCTCTCTGAATCATCTTTGCTATTTATACTGAAAAAAATGAATGCATTGTCTCACTCAATCTCACTTAATCTGATTGTTGCAATACTGAATACTGTAATGTAAGTCAATGGAAAGGAATGTACAGTGAAGTATCATAGATTGTAAGACTAGTTTACCAGTGACCTTGACCTCTGGAGAAAATTACTGGACATTGCTTGTATTTAGAGATTCCGTTATCAGAATTGCAAGTATATAATATGAAATTACATTCTGTTCTGTCATAAGCAGTCTCGTTTAAACTAGTGAACGTTAACAGAATGCATAAAATAATTGGAGTTTTAGAATTTTCATTTCATTCGAATTTTGGTAAATCGACCCATAGAAATTGAAGTTTTTATTAAAATATTAATTTCTAACGATAACGAAGTATAATAAGTATTCGTAAGAGGTATGCTTCTTGTCTTCATTTGACAAAATCCAGGAAATGTATACAAAAAAATAGAAGAAAGATTTAAGAAATAAAAAATGTATCTTTATCTCATTTGCAGCTGTATTACAGACTGGACATGGACAAAGAAGTAGATGTGGGTGAGTTAAACTCGTCGACGCATTATATTTATTTTATTTGATTGTTGAACAAAAATTTGAATATTTTTTTGTTGATAGAGGGGATAAATTCCAATGCAAAGACGGGGAATGTATACAAAGCACACTTTTATGCGACGGGCGAGCAGATTGCAGGGATAAATCCGATGAAACGACCGCAGAGTGCACTAAACCAAATATCTTGTGCCCGCATACCGCGTTTCGTTGTGCATACGGTGCTTGCGTTGATGGGGATGCAACTTGTAACGGAGTAAAAGATTGCATCGACAACAGCGACGAAACATTGTCGAGGTGCAATAATTCAAACACAAACACAGAGTGTAGAAGGAATGAATTTAAGTGCACCAGTGGGCAATGTGTCTCCGCGAGCAATAAATGCGACGGTATTGCAGACTGCCTTGATGGCTCGGACGAAACGTTTATTCAGTGCGGAGGAATTTCGTAAGTTGCAATTTGCATCTTGTTTGTCCGGACGATGGTCCCCGATGAGATACCCGATGGGGTACCCGGCATGTATCGAGTTCTCGTACAGCTCTAATAACTACGCTTGCGTATTGTCGGCAAGCGACTTACTTTTCTCTTATAATTTTTCTAGTTGCGAACAATTATTCTTTCAATGTCGATACGGTGCCTGCATCGACGGTGATTTAAAATGCGACGGAGTAGTAAATTGCGCGGATGGCTCGGATGAAAGTCCAACGATATGTTCGAAAAAGACCACTTCAACGACTTCTACTACTACGTACCGTCCATATTTCACGACAAGCTCTACCACTGCCTCGTATGGACTAACTTGTAGCGCACCACCGCAACCGGAAAACGGTGTCTGGAAATGGGATGAAAGGCAATGCCCTTCACAAGAGCAATGTCACGTCGGGCAAGAGTTTCAGTTTCGACCGGGAGCACAGTTGATCTATAGTTGCAACAAAGGTTTCCAGATTAAAGGCGTTTCCAATGTGTTTTGCAGTCTGAATGGTCAATGGAGACATATACCTGTATGCGAAGGTAAGAAAAATGTTTCTACTTAGCACACGCGACTGTGCTAGTGAGATTACGTTTAGAGCGTTTATAAGATTTCTTTAACTTTTTGTACTTCAGAGGTACGCTGTAAAGATCTAAACTCAGCTTCGATAGCTGCCGATTGTAAATACCCTGGATCAGGTTTCGTGACATGCGAATCGCCTAGGCCTGGTACGATAGCAACTCTAAAATGTCGTAATAGTTATCGCGAGGACAGAACACAGCCGTCGCCCACAAGCGTTACGTGTAGCGACACCGGAAAATGGGTTCCACAACCGCTGAGATGCGTTCCAGGTCCGCCAATAAATATTTATATTAATTGGACTACAAATTCATTGCAATTGAACATGGAACAGAGTAACTTCTTTGCAATAGAGAATCTGGATGATAAAATCATTATATACAAAAACAAAGATGAATTATTTAGACCAGACATCGATGTTAGATATAATTAATTAATTAGTTATCGATCGTAATTTATCTTTTAGGATATTATGAATTTTTATTCGCAGCGCAAAGGTTCGATCATTTTTCTACAAAAATAGCTATTTGTTGTGTAGAAAAATGATCAAACCTTTGCGCCGCGGATAAAAATTCATAATATCGATATTAGAAATTTGAATAGTTATTGAAATTTATGAAACCAAAATTAGTACACACACAAAGAATACTCGTATGTGTGATTTGAAATTATCCAAATCATTTCGAAATAACAAAGTTTACTAACTAGGCTTATTTATACATTCAGATAAATCGCATACGTTAAAAACAGTTTTATTCATTGCCAGTAGAATATACTTGTAGAAACAATAAATATGTGATGCATTTATTTATCTTTAAACTGATTATATGTTCCTGCAAAGTATTGTTATGTATCGAAATAAACGTGAATCGTCTCTGTTGGGTTACCGTTTTACTTTTACGTTACTTTATTATTATACATATATGTATATGTATATACACTTGTGAGTATGAGTTGCATGTGTTTTATATAGAATAATTGAATTCAATTGAATGCATGTTTTAGTTTGCGGTGTCATCCCTGCATCAACCACTCCGCTTATCGTAAATGGAACTGCTGCTAACATTACCGAATTTCCTTGGCATGCTACACTTTATGAAGCGGCAACGCCGAATGCACCAAAAGAGTTTATTTGCGGCGGAACCATTATTCAAGAGCGATTAATAATTACTGCGGCACATTGCGTTTACGATGACAATGCCAGAAGTAAAAACAGCCCCTCGAAATATTTCGTAGTAACCGGCAACATTTACAGGGATTATGATTCCCCTTACCATAATCCAGCTATGGTGATGAAAACTGCGGTGCATATACAATTTTAAATGATTTTTTTCAAAAAGTGTTCAAGTAGTGTTCGATACCTTTTTTACTGTATGTTTGATTTTAGGTAAAAAATATCTATGTTTCTTGCGAATACGACGGAATACACGGATCTTACAAAGATGATATAGCTATACTAGAGGTCACTGAACCCTTTGTATTTTCAACATTGTTGCAACCGATATGCTTGGACTATTCCAACGACATTATATTAGATTCCGATTTATTAGAACCCGGAAGAGTAGCAGGTTTCGGCAGAACTGCTCACGGTGCGTCTAGCTACATCTTGCAAACAATTACAGTACCGTACATCTCGCCCAGAAAATGCAAAGAAGCTAGTATCATCCACAACACTGAAAACGCTATCACGCACGATAAGTTCTGTGCGGGTTACACGAACGGTAAGTACATTCGTGTATTGTATACGTATTTCCTTCTGAAGTTTATTACTGTTCAGAAGTTTGTTATAAAGCGTGAAAATTGTAGGTTCATCGGTTTGCGACGGTGACAGTGGCGGTGGACTAATTTTCAGACGGGACTCTTTATGGTATTTAAAGGGTATTGTTAGCGTCAGTCTTGCGACAAAGGTGGTAGGAGGAGCTACACGGTGCGACAGTTCCACGTATTCTTTGTACACCAAGGTTTCTGTCCATATGACGTTGATCGAGAACTTTATGCTTCATTCTCTTCAACCAGAGATAAACAAAGAGTTTGTTATTTGTTAGGTGCAGGAATGCCATTCCTCAGTTAATTCCGGACATTCTGTTTATAATGTTCGAACGTTTAATGTGATAAAAACTTGCAATAGTATAAAGGCTACATTCTACATTCTACGCGAAATAAATACACTACACACACCATAGTTATACAACTTCGTTATAATCATCTTAAACATGATCACTATTTACACGTATGATCACGCATCGACATTATTTAGGTAAAAGTTCTGTAATATTAAAAATAACATTTCTAAACAATAAAAAAGATGTAGCTATATTGAGCTATATTCATGATTAAGAAATTATGTAAAAATAAGATAAAAATCCAACAGAAATGCAGGAATAATTTTCGAAATTACAAAATGAAAACAAACTGGTACACCTTGGAAACTCACGAATTTAGTTTTTAGTTATATACTTGCAAGAAATCATGAATATTGCATTTACACGGTAAGTTGTCGATGACATTTTATTACAAGTCGCGTATACACAGAAATAAAAAAATATAGAGTTTTACAAATATGTATCACAGAAACCAATATTTGCATTCGTCAAGGCAAATTTGATGCAAACGGATACTGTTCCCAATTTAATAGCAAATGTTTTATGCGTATTCGGGCTCGGCTAGTACCTGCTTTCTATTAATAGATTCGGATCTTGATTCTAACGAAGACTTTTTCGATACCGCAGGACCTGTAAAAATCAAATTATTTTAAGCCTAAAAGCATCGCTTTTAACAACGATAGAAATCGTGCGTTATAATAACAAATATCTTACTTTGAAAGTGCAACTTTTTAAAGCTATCTTCGAGTTCGTCGACACTGGTATCCAACTGAGAATTCGGAACCGACGGGAGAATAGGATCCTTGAGTTTCATTAATTCTTCCAGTTCTTGTTCCAGATCAGCATTTGATTCTTCGTTATCCTTGAAGGTGTCTGATAATATACATTGTACTTCGTTCTGTTCTTCCAAGGCCTGAAATTGAATATTAATTTCAGTTCAAGTTGAAATTCTTGATACAGAGTAAAAACGAATGGTAATCAATAGACTGCGAAGATAATTTGATACATTTATGAGTATTTACTTATTACGCGAAAAGAATAAATGCTATCCTAACAGTGTGGATTCTTAATCTCTCTAATGAACGTCGAAAATTTTCCAATAAATTATTTGCTGTTACCTCTGCCAAATCATCCATAATATCTCTAGCCTTACTTTCGGATAAACCGCTTTCGTTCAATCTCTTTAACACATCGGATCCTGTTTTATAGGCTGATAGTACAGCTGTGTTTGTATGCGTGTCTTCAATGGTAGATATAAGAGCTCGAATATTCTCGAGTGTTTGTGCTCGTTTTTGGATAGTCTTTTCCAATTCCAATTTCTTTCTTAAGCGCGTTTTCGCCACTTGACGTAAACCTCTAGCCAAGTAGGACTTGGCTTCGTTGATAACGTTGAGCTTCGCTTCCTCCAATTCAAGTATTTCTTTCAGAAGCTCGTTCTCTTGTTGCAACAGTTTGTATAGTCCATGTTCAACTTCTGTTACATTGTCGGACGAATGGATGGCAATTTTCACCAGTAATTCATGTTTATCTGTATTATTTGTAAAAGTGACTTTTTTCTCGTGTCTCAGCCAAATTAAAACTAGCATTACAGTGTTGTCTGATATATTCTCGTTTATTTCGGATTTACAATCTTTCACGATTTCGGAAAACGATACAAGCACATTTTCCTTTTTATTTTCTAAAACAGATAGTACTGTTTCACCTAAATTTTTAAGAACTTGCCGATGTATGTATACGGTTTCCTTATTGATTTCGTTGCTGGTAACATAACTTATGACCTTGGAAAATGACCACACGAGCGGCCGTTTTACAAAAATGTCAATCGACCATGCTGTCCACGATTCGCAAGGTTCTCTCAAAAAATCAGCTTCCGTAGTTATCTCGTTATTCCTAGAAAATATTCGATAAATTCATAACTGTAAGAGAGTGTATATCTCAAAGATGATATTGGTCGTGCACGCATTCAAGAATGGAAGTAACATTACCGAAGAAGTTCTTCGACAACAGTTGGTAAACAAACTGGTGTGCATCCTTTCCTTTTAAAAGCTACATGTAAATCTGCTATGGAGAAACTACATCGCATCGTGCCATTCAACCATTCGTGTATCAAACTCTGCCAAAACTTATATTTAGACGACCAATCCAAGGGATTGGCCAATTTACTTCGTAAAGGGGAAAATAAAGCATTCATTCTCTCATCTTCGTCCCAACATTTCGGCATTTTGTCGGGAGGCAGTGCTAAATTTTTGTCCGCTTTATTTGTTTCCTTTGACATTCTGATCCTGGAAGAATTTATTTTATTCTTTAATGCTAGATCGACGGAGCACTAAAAGCGACTATTTTACATAACATGATTCAGATGATAAAAATAACGAGAATATGTCTATCCAAATCTATAGCCACTTATTTTTATATAATATATGCGTGTAATATGTATTTATGTAGGATGTATGCCCAATAGTACTTACGTTTTACAGCAACTAATAAACCACTGAATATCGATGTAATTTCATTCTCAGTGGGAAACGGGAGATTTCGATGTCATTCGTATCTGTCAGAAAGACAAACAAACTTTGCTTGATATGTATCACAATCAACTTAAACGAGTGATATTTCTACACGACAATTAACTAGTAAAAACATTCAAGTCACATCGTGCAAACGATGCTTTTTACGTGTGTAAAGTGTAAATATGCACAAAGTGCATCAGTTGTGTTGTTTATCAATATTCTTTACTCTAGCGATTCTAGCGCACCGTGGATAACGTGGATTGTAGATTGCCGTGGATCAAACATCAAACACGGAATCAAATTCACCTCTCATCTGTAGAGCGCGCCACCGATTGGCTAAACCAAAACGGCGGGAAACTAAAGATTATAATCTAAAGAGTAGTACCGAGTAGGTGTAATTAAAACCGTAAAAATATTAGAAGAACTTCAAAATGTTTCTTTTGGATTTCAGAAGCATGCTGTCTGCTGTGTACCGTAACATGTATCTCAATAACAAATTATATTAACTGTTTTGTGTTTTTGGAAGAGATTCGAAATTCAACAAAATGTAGATTATATCTCAATAATGACTAATTAACATTGTTAGTAACGTAGCTAAACGAAATAAATGAAATCAGATAAAATAAACAATAAAAGGAATTTTATTCTTATTGTATTGGTTCGTATATTATAAATTACTTAATAAAATAGTTCATCTTATTATAATACAACATCATGTAAAACATGTAATACATGTAACTTGTGATCCATATAATAATAAATATAATCGATAATGGTTGAAATGTACAAAAAAATGTAGCAAATATATTTGACCATATCTAACAGTATCAAGACATATTATATCACAACATTACAACTAGCGAGATAATTGTATTAATATCACAGATTTATCACAGATCGATAAGTGTATTAAAATAATATGATATTACTTTTTGTCAAATTACATTATAATCTCTTGCAATAGAGCAATTATTAATTACGAAGAAAGCTCACAAGCATGTCAGGAAGTAGAAATCACTGTATTGATTCCCATTTGCTAGTCCAGATTCTTCAAAGAACGGGGATTTTAGTTCACAAACAACTTCTCAACAATGTAATCACTTGTTTTCAGAAGTATAACAAATTTGCCCCTGGAAATATAAAGTTTTCTTAACCTCTTCGGAATTTTCAAATATTCGAGAACTGTTTTATTAAATTTTTATGGAATTTATAAAGACCCCAGTGTGATATTTGACATCTGACTTGATCATTTTACCACATTTTTATTAACTCGCTTTCTTGTCTGTCTGTTCATCTAAAAAGCAGAAAATAATTATTTAAATAAAAAATTTGCAAATATTCCAAAATATTAACTGCAATATAGCACTTGCTTATCTACCAAGTATCATAAAATAGCAATATTATTATACCCACACAGTACTGCAAGAGCTCGAGATAGAAATCTAGACAAGAGCATACATAAATGCCAAGCTCCGATGTAGAACCATAACAAAAGACAAAAGCATTTAGAATCTTTTGCCTGGAATGGTTGGATTACGTTGATTCGGATAAGATTGCCGAGAGTCGGAATCAGGAATTAAAGCAAATTGAAAACGATGACTATGTAAAGCATAAATTTACCGACTAATCTATGCCTTCTTCCTCCGGTCTGAAAAACAAAATAAAAGAATTTTTTAAATGTTCGTTACTTTCGAAAAATATGAGGTTTTCGGTTTTTGGAGGATTAGCCAAGCACATAAAATATCAGAAATAAGAAGAGAAGAGAATCTGGAAAAATGACTTACGGGTTATTATGTAGGAATAAAATTGCATTCATTATTTCCGGTTTTGTGCAAGATATTCGCTCGATAAGTATATATTCCGCTCTCTTGACGGATTCCTCGTTGGGAGCACTACTCGCTGGGATTGCAAATAGTTTTCTGGCGATACTGCTCAACTGTGGCAAAAGCGACGTCTTTTCTTTCCACCATTGTAACAAGTCGTCGTTTCGTCTAGATTCAACGTTCATATAGGTGGAGATCTCATCCGAACAGTCTACGGACACCTTATCCGAATCTGCCCATTCTTCGAATATACTTCTCAGTCTCTTCAACTCTGGTCCTTCGTGACTGGTCGAGGCAACAGGTTCCTCCGTCTCCGTCTTGATGTCTATCAAACGGTCGACGATCAAATCCCTGACGTGCTGCACAACCTCCGCTCTCTCTCCCTCCGTAAGCATCCGCAATTTCCTGAACGCGGGTACCAAATACGTAGCCATTTTGCAATACTTGTGAACGATCAATTTCTCCTGTAAAGAATCTTTCGTGGCGCGTTTGATTCTCTCCATCTCGGGACTGTCGTTGTCGTTGTCCGAGCATTGTTTTATCAATTTCTTCAGCCACAACAAAACCAGATACAACGTTGGCGACTCGTTCACTTCCAAGATTGCGATCGCGTTCTCGAACGGCTCCAAAAACTCTATCAAATCTTCGACTTTTTTCAAATCGTAACCGTCGAGCTTCGAACTTTCGTTCGCGTCTGCGAAAATATCAACGATCTGCGTGTACTGTTTCGCAACGGAGCGCAGCATGGCCACCTTCGAGCACCATCTGTTTTCCGTTTCCTCTTGTAAGAGGTTAGGAAGCCGCGATGGCCGCGACTCGTAGCCGGGGCCGGACTCCGGCTCGGACTGTTTCAAATACGCAACTATACTTTTCGTCTGTTCGAGCGTTTGCCATAACATCGGCGCGTGCTCGGAAAGGAATTGTTCGTTGAACACGCTGCACAGACACGAGGTAATACCGTAAATCGTACAATCCAACCTGTCGAATCCTTTCAACGCTTTGATTATGTTATTGTCCCGGTCAGTCACGAATGTAATGTACTGCAACATGTCGCTCGGAATTCCGAATTCCTCGAACTTCCGGTGCAGCTCGAATTGAATATTTTCCGTGGTTTTTCCGTCGTCCGGCAAGTCTGTTGTAAACAGAACTCTCCTCTTGAAGCTCCACGACTCGTCGATGTAGTACAACGTGACGGTGTAATAGGATATTTCGATGCAACTGTCGCTCCAAACGTCTACAGCAGCGGCGCAAGTGCCGCTTTGCACCGCGTTCAACACCTCCGGCAAAATGTGATTTCTCGTTTTATCGGTTAATCGTAAAAGATATCTAACCAACGTCGTTGGACTCGGTAGAATGTTTTTCACCGACACGCTGCCGTATCTGCACCCGATATTTATTATTGTCTGCACTAATTTCTTGAACCCTTCGCCGCCTAAATTGCTAACAGGCTGTACGTCCCGTAAACAATACTCGGTGCATTTCTCCAAGATTTTTCTCCTGTCGTTGCTCGATATATCGTTCATAATAGTCCTACACGTGTGTCTGATTAAATGAGACGTTCCGCTTTTACCTTTGTACTGTAATATCTTTTTACACAGCTTGCACTGAACGTAACCACTGTTCCTATTCGTCTCACTGTTCTTTATCATCAAGAACTTTTCCCACACCGCACTTTTCCCTTTCGTGTTCCACACGAGCATATACTGTCCATTGTCGATCTTCTCTTGAATATTCACATTCTCGGTGTGTTCCATTAGTAGCTCCTGTTTACCACTCATAATCAACTTTCGTTTTTCATTCCGAAATCTATCAATCGTGTCGTTCGATTAGCACGTATTAATCCATTTAATCTTAGGACCGAATCGACATGTACCGATGTCATTTGAGCTAAAGGGACGCGACGCGGCGACGGCTTCGGCTTTGACTTTGACGGTCGCGAGCAGTCACGAGCGCACTGCAAATTTTTATACGAAACACGAATCCGCTTACCGCTTTCAAAATATAAGGGATGACTGACAAAAGTCTCGTTTAAATTTCCTATACGTGGATTCAAGTTGAACAGCGGACTCGAAGAGGGGACACGAGAGCGAGCATGCCCTTGGCGCCACCTACAAAAACCTATTTACGCATTTCAGGGAATGAATTGGTATTACAGTGTATTACAGTTAGTAGCAAAAAGATAGAGTACCCTATAGAATTGATGTATTCATTTTTATTATTTGGCCAGATTCGAACCTGTTTTTAATACGCTCTGTCCCCTGTCCTATCTCCGGTCACAGTAGCTTTAGCGATCTTCGCTGACGAGACTGGACGAGACTCGCATATACGGAATGATCTGCATCCATGAACCATGAAATGACCGGGAAATGTTCACATTCGGTAATCATTATACAATAGTATGACAGTATAGTACGCACTTGGGTAAGGCATTATACTTGATCATCTCTGAAGCTGACACTCATCAGAGTCTAGGAAAGAAGCGATTTACATCTCTGTAATTCGTCTCCAAAGAAAGTACATGTTTTCAAAAATCAAGTATGTCTCTATTCTTTCTCTTTCTTTTTAAGTAAGAAAGTGATAACGTTGCGAAGGGAGAGAACGTTCCAAAGGTTTTGAGAAATAAATTTTTCATTGTGAATAACAATTCTTGAATAATAGAGAGTAAAGTAGGAAAATTCATGGTTGAAAGTAAAGAAACACGGCGCGAGTTAGAAGCGGGTATAGAACTGGAAGCCGGGATAAGAGGTCGGGCCGGTTGGTCAGCCTCGAATAAAAGCCCGAAATACATGTATGTAATATGGTTAGGGAGGATAGAGCGATGCAAACCGTGTAGACCCGATCAAAAGGAAGATAGATGCTGTGGCCTTGAGCAACCGTTGCTAGTTGCAGTAGAACGGGCCAGCCTAGCTCGGCCCAGCCCGACCCGGATCGGCCCGACCCGGCCCGGCCCGGGGTAGCTCCGGATAAATCAATAGGTGGAATCAGGCGGAATTGGGCTTACCCAGGCTTGCCCGACCAAGCCCGCTTCTTACTTGTTTCACTCCCACTCGGTCCTTTACACCATTGCCAGATCTGAAAGGTGCAGGGTTGCCAAATTGTTTAGGACTTTATACATAGTATGTACATATTATGAACAATTTGCATCGGTGAGAGGACATTTCCTTTATTTCTATACATTTACATATAACTGCATATTGTAGATATGTAGGTATACATTGACTCTTGAAAAACGTGATGAAACAACTGTTTTATAAGAGTGTACACATATGTATTTTATCACAGAATCTACAAGAGTTGTATGGGAGCTAGTTTACTACATTCTTTTTTTTCTCTTTTATCGTAATTTCTTGAAATTCAGCGTTTTCAAGTGTATTGCATTTTTATTCTTCCCCGGCAGTATCTTATCGGTGCCGCTGGTCAGTAGTGGCCAGTCCTTGGCCCTTCTAGACTTCTGGTCCCGGAAACCGGAAATCGTTCGCGTCCGTGTCCACGTCCGCTCCTGCCAGAATCCCCGGCCCGACTAATCTTCGAATGTTAAACTAACATAATAATTATTGATAAATTTATCATTTCATTAATATTTATAACAATCCCTTTTGCCAACGATGAGACAGAGAACAGAGAAATATATTGGGTGATTGATCTATTTCTGCTATACCATATCTCGTCTGTGATATGTATTACTTTTGTTAGATGCGTGTATATTTATAGTTGCCGATGTTCAAATTACATATATCGTTAGTTAGTTTAAAGCGCCTCCGTATCTTCGAATTGAAGGAAAAACGTGGACTTTTATAAAAATACTTACTGGTCCTCATTATATTAGAATATTAAACATAATAAACATCTTTTTAAGAACTGCTATCTATCACGTTTTAGCAAGTAACTATAAAAGTCTGTGATTCACGGACTCGTTGAAAATCTGCGTTGGCGAATACGTAATTTGTGCCAATTCTTCTTTCGTTATCTTAGATCTCGAACATTTGATAAAAAAATACTTATTCATTCTCACTTTTCGTATCTTGAAAATACTTGAAATCAATCATACTTGGCAGACAAAGTCCATTCATGATTCATCAAATTTTTTGGACATCCTTGTACGTATACATATGCGTTCTTTTCATTTAAATCGCTACTATAAACTCGTTTATCGTATCGTTGCTAATTTAATATTTCAGTGTGCACGAAAAGAGTAGAAAATTAAGGGAAGTATGTATGTACATGGAAGTAATCGGTAACGACGAACCTCTTAACATATGTTTCAGATCGAGATGTATTAAACCGTAATCAACAGTTATAAATTGTGTTTTATTGTGCCACTAATAAATTTGTAGTCCGCGTTAGCCCATAAACATATGTATAAATATATATATATATATACACTAGTATATACTATAAAGTACATTACTTTATAGTTCAGATTACTAAACGGTACGAGTGTAAGCAGTTTATATAAGAAGGAAATTAATCAGACAATCTTTGAACCATATCTTTGTAAACTCAAGTTAATAGAATTAGTGTTAAAATACGTATTTGATTCCAGAGGTGCTGTATCGCTTGAGAAACTAACCGGTTCTCTGTTATCTCGCACCGATTAGTATTATGGGTGTATCGCGTCGGTAATAGATGGTAGTAGATGGGTTGTTTTTTACATAAAGCATGTTGATATAATATATTATGGGTACAATTGATATATTTAAAAAAAAAAAGATTGATCTGAAAAAAAAAATTTTTTGTCAGGTCATTTTTACAAGGTAATTTTTTATATAAAAAATATACTTCTTTTTGCTACATCTTTGCTAAATCCGATAAAACGAATCAGACGTTTCGCAACCGTCGAAATTGACACGATCGAATGAAATCCAAAATTGACACGATCGGCTTTTGTAAATTTGACTTTGAAACACTATCTTTGTACTATTCAAGAGTTCAGATTAATGCGCCGACTGGTGCGAATTTTGATTGGTCGAAGCTTATCGTAGCGATCGAAGCCCAGGATTTTTCAATCGCTAGATCACGCAGCACTAAACCTGAGTGTCGTGTAATACTTGATAAAAATGACGAGTATATATTTATTCAGAATTTCAGCGATTTCTATTGCAATTTCTATTTCTTATTGCAATTTTAATGGGTTTCGTAGTTCTAGAGTTAAATTGTCGGAAATTGGAGCAAAATGAACATCCTCAGGACGCGGACGTCCCGTCAGGCGTGGAGCATCCAGTCTCGTTTACAGAAATACAATAGCAATCTACGTAACCGATCGACGAACATTTTATTGCCTTCATATTCGGTAATAGCACTTTCCATTTTCTGAATAGTAAAATCAGTTTCTTTCACGTCCATCGTCAAAACTTTGACCATGAGCGCCAGGTGTATGAACTCGTAGGGGCCGTCCTCCTTCATTTTCGCCCAGAAACCCTCCTTGTCGAAGGCTTTCGTGTCGCATTTTAACTCTGTCAGCCTCTTTACGAGCGTCTCGTAATATAAATCCATCAGAGTTTCGAGCTGCTCGTCCGTAACCTCCAAGTCGACGCTCGAAAACAGATAAAGTTGAAGATCCCGCAACGCGCTGGAATACGTGTACGTTTGGAAATCGATGATCTTAATGTCGTCAATTTTCCCCGTGCTGTCTTCGTGGAACAGCACATTGTTCACCCAGTAGTCCGTGTGGATGATAGTCATCCAGGGCTCTCGAGGAGTGTCCGACCAGAAACCCGTGAATCCTATATCGTCGATCACTTTTTTGCACTTGTCGTAATGGACGCTCATCTCGGGGTCCTCCTTGATCACCTTCAACGTTAGGTTGAAAATCTCAGTGCCAGGACCTTCCACCGGTGTAACCTTTGAGTGCATCTTGAACACCTCGAACAGACCTGGCTTCTTCTGCTTCACGGCCATACCCAAAGCGTGAAACCTGGCCAGAGCCTGCACAGCTACCTCCGAATGCTCGTAATCGTAACCTGCGTTAAGCGATGCAGAAAATACGAATTTATATGCATTTTTCATCGGTTACGATAGGGTTAGGAAGACTCCTTATTTGCTATTTCAGAAATTGGAAAAGTCGTATAAGCTTGTGTTTTACAAAAGACCGGTTTATTAAGACGCATTTCGAAGATTCGAAAATCGGTCTTGAGTGTCTTGACAATCTTGATTTTTGTAAGTATGTACGTCTCTGCTTGAGATTTATAGCAACATATATCGTAAATAAGAGTAGGTACAGTTTGCAGATGTAGGTACATTTTCTTATTCCCACGCGACACGACGCGCGTGTCCCTCCTCTCCAACCGCAGTGACCTGGATCTATCATAGAAAGCGAAGACTATTATATAAATCAGGACGGCTAGTTACTTCGAACTGTTGTGAAACTCATCTACGCCAATTTTTTTTATATAAAACACAGCTAGCGACTTAAACCGATTGATCGCACATAATATAAAACAATATGTATACTATTGTATAGACTCGCGTCAATTAAACGCGATTGTAATTGAGATAATTTCAAGGATAAATAAACCAAGGATTCACCGCTTGAATGAGCCGCTAAACAACCGATGAAAATTAGTTTTTAGAATGACTCTGTTACAAGTTTGTGTACATACCCACACTTCTAACACCATGGTAATAGCCATTGGCCTTCAGATTCTCCATCATGAAGACAGCATCGTCATCCATCTCAGCATCCGGTTGCAGGGACGATCTGGATCCGTAGAACTTGGGCAGAAAGTTGAAGATCTCGTTGGGCTTCAACCCAGATTCAAGCTCGAGCTTGTTATAAGCCGGCATGATGGTCTCGTACATGAAGATCTCCTTGTAAAACGTCTTCGAACTATTGAAGACTAACCTCTGGAATTCCGTGGGCGGCAGCATCTTCGCGATCAGGTGAATCTGTTCTTCTTTTCCAGAGACTCCTCTCTTGAAGTTGACATCGACCTTCAGGATAGTGCTGCCATAATTCTCACCCGGGGGCATCAGGTTTTCCGATGTAAAATTCTCAACAATCACATGGTCTCCGAGTTTCTGCTTTAACACAGGCTCGATGTCGCGAAGCACGATCGTCTTTACTTCCGTTGACATCTCTTCGTTTTTCATCGTTTCACGCAACTGATCTCCGCTCACTGCAATAACGCTACTGCTCCGAAAAAATCGGTCGAGATCCCACCGAGAACGGGAACCACCTAGGAATCACGATTCCTATTATTTCTTTGATTTTTCTGACGCCCACCAATCACGATCCCGGATCGTTGTCCTTATCAATCGACTCGCGATGCACGAATTGTTACGCAATCTTCTCCGGCACATGTGTCATCGTTTAGTTGTCTTCAGAACGCGGACCGTGCTGTCAGCATTCATCTCATCCGGCGAGTACTTGATTATGATCATCGTCATTCCTGCCGGCGCCGATGAACTCTCCTAGTCTCTTTATACTAGTCTACTTATCGCTTTTAGGATTGTCCCCGTTTTTAGGGGAAGCTGCTCTTTTCACGGTAGGCGTATCAGATAATCACACTCTCTGGAAATTCCAGAAATTAGGGATAGAAATTAATTTAGTTTTTAGTGGCTCTAGTTTTTGCTTTTAGTTTTCCGAGCAACGAAACGTCCAGAATCTCCGTAGCATGATGATATACATATATTATCACGTTCTTTTTTTCAAATAAAATTCCAAATAACAATGTAATAAGAACTAAGAACATATCTTTAGTTATGATTTCTTATCGAGTGTAATATAAATATTATTAAATATTAACATTTCATTGCAACCGTCACCGCATCGATCGTTTTACCGAAAGACATTAAACGATAGGGTAATTGTCATAGAAAGGGTAAATTTATTTATGAAAAGTATAATGGTACAAAAATATGGCATTTTTGTAATATTAGAACAGTAGTTACAATAATAATCCGTGTAAACAACAGTACGATAAGTTCGATTCAAACAAGTACGTTGTATGTATAAAGTACGTTATATGGCATTGTTGTTAAAAAGTAGTTCATTAAGTAACATACGCAAATGTCATTTAAACTCTATAAAAAATATAATTTACATGTTTCACAACATTTGGTAAAGTATGCGGTCAACATGTTATGTAACAATGAATTTCCAAAGTACAGAATGCTGGGTACCGTATGGTAATATCTGGATAATTGCTCGAAACGATAAATGACATAAATGCTCGGTAGTGACATTCGGCTATCGGCAAACAACTTCTCTCAGCTTCATTCGATAAAAATAAAATATATAGAAAGTTCCAACGTCGCGTGTGTATTGCATAGACATATACAACGAAACCTTCAGCTTCATTCGAGAAAAATAAAATATATACTGAAAGTTTCAACGTCGCGTGTGTAGTGCATAGACATATAGAGATAGACTAAGCCCTTAGACCATATGTTCTAAGCTGAGCCGTCTTACGGGCGAGTTCAAGCCCACAATGGCGGCGCGAGGCACAAAGAGTGTGTGAAAGAGAGAGCAATACCTTTCGGCTATTGCACTCTCTCTCTCACTCACTCTTTGTATCCCGCGCCGCTATTGTGGGCTTCAGCGCTTCGTTCAGGATAAATCAGGCTGCGCAGTCTATCTCTATATGTCTATGGTGTATGTCTCATCTCGTCGATATGAGTTTTTTGATTACTTTTTCTTTCTGACTGTTTTCTGGTTTACTCGTTAGTCTTTTAAAGAATTTTCGAGCGTTTATCCAAGTCTTACTGTACCAATATTTTAACTATCTTGAATTCTCTAGCGAAGGATCGATTCTCCATCTGCCTCGATTAATTTAAGATGCACAGCGCTGAGAGTCTATAAAATCAAATAGATTATTTGTAAAAGTATCTGAGCAATATAATATCTCACATACAATATATACCTTAAAATATTTGACAGTTTTAACACGCAGCTCCAATGTTGCATCTTCGTCGCAAATAATGATTGTTCGGGGATGTTGCTGGAAGGCTGATACAGTCCACATATGATTAATTCCTTCCTCTATCGCCTTGTAGAGAGCAAATGCTTTATGGGATCCTGTAATAAGAATCATCACTTCTTTAGAATCCATTACTGTGCCGACGCCAACGGTCAGTGCCTGTTTGGGAACTTTGGAAATGTCGTTCCCAAAGAATCTTGCATTTGCCTCCAGTGTATCTTGCGCCAATGTCTTGACTCGTGTACGCGATGCCAGAGACGATCCTGGCTCGTTGAAGGCTATATGACCGTCTGGTCCAATACCTGCGAAAGAATTGCATCGTTTAACGAACCGTTTCTACATGTAAAACGATGTACTGTGCAATGGTAATTCGCAACCCATTCAAAATTACTTACCACCAATAAACAATTCAATCCCACCAGCCTCCTTGATTTTCTTTTCGAAGTCGTCGCATTCTTTTACAAGATCTGGTGCATTTCCATCGAGAATGTGCACATTCAGCGGATCGATATCTATATGCCTGAAGAAATTATTATACATATAATAATGGTAAGACTCTGGATGATCTCTGGGTAAATCTACGTATTCGTCCATGTTGAACGTCTTTACATATTTAAAAGAAAGCTTTCCCGCTTGGCAGTATTCTATAAGTTTCTTGTACATTCCCAAAGGTGTTCCACCTGAATAATAAATAGTAAATAACAGGTAAGATTCGTCGTATAATTTTATAAAATATAATAAAATAATAAATATATACAGGAAATGACATTCTATCTGTAAACAATTTATTTTTCTTTGAACAAATTGTAACAAAATTATATTAATGTAGTACTAGTAGAGAACATACCTGTCGGAAGACCAAGAACGAAATATTTATCCTGATTCGGTTGAAAATCATTGATTCTCTTCAAAACGTATTTGGCAGACCATTCTGCCACATGATCTGCCGTATCGCAAATGACTAAACGCATTTTTTCTTCGAGCTGTAAATTCTCACTTGACACTGAAAAAATGTTATCGAATGGAAAATATTTATACAAGTAAATTTTTAAGCTTATTTACAACGAAGAAACTGCACGGAAATTAACGCTGCTATTGTTCGCAGACAAACGATACACTTTATATGTAGGTCTGTGAATTCCCGATGATATTTATGACTGTACGTATATGTGCGCATATCGCTTTAAGACAACGACCTCTTATCAAACTTAAATAGAATGGAGAAAATGTTACAGTCTCAACACTCAACATTTATGTTATGCATTTATGTACGCGAATCAATTTTTCCTTTGTTTCTTTTTTCAGCAATCTGTGTATCTAAATAAATACATACATCTAACGTGATCTAATGTGTCTAAATAGTACATATGTATTGTATTAGCTAGAAACAAGACAGAATTTGCGAATATATATTTACATAGTTCGACTTTCCACTTTCGTCGAGTGGTTGATCGAGGCTCAATTTTCAGGTCGGTAACCAGTGGTAACCAGCGGCTGTTGAATTGACGGCGCACATATTCACTCGAAATATGTACTCACAAATCGGACATTTCTATTTACTAATTCGAATTCCGCGAGATTAGCGGGGAAATCAAAGCTCTCTCTCGCGGAGAAATGAGAAATATAATTTCGAAAAAAATACGAACCTATATAATCGAAACGAACCTGTCTCGCCTTTCAGTCATCCAGTCCAGACGGTCGGCCACTAAATTAACCAATGCGCGACTAACCTAATCTTGGGTACTTTACAATCGAATGCGAACAATTTAATCTTCCCTTCGTTCCGTTGTGCGTTGCAGTTGCCACTTGAAAATGAGTTATTCGAAACGGGTGATAATTCGACGATAATTTGGAGATAATTTGGAGATAGGCGACATCGATCAGCACTACTTGACAAAAATCAAATTTAGTATATATTATTGCGATTTCGCGACGAATAACGTTATATCAATTTTTCGACATTGCGTTTTTTTAAATGTATGTAGTTTATTGAATGTGTATATGTATGTAGGTGAATATCACTAATCGCTTGTAATTGGTTAATTTTGGAATTTGGCGGGAATGAGTATTTAGACAGTCCAAGACTGTCTCACTACCTTACTGGTCACTGCCACTTACTGCTCGTGTCAATCAGGCAGAATTTTCTATATATTTACATACGATCAAGAATTTTTGGATATTTTCTGAAATTTATAATGCCCGAGGTGACGATTAACAATGTCATTGTTAATTTTCCTTTTAAACCGTATTCTGTTCAAGAAGATTACATGACGAAAGTGATAGAATGCCTTCAAAATAGTAAGAATGGTGTGTTAGAATCTCCAACAGGTACATTTCAATATTATTTTTATTTTTATCATTATTATCATTTTTATAATGCTTTATATTCTATATAATGAGAGATATATCAAAACACAGATAGAAAGAAAAAAAATAATTTTGATCACAGGAAAAAACAGGAAAAGTGAACAATTTAATGTAGAAAAAATGAAATTTTTTTTTAAAAGATCAGAACTCGATCCGTTTGAGAAAATGAATTAGTATTGACATTTCAGGTACAGGTAAAACACTTTGCCTCTTATGCTCGTCCCTAAGTTGGTTGCTGACGAAGAAAGCTCAACTGCAAGCGCAAGCCCTAGTCGGGGCAATAGAGAAACCGAATTTTGGAGGACATTTCTTCAACAAACTAAGCAATGAACTCAAAGGAGCTACAGGTGATTCTGAGCCTTCGCCAAGCTTCGTTTGGGCAGCCCCTAAAATTATCTATGCATCCAGAACGCACTCGCAATTGTCGCAGGCGATGCAAGAGTTGAAAAGAACTGCTTACAAGCATTTGAGCACGGCAGTGTTAGGATCCAGAGATCAGCTCTGCATCCACCCAGATGTTTCTAAAGAGATTAACTCTTCCAATAAGATACACATGTGTCATTTGAAAGTAAAGTCTAGAACGTGTCCTTATTATAATAATGTTGAGACAAGGTAAAATGCTGGCCAGACGTTTATCGCGATTGGTACAAAATACTCGCCAGCAATCATACATGGAAACTCATTTTCTTTTTAGGAAAGAAGATCCCCTTTTCAAACAGGAAGTGCTGGATATAGAGGATCTAGTGAAAGTTGGTCAGAAACACAAATGTTGCCCATACTTCTTATCTAAAGAACTGAAACAGAATGCAGATATAACGTTTATGCCATACAATTATTTATTAGACTCAAAAGCCAGAAAAGCCCAGAGCATAGATTTGCAAAACAATGTTATTCTGTTGGACGAAGCGCACAATGTTGAGAAAATGTGCGAAGAGGCAGCGTCGGTGCAGGTAAATAAATATATATTATTGAATGATAAAGGTTTGTTACAGAATTGAATGGAATATTTTTTCAGATATGTAGTACGGATGTTGCTATGTGCATCGACGAAATAACAGCAGTGATGGAAGACATGGCAAGAAATGTTGAAGAAACTGATTTCTCAATGGAGAATTCTGGAAATGCACAGAAAGATTTTACTGCCGATGATTTGTGTATTTTGAAAGCTATGTTTCTGGAACTAGAAAAAGCAATCGACGCTATAAAAATCGTAAAACGCGATGAGGGAGACACGCATCCCGGTGGCTACATCTTTGAGTTATTCGAAAAGGCTCAAGTTAGTTATTGTAGTTTCGATAATATATTTCCGATAATATATTTTCGATAATATATTTTGTCTTCGTAGATAACGCACGGCAAGGAACAACTAGTCATCGAAAAACTAGACAAAATTGTTTTATATTTAACTACCACAAGCACATCTCCGTTCGCAAGGAAAGGTAATGCGCTGCAAAAATTCAGTGACCTATTAAGAATAGCGTTTAACAATAGTAATAATATGCGATACAGAGAAAAGATCAAGCAGTGTTATAAAGTGTACATTCAAGTAGAGGAATTGAAAAAAACTCATAAAAATGATGTTTGGGAGACAAAGAAAAGTTTAAAGACCGAGGGCAAAGTGATCAGTTATTGGTGTTTCAGCCCGGGATTCAGGTAAAAGTAGTGTTATTAGAATTTATGCGCTTGTACATAAAAATGCCTAACGTACATATTTTTATGCAGTATGCAGCAGTTACTCGAGCAAGGTGTACGCTCGATAGTTCTAACGAGCGGTACATTGTCCCCTTTAAAACCTTTCATATCCGAACTCGGAATACCAATCGACGTTCAATTGGAAAATCCACACATAGTAAAAGGAGATCAAGTTTGCGTGGGTGTTCTTAGTCAAGGTCCCGATGGTTATGCGCTAAATTCTTCCTACAACACGAGGTATCGTAGAAAATCGTGTGTGGAATGTGTTGTGTGATTCATACTTTCATACATATCTTTTTTTCAGGAATGATCCAAAATACATAGGATCTCTCGGCCGAACAATATTTAATTTCAGTTGTCTAATACCTCACGGACTGTTAGTATTTTTCCCTTCCTATCCAATAATGAAGAAGTGTCGAGAAGAATGGCAAAACACAGGATTGTGGACAAAAATCGCGGAACGTAAAGTAATTGTTTTTAGTATTTGTATACGACATACGATGTCGTTTTATATATTTCAGTGTATACTTGAGAGTGTGTACTGTAATTATATTTGATTTATCAGGCTATATACGTGGAACCACAATACAAGAACGGTTTTACAAATGTAATGATCGAGTATTGTGAAAAGATCAGAGATCCTGCCTGCAAAGGGGCAATTTTCATGGCAGTTTGTCGTGGAAAAGTGAGCGAAGGTCTCGATTTTGCAGATGCAAACGGCAGAGCCGTATTAATTACCGGTCTTCCGTTTCCGCCTTTGAAGGACCCGAGAGTAGTGTTAAAACAACGATATTTGGAAGAAATGAGAAGCAGCGACAAAGAAGTAATAAACTCGTTAATTTAGTTTGACCGTGTCAACGATTGAGCGTGAACTTGAAATGTACTATTCATTGTTTAGGCCTTGTCCGGACAACAATGGTATCAGCTGGAAGCATCGCGAGCCGTTAACCAGGCCATCGGACGAATTATACGTCACAAAAACGATTACGGTGCTATAATACTGTGCGATTGTAGGTTCGATAATCAAAACTTTAAAAAGAATTTGTCTACTTGGTTGAGGCCTCATATTAAAAAATTTACCAATTTTGGTATGATTACAAAAGATTTAAGAGATTTCTTCAAGTACGCGGAATATACGGTAAGTGTACGGTAAGTTTGATTAGTTTCAGAATCTAGTCAGTCTAGTCAAAATTGATTCATCTATTTAGTTGCCGCAACCAGCTACGGGACCGAGGGGGGGTAGTAGCACCAGCGTATCGCTACCTGCTGCGACAACAGCTACATTCGACGCAACTGTGACCCGAACTGCGAAAAACGGCGCGAAACAAAAACTCGAAGTAGCTCGACCAAAAGAAGAAGATATTTTCGACATCGATTCGTATAGCAATAACAGCGAACAGATTAGCAAGTCGACTGAAAATAAGAAGAAAAATTTCTCAGAGCTTCTGGCAACAGAATCGAAGCCTGTTATTAATTTTAGCGTTTGCAAATTTCAACAGAATTATTCTACGTGCGAGCTAACGAAAGATACCAGTGAACCGCTTGTTAAGAAGAGAAAAATCAAAATGTTACCGGTAGAATTGAATACGTGCTTGTCCGGTCCTTCGACTTGTTCGAGCGTAGACGCGAAAAATGAAAATGATTCGAAACCGATCGAAGGCCCTGCTAACGATACCGATAGGAAACTTTTGGGGAAAACGTATCTGAAAGAGGTAGACATACTCGTATATCTACTTGAAGTGTTGTTAAGTAAAAAATATTTAATCATCTTTAATTTTGTATTAACACGTAAAATATAATTGTAGGTGAAGCGTTCATTATCGGAGGATAAGTATAAGATATTTGCAAAAATGATACAGGAGTATACAAAGTCGAGTAATTTGGACAAGCTGTTGAAGACACTTCAGGATCTATTTCCGCTGAAAGAAGGATTATTCCACTTGTTTATAGGTATTTTTTTGCTCGATTTTACGATTTTACCGTCACTACGAAGGCTTATGGCCTATAAGTTAGGGAATATATTTTATATAATTAAATGTCGAAGTATTGAAATATTAAAATATTGAAATTTTACAGGATTCAAACATTTTTTGAAAAAACATCACATCAGTGCCTTCGAATCTCATGTTACACGTTTAAGTAACATTTAGTCTATAATATAGTCCATAACTACAAAGAAATGAAGAGACTGATACTATTTTATGCAATGATGGTTAAAAATATGTTACAAGCAATTAGGAGGAACTACCGATAAATTATTATATATGTACATGTTTTATATTCCAACTGGCCAGTACATTAGGGATTATTGTAAATATTTAACAATGGTTTCATCATGTATTGTCCGAAGATGTGAATATAAGTGTAACTCGGACATATAATAAAAATTTTGTACAATATGTTATTGTGTTTTTTTACAATGTACTTCTTGTTTCTCTATAATCGTAAATTCAAAATATCAAACATTGTAATCAGTTGAAAAAATAGTGTAACATCACCTTGAAACTCTTAGAAAATTTTTCTTGTATTTGGTTTACACGTTTTTGTTATAAATGCAGAAAATCCACAATCCAGTAACGACGAAAAGAACCAAGAAAACGAAACTTCATAGACGACGAATATGTGTAATATTGAAAAATAAGAAATTGTATTAATCTGCATGTACATTGCATTTTGCGGAGGATAGGTGTATATATATTAATTACACGTAATTACGAAAAAATGTAATTACATAATATATATATTATGTAAATTCTATGCATATAATATGCATACGTGATGCGTGTATAATTATTATAATAAGATATATCTTCATATACTTCTTCCTCGCCCAGATTGAATAACGTTAACGTTACGTTCTAATCTCTCTCTTTTTCTTTCTGCTTTTTGGTACTATATATATACTACTAAATTATATTACTAAATACTACTTAATTAAATCTAGCGATACGATTTTCTCTCATCTTCGATACTATTTTTCTTTTTCTTCTTTTGGTGCGTCATACATTTGGTGGAATACACGTTGGCAACACGCTGAACACAATAATGGTAATGGAAAGAGATACGTATCAGTACTGTCTGGAGCATAGTGAACGTTAACGAATGTTCTCAGCAATTTGTAATCAACTTTTGGTAATCCGTCTGCGGGAACAGTTTCTTCGAGCAACTGTCGAAGGACGGAATATATAAAAATTTAAGTAATAATTACATCTAATCGCATGTATATAAAACAATATTCTATTCAGTGGCGGATTATTATTATTGGCGTTCATACTTATACTTAACTATGTTACATTTGTCGTTAACACAATAAAAATATACATACGCTTAACCCTTTATTTACGGACGGGACATACAAGTCCTGTAGGTTTTTCATTATTTTAAACGCTTTGAAGGTCCTATGAAGCTTCCATGAAGTTCGTTTTTCAATTGTTGGATGGCAGCAGTATTTCGATATTTTGCAACTTTTCTCGCGCATGCGCGGCCAAAACAGAAACTAGTAACGTATCTATATTAGGATGATAAGGTAGCAGGTAAAAGTTTCAAAAATTGTTATTATTTGATTGTGAAAAATGAATGTATAACATGTGTATTTTTTGTATATTTTGTAACCGTAGCACACGTCCTGGAGTCTTTTTGTCCGGAACAGATTGTTTCGGTACATTCCCGCCAATATAATTGAATACGCTACTGTTTTGGCCGCGCATGCGCGTGAAATCTTGCAGAGTATCTCTGCTGTGTATAAGATGATGCAAGTGTAAGAGGCCAACAAAAGCCAATGGACCAAGATGGATGCCTAGCAAAGATTGAAAATCGTCCATGGGTTTGCAGTTTGCATATGTGTATGAAGTACTTATTTGTTTTGCATTTTGGTAAGTTATAATTTTTAGTTATTAGTATTAATCATATATAATGTAAAATTTGACATGTTACGAACTTTATGAGCTGATATTATATAAAATTATATATTATTTCATGGTTAGGATTTTCCATAATGAAAATTGTGCTATATTTAGGGTGTTTACTTGCGCCTAAATTATAGTATTTAAAAAAGTTAGCAGTAAATAAAGGGCTAAAGTGGCTTTTACCCGGTTGATTTAGAAATTATAAATATTAAGTCTGTAACAGACCACATAGAAAATATTAAATAAATTACAAGATTGAAGTATAAATTAATTAACTTATTTAAATTGTAAGTTATATATACATATATAATTAATTAATTAATAATTGAAAGCTATATAGCTGTGTGTTAATGTGTTTCTTCGTGACAGTAAACATGTTTACTTATGTTAACTTCAAAAATGTAAAATTCTAGCCAAGTTTGAAATACTTTGGCTTCGGTCAAATTCAAGTTTGGTGTCCTCGAAACCACGGTCGAAAAAATATATCTTTCAGAAAAAGAGTACTATGTTTGAGGTTAAAACGATTTGGCAGATAACTTGTCGGTCGCGATATCATGTATAATGATGTACTTCCACGTATAATATGATCGTACGTGACCCCATAGCAAGTATACATATATGTACATATGTATGTGCATATGTTTGTTTACGGCCTACGGTGTACGAAAATACAAGATATGGATGCCGCGAGCTGAGCCGAGCGAGCCAGACTCGGAGTTTCTCAATCGATATTGATTATTTGAATTTCTAATCTCAGTAATCTCTAATGGAATCTAATTGTAAGACACCGCGGTGAACCTAGTATGTACTTCTCGATCGACTTGTAACCGAGTTTTGAACACAGTACAGTTCATGACGGTAGACCGTGCATTATTCCATATTTAGCAGATAAATCTCTTTCCCTGTGACAATTAATTATTAGATTGTTGAACATGAAATGTCCTATTTATGATTATTTAAACGCATAGCTGATCTTTAAAGCTGATTGTCGCAAATGCTTTTGATACGAGTGAAAAAAGAAATATATACGATGCGATGCATAACTAATTCATAATGAAAACGTGAGGTTTGTTACAAGAACGCCACTGTTACAAATCTTACAAATCAGAAATCGGACATTTCATATGTACCAACACTAGTCTAATAGCAATTACGCGGTGGTGGGGGGTGGACCAAATACGACTTTACTCCTGGAGACAGCTCCGAGAATCGGTTTCAGAAGGATGAAGAATCCTGCGAAAAAAAGGGACGCGAACACCAAATTCCTTCCGGTTTCACTGCCCGGCCACCACCTGGTATAGGTACCCGTTATGATAGAAGCGAGCAGTAGTATAGTGACAGCGATGCCACCGAACGCGTGCATGATCTTCAGGAGAACTGGCCTGACACGAGGATAGAGCCACTTCGGGTTGTTGGTCACGATGCCGAAACCGGCGGTCAGGAACGCTAGAATGATGCTGATCAGGCCAAGAATCGAGTGAGGCGTGGCGAAATGCGGTCTGGAATTCTGGACCTTGTTCGTGACGATGATCGCTAGACCGATCACGATCAAGATCAGGCCCACCGTGTGCAGGATCCAGTGCAAAGTTACTCGGCTGGGTCTTGAGAGTTTGTGGCCCAGATACGCCTCGCCGGAAATGCTGAACACTGCTTCCGTTATCAGCAGACCGATCTACGGGTAAGATTATCTTAGTTTTCGATCGTTTCTGTATTAACATTCGGATTCTGTATTAGGATTCGATATATTGACTATTGTGGTGTCGCGTCGCGCAAAAATTTTCTCTTTCCCTGGGCAGGTGAACATTTTCCAGTATAAACACCACGTTTCATAACCGTGTGGCTGCAATAAATTCCTCCCGTATGCATTCGACGCGACATATGCAGTTATGTAAATTTTTTCTTTCAATTCAAGCCGAGCCTGTTAAAAAATGGAAAACCAATGAAAAAAGGGAATCGCGAAGTAATCATGTTATCGTACAAATTCGTGACATTCGTGATGCTTTTAGGTTTTAGATTGCATTATTAGATTGCACGTGTATACAGTATACAGTATACATATACGCAACGAATATATGTACTGCGTATCGATTACAAGCTGGTTGATATGTGCGTAAACGAAAGCTTATCAAACAGGAAACTTTTTTTCTAGCTTTCATCGCCACGTGACGACTAGAGATGCGAAAAATGATTTCTCTTAGTTACAGAATCAGTAAATATTACTACGCTTATTTCGCAAAATAGGATGTAAAATGTCGAGGTATTATCTATGCAAACTTACCCCGACGCTCATGCAGATGGGGTGCCAAGAGAAAAGTATATTGTATCTGCCGTCTGAGAGGGCAAGACTGATGATGTATATCACTGGCGCCAGTAAAAGTATGTGTACGAGGGTTGAAAACACCATAGTTATCAAGCTTGGTGGTCCTTTGCCTGCCGGAGGGTCAGACATCTTTCGTCCTTAATTTCCAACTGAAAACTTAATTTTTCAAAAACTGGTGTCAGTCTTAACTATTTCTACTGAAAATAATACTATTTCGAAGAAATTCGCGTAGAAAAATGAGAGAGTCCATAAACTTCTGCAGTTCGGCTAATTGCGAGCGATTAGGAAGGATTTTCGAGTAATGTTCGGTTGTTCGTAGAGGAACGATCACGATCGTTTTTAAAGAAAAGCAGCGTTTTAAGTTTCAAGTATCGAGAGGAAGAGCCATTCCTCGATTCCACGAGTTCCACGAGAGACAAACAGTAAATTCTTTTGACGCAACTGCTCCTACGATCGTTTAGATGCGCGGCGTGTGATTCATTGCTAATTGCGCGGCACGATTCCCCGTTTCTTTCAGCATCTACTGACAGAACTTAGGATTGTCTTTTAGGATTGCACAAGCACCAGCCTAATAAATGGGGCATCCGATTAACCAGATGCCAGTTCAGATCGAACACATCAGATCATGCCGTTATCAAGGAAATGTGACCAATTTTCTGAGCTTCTTCGCTCTTCACAAATATCAGCTGCGCAACACGCGTTTCAATTCCTTACATTTCATTTTGCTTACATCAAATTACATCTAATTTCCTATTTAACTCGATTACTTGTATTTCTATGTACATATTTGTACATTATAATATGTACATTACAACATGTACATACATTTCTATGTACATATATGTATATACGTATGTATATACATACATAATATATACATACATACAAATACATACCTCTCGGAAATGTTTCATTTTTCATCATAATCAATAACATTTCCGAGAGGTATGTATTTTTGACTTGTCTGCGAGCAACAATTTTCTTGCAATCAAAAATGAGACTATATTACATACGTGTAGACAATATGCTCTGTTTCCGTACAAAGAAAAATTAGGGTTGCATTAGAGACAATACGCTTGAGTTTCTTGTAAGTGGGACGTGAGAACTGAAAAAAATAGAATAGAAGAAGCAGCATTCTGCTTTCTACTGGAAGTACATAGCGACCAGTGTCGGTCATCCGAAACCTTGCCGCCCATTGTTAGCCATTCGTTCATTCAATTTAAGGAAACGCACGCTAGAATTTGCAGTAGTTAACACTTGAACCATTGAACCGACCGCGACCACGGTGTACAACAATTACGCTGTTATACTCTGTGACACGGATAGAGAGTATAGGGAGGCGTTATTAGAGGAACTCGATAATCCCACAAACGAGATAATGTTGACCAACGACCAACGGATAACTGTGATAGTGGTTTCGCTAAAAAAAGGCAATTATCGTTGCACGTACCATAGATAACGCACTCGACGTGTCGATGATCGAGTAAACCGGCGCTGTGTCGAGTGCACTCTTCGATTCTACATATATCGAGATCTCGTACAGTTTTCTTTTTTTTTGTAATCGCAAACATTCGATGCTCGTTGTTCGGTTAAATAAAGAATGAAAGAGAAAAGGGGTAGATTGACGCTCGGGGAGGGGAAGATTTTCAACAATTTCCGATTAACTTGTAACAATTGAACTACGGATTTCTATGCACAATAAAAATCTTGCGCATCGAGTCGTTGATCAGTTAAAATTTGTTAAAATATGTTAAAATACTGTACCGACAGAGACGCAGAAATCTTTAATTTTGCGTACTAACAAAGCCTGCGGAGTAAATGTGTAGGTTATTAAAAAAATAATTCTAACGTGACTGGGAATAAATCGCCGCAGTTTAGTTAACACCGGGGCATCGACAATTAATTGCTGATTCGTACGAGGAAGAGAGAGTCGGTGGGTTCATTATAATGGAACGTACTTGATAATGACACGGTTATCAATGTCAACCGAGCTCGCGTAACTCTGCGAATGTCCCTGTGTGTCGATAAGTTTTTCTTAAGGAATGATAAATTCAATGAAAATCTGGAGATTTGTATAAAGATTTGTGTAGTACCTTTGTACGTATCATGTCGACGCAGCTGCTCTAAAAATTCGAAATCGCTCGAAATAGATGGAGAACCGAAAAGTTTTCGAGATAAATGCACGCACACACTTTCCTCTTTCGATAAATCAACTCGTGGCTCGTCTCACCCACGTCCTCTTATTGTCAGCAAAATCAGCAAAACGCTAAACGACGCGACGGCTGTTAGAATCGACGATAAAGGGGGAAGATTGCGCGAGGACTGTTCCACCGATAAAACCCACCAATTCGCGAAAACAAATAATCGCTGATACTTTCGCGACTTGTACAGTAATATTCGGAACGTGGTTAAAAGGAATTTTAACGGCTTCTGTTTCTCTCTCTCCAACGCAGACAATTTTTATTTTGCATAAAGATTCGCAGGCTACTTATAATTTACCAATCGTAACCGTCCATTTTCTACTATTTTTACTAGTATTTTTACTAGTTATTATCGAGTTAATATTTTTTTCGAGAGTGGTAATCGGGTTCTTATAAAAATCTCGTCCGTTGTAATTATATTCATTTATTACATTATTCATTTTATTATAAATAATAATATTCGGAACGTGGTTAAAAGGAATTTTAACGGCTTCTGTTTCTCTCTCTCCGCCGCAGAAAATTTTTATTTTGCATAAAGATCCGCAGGCTACTTATAATTTACTAACCGTAACCGTCCATTTTCTACTATTTTTGCTAGTACGAGTATTATCGAGTTAATATTTTTTTCGAGAGTGGTAATCGGGTTCTTATAGAAATCTCGTCCGTTGTAATTTTACTGAGAATTGCGGAGCCTTAAATTGTTTGGATATAATGAACCGCGGTCGCGGTTAAGATAGATGTCGATCAACCCGGAGAAAATCGAGAACGCGAATCGGTGTCGCTGATTCGCGAATTCTCGACTCGTTAACCGACGAAAGTCCTCGGGTCGTCGCTTGATTACACTTTATCGTATCGTAATCACAGCCGGCCGCGAAGTATCCGATTCGTGACCTACCGTGCTCCGCTTTCACGGTTCTAATGAAATATGATCGCCGGTAATGCGTAAAATTTACCGATTTTTAAAATTTTCACTGCTCTTTAATTTTGTGATGAAAAACGAAAGAGCAGAATTCGTTCACGGTTTCTCGGTATCCGGATAAAATATGACCGTGTGTTTCGTTTCCTTGTTGCGCAATGACTGCGCGCAAAAATAGTCGCGTTTCGAACATCGAGTAACTTTGTTGGTAAAATATGTAATCGTTCGGGTTATCAACTTCTGGACTTTCGTCGCGTCGCGCCGACTGTGCGCGACTTTTTTTACTTTTTAATTGTTTACCTACGTGTATGTATCTTGATATCTTTGCGGGAGTATCCCATGTTACAATGGTAAGCTGGCAGATCTATTAAAAATGCAGTCGGACATAAATCCTAATCATGTGGTAAATCGTTATTCGATTTCTGAGGTGTGGTACACCAATAGGTGTAACCATGCTTTTGTGACCGATATCGTAATCTATAGGTTGCATTAGCATTAATGTGAATATTCTGTGGATATTCTGCGTATCGTTACGACATTGTCTCCACGTACATCCTTACCCCATTGCTTACACAAATAAATAATTGGAAAAGGAAAGAGGCCAAAGGCTTCTGAGAAGTACTTGTTTTCAAAAGAAATACAGAATATAAATACAGACAAAAAAGATTAGTTTATTAAACCAGCGAGAAGAAGAAATGTGTCGAATCGTTGGAATGTATTTCACCTTGATCTCCGTTCACCTGTCGTTGCTCTACAAACCATTTCGTTTCTTCATAAGTATAAAAAGCGTTACGCGCGGTAAAACCTGCAGGACCTTCTTAATAGACATCTCTTATTTTCAGCGATTCGCATTATGCGTACAGTTGTATTAATTTCTATGATGAATAAAGTGAAAATGCTTTGGTCGAGCCTAGCAATTTTATCAGTGCCACGCACCGCTTCTTTTGGAGAACACTATACAATACTAGGCATATGTAGAACGCGAATCGCCCAGCGATCGAAGATGGCTGTCGACGCACGAAAATTCCTCCGTCGAGGCTGGGTCTTTAGCGAAACGATGGATCACGGTGTGCAAGTGTAAAAATCGACTCGGGAAAACTCACCTGGAACGTTTCACAGGCCGACGAACGCGTTTCAAGCGCAAAGACTGTCGCGGCTATCCGAGAACGGTACCAGTTTGCGTGTTTTTCTTTCGCACACGCGAGAGAAAGAGCACGGATCGACGTTCGCGGCTCGACTGATCCATGCGGCGGCGATCCATGCTCGCGCGATCCACGATCTATCGCTGCGTTGCCGATACTGTGTACTCGCTTTGCTGTATGGGCTGGTTAAAACACCTCGGAAACGGAAACAGAAACAGAAATCAACGCAACCCGAAGTCTTTGCGCATCGTATATCCTCGTAAAACCTGACCGTCACATTGCTTAGGCTTTAGAGCGATTACATACGTACTTTGTTTGTGTACGACTACAAAATAAACTTCGAGTTCCAAAAGGATTGCATTCACCAAAGCGTTTGGATCTTATTATCGATACACCTTGTTACAACTGTTTCAAACCGTTTCAAATACACCCCGTCAGTCGCGAAAATGTTAATAGGTAATATTTCAATGTTTTTTTTCTTTGCAGCTCACTTTGCCGCGCCACGCGCCATCTACTTCCAATTGTTTCTCAAGACTTGTTGCGAACAACAAGGAAAATAGCCAGGAAACGCGGCCTTGGTTCGACTAATAGCAACGTTCTTCTCCAGTTCGCGTGAAATGTCCGCGCAAGTCGAACAGAAAAATGCTAGAGGTTTTAAAACAAAGTGGTGGGCCATATGAATAAATTCGAAGGCGAATACATACATGGAATTAACGAAAACGAAGAGGACTATCGAGAACGTTATACAGCGGTAAATCGAGCGGTCGATGTTGTATTTAATTCCGTTCTACTCCAAGATCAAAGCGTAAACGATTAGAAAATAAGAGAGTTATTTATACACGTTGAACGAGAAGCAGACTTATGGGCCACCCTGTACTTTGGACCACGTTGTATCTTATGGCAGCGCTTCACCGTCTGTAGATTACAAGACCACGTGGTCGTTTGATTACTCTTCGCCCACGCAACGAAGCTCTTTTTCGGAGGCCGAGAGAATTCAACGCGGAACCAAAACGATAAAGATTAGATTACACTCTCAATCTAACTTGTCGTTTCAAAAAATTCTTGATGCTCTCAGGCACGAACTTCCTCGTGCGATTTGGAACGACGCGACGCTCGCGATGTCCACTGATTTCGATTTCCCATCGGCTCAACGGATATACGTTTTTCGTCGTTGCATTGTCGTCGCTCGCGTTCACACTGAATCTCTCGCAATTGAAAGTGAAAGTACTTGTTGCGGGAATTTGAAATTTCCGTTCTTTCGGTGAAAGAAGATCCGAGGCTCGTATAATCCTCGATTCTTTCCTTTTCATTGACCTGCGCTAAGCTTGACTATATTGGAATCGAATAAGATGAAACAGAATTTATTAATATAGTCTTTGAACGTTTATAAAAACCTTGGTAGATCAAGATAATTCCATTTCAAACAAATCCGTTAAAAAATTGCCGACAACCGTTTTGGAAAGTGTGTGACGCGTTGATATTCCAAGTAGAACTTGTTAAAGAGTCCTAGAACCCTTTCGATCTCTGAAAAGAACTATTTCAAAGCTCGAGTCGGGCTATTGCGTGTTTGCGAGAGCACGCGGCGACAATAGCCGATTGACACCGTGGTTACGGCCAATTAGCGAATGTCCAAAGCCCGCGTCACTGCAAAAATATTTGCGGCGATCGTTTGCGAATCGACACGACTAGCAACTCCACGAATTTTTCCTATCGCTGCGCGCCACGCCATTTCGGAGTTTCATTAATTTCCACCGCCTGTTGCCCACGATCTCTGGCTCCGCTTTCGGTTTCAGACATTTATTCCTCGATATCGAGAAATAAATCAGACTTTTTCGCCAGGGCTAGATAGAATAGATTGAAAGGGTCCAATGAAAGTCGAATCTCCGCGAATATCGGAGAAACTGGGAGAAAGAAAGAAATAAAGAAAGAAAGAAGGGAAAAAGGAGGGAAAAAGAGAGTAACGGAAAAATTGCGGAAACCGCTTCCGCGATAAATGCCAACCCTGTCGCCCACGGAGAACCACTTCAAATTTAATGCTAAAGATATCTACCGTTTCGGGGAGAGACTTATGCGATTCGATCGGCGCGCGTCGACGATCTCTTACCCACTTACGTTTAATCTATATATGCGCCAAACGCGAACGGTTCGAATTAATTGGATAGGTCTGCTGTTTATCCCCCATCGGTTGCCACCCTTTCGGCCTGGGGAACCAGAAGCGACGAATGTACCAGGAACGATGAAATTTTTTATCAGAAGATGATGGAAAATTGCTAACGCGGGGCTGGGGATAGTTTTTCCTTGTTGTTAGATTTTTAGATGAAGAAAACGTACCAGATAAAATCCCACGGAAATATAACGATAATACTCTACCACCGCAAATGGTATTTTGCAGAAATGGCTTTCAGTCATTGTTAACAGTTTGAGTTTAAGAGAGCGACCATAATAGAAGGCACGTTGGATTCACGATTCACGCATGCGCGAAGTTGTCGGTATTGTTAATGTTATTACTGCCGAATATTTACATAATCAGGGTATAGTTGGCATCCACGCCTCGAATAAGCAATCGGAGTACATACCGATGCGCGACGCGCGACGTACGTCGAGGCCGATTTATGCGCTCGCGTGCATACGCTATCAACTGACCATGCATACTTCCGGCCGGCGCGCAGTGCAGCGCAGCAAATGGCCTGTGCGATCAAAGAACCGATCGCTCGTTAGAATTACAACTATATAACGATCAGTCGAGAGAAACAGTGGCTACCGGACCCTCTACAACAGTTCACGACTAACGGCATTGTTTCGTAGAGAACAATCAATTTTCCTTCGATCGGCGACGTAATCGCTCGACTACGAATTTTATGCGCTTGTACCAAGCACGTCGCCGCGCCGCACCGCTCGCACTCCGTGGAATGTCATAAATATTACAGCGCATGCCTCTCTTTCTCGTCGAAATCTTGAATTATCCTCTGCTCCTCTGGGAAGTAGCATTTTTACAGTACAGAAATAGGAATAGGAATCGGTGTAGGTTGTAGGTATAGTTTACAACAGTACTAACGTTAGAAGAATTTCAAATTTCCATCGTATATTTTATTTTCAACCTATTAAACTATTAACCCTGCGTTTGGTCTGGGTTATTATGGCTGTTTTTCCCGTTGATTCGCGTTTGTTCCAGCTAAGCTGCTTCCACTGCCAGCACGTGGTCACCTGACTGGCTTGTGTTGTCAGGTAGTTGTCATGGCGACAAAAACGATGGGCACGGGTTAGCTTTGTTTCGTGTGGATTTGTGTGGTTTCGTGGTATAGGGGCGTAACGCACCCGGTGCATTTGCGACACGAACTGTGAAATTACGCTAGTTGAAAAAATGGTGGTCGTTGACAAACGTAGATCGCTGATAGTATCAACCGCGGGACACTTCTTCGGCGTTTCCCTCGAGGGTTACGACGACGAGGTCACTGTCAACGGTGAATCGGTGCTCGAGAATTTCTTGGACAGAGCCACGTGCAGGACACTGTGCGCGCAGCCGGCTGGCAACGAGGATGACAAAGCGAGATTGCAATTGACAAACGAATTGACTGCTGGAAGAAACACCTTGGTCTTTTTCAAGGTACTATCTGAACCCAAACTGGTGGTACAACGGGAAGGTTCGATGGTTGGATCGCGAGGGAATTGATCGGGCAAACAAATTAGCGGCGAGTCGATCTTCTGACTTCGAGTCAATACACTTCTACATATGTATTTAGTATTTATATGTATGTAACTAGTCTCACCCCTTGCTCTTCCATAACGCTGTCTCCTCATCCTAACGCTTCGTTCAGTCTTAAAAATACGTATACTCATATTTTCGCGGCCGTTTCACGTTTTTACGCCTTCTGTACCGTAAGACATGCTTATACTCGAGCCGCTTGACAGTGAGTACCGCCGGGTTGCCCTGGCTGGCAGCGCACAGTGGTATATGTTCTCAGTTATTTTCAGTTATTCTATTATTCAGTAACCATCTAGCGGCTCTGCTTGGTAATCGGCGCGCGATCGTCATACCGAATAATATCGATCGGATGATACAAACATACATACTTTCATTTTATTTTATCTGCTTCATCAGTTTCCAGTCTTCAGTCACGTGTACCGTGAAAGGGTTGCGATAGAATTATTGTTTAATAAAATTACCACTGAAACATAAATTATTTATGACTTGACACAATGTTTATTTAATAGGCACGTATGCGTATCTATAGATTGGTAATAAGCAATTAATATGCGGTTAATTATTCTACAGATCGAAGAATATTATATGTGTAAATAACAGCTTTGAAACGCTACGTTAAAATGCAAAGCAGCCGGTAATCGAAATTGTTAATGAATAATTAGCGAACTATGCGTATTATGCAATTTTACCGTGCACAGATTTATAATGAAATAAGATTTCTAATTAAGGTTTTTGTAGCAGTCTCGTTTCCATTAGCTATTAAATTAATGGAGTCTCTACCTACATTAAATGAGGCTCCTTTAAATTCTAGTTTCCGAGGTATCAATTTGCGTAAAGATCGGCGCGGCGCGCGGAGCGGCGATCGATACAAAAGCAACTTCGAGGACTATTAAATTGCTAGACGACGGGGGCTTGTGTAAATTTACATTTTTATTGCAGATAATAGTGCTTCTATATTCTTCCAATGTTTTTCCTATTTGAAATTGCCCTTACTCGATTTTATCAGAAATGCGTAAGAGGCGCAGTCTATTTGTCTAATTATTGGCATGTCACTTACCCTGTTCAAATTGACAGTTGACAGAGGCAAAAGTGACAGAGAAGAATTTCCACGATCTCGTCCAGGTGACGTCCACTGGTAGCGGAGAAAGATCTATATTGATCGAGGCTCTGCGTCAAGTATGGGCTCCGACGTTGCGTTCTTCCGGTTTGAGCCCGTCGTGCTTGAAGAAGTTGGAAGAAAATCTACTCGGCTCGACGATCACAACTTCTATGACGGAGGAGGAGGATCACTGGCGGAAGAGATGGGAGGAGGCGAAGCGTTCGCACGACAAAACTATTTACGCCGAGGCTGTAAAATCCCTGAGGAACATTAGAGCCGAGTTGGAGAGCGCCGCGGTGGCTAGGTGGGTTGAAAACTAAATAAACCTCTCGATAAACCACCCTCGGATATCAATTGGCGAGTCGCGAGTAACTGTTGCAACGGTCTCTACCGTAACTGTACAAATTCTATTCGGTATCCCCGCCCCTCTGGATCTAATTTCACAATGTATACATTGGCTCCTATTAATATTCGGACACTTTCCACTACTACTGTACAAACTTTCTTAACGATCGATTCTACGTCTACATCAATTCGTAACAGGGTTGATTATCCCCATTTATATGTTCTCTATCAGAAATGAATTGATCGCTGTTGAGGATGCTGTGGAAGCAGTTTCCGGTTACGTGGACGACTTATGGAAATTGGGAGATTCTGTGTATTCGGAGGATCGAATGAAGTCCTTCTTGGACATCGTTGGAGACGAAGTGGTGTCGTTAGTCCGAAATGTCATGGAGGAGGTGAGGATTTTCTCCTCTGGACGATATTATAGAAATTCATTAACATTCATTAACATTTCGAGTATCCCGTTAGTCGTATTGTTTGTGAAATGACATTTTTTGTTCCTCGAACATAGATTCGTTCGTCCGACGATCGCGTGAAGATCGAAGCGATCACGACCGGTGCGAATGTCTGCGAGAAATGGTCCAATATGGCGGAGAAATTCACAACGCTCTTCTGGCCTCATCATTCTCTTCATCCTTGGAAAGGACCCAGCCACATTCCCGAAAGATGTTCGATCATCGGCGTACGACTAAGGTATTCGTCTTATAAATTCTCTACTTTGAGCCGAAGCGAACGACAAAGCAATCTTCACAATCTTTAGGCAGATTGCCGAACTACGTGCACAGTATCGGCAATTAACGAGGCTGCTAACGCCGAATGAGAGGTCTGGACTTGGCACCGACACCTTATTGCAATGCTTCGACGATGTTAGAGGTATTCTTCTTCTACTGTTTTCCTGAAAATATCTTTCCGATCAATTTCGAATCCATTATCACGTTGCTAGTATTAGTACCTCGAACATGCTGGAATAGTTCAGCATTCTAACTGTATGACACTGTTCTATGAATACGTTGTTGTTTGCGCATTTGTTGCACGTTCTACTGTGCAACTTGTGGGATTAAATCTAAATTTCATTTAGTTGCGCTAATTAGATTCCAATGCTTGTACGAGTTTCTACATTTTGCACGTGTTAATTATTATCTCGATTGGATTTTGATTTTAGGATTGACTCGTTATAATTAGATTGCGGATTTGATGTGTTCGCGAACGATAGGAAAATTTCATTAAATAGCTGCTAATGTTTCTAAATAGTATCAGGTAACGAATGTTTATTTTCACCGATTAATAAATTCAATTCGATCTAATTCGATCCAATATCACAATTTACAAGACACAATTACATTAGATTCGACTTGAACTGTTCGATAAACTCGCGCAGACGTTCCCAATTACCAAGTTACGAGCAAACCAATCAAGTTGTAACTTACCGTTCGCGATTTATGTTAGTGGTTTTCGACGAGAACGAAAAAACAACCGATTGGGATCGACTCAGAAGAAAGGTCGAAGAGGGATTGGTGCCTGCCGAAGAACGAGTCGCTCAGAAGTTGAAGGCCCAAATTGCCGATGCTACCACTCCGAATTTTCTCCTCGGTGAATTTCGACGTTACTTTGAGTTGATGAAGAGGGACGGCTTGAAGAGGTCTTTAAGAGGAGAACGAGAAACCTTGGTTTCCGCTTACGGAGAGCTTATCGGTAAGCTATTTACAAAATGTAACAAAATATGTATTGCTGATACGAAATATGTAGTAGAGAATTTCACTTGCACGCGAATAATCTACTTGATGTAACAAAATATAATAATTATCTGGAGGATACTGCATGGCAAGCTTCTCGATATGCACGAATACATTCGCGTGCGAAATCAAAGGAGCGATTATCGATTGCATGGAAGATGAAAGCCTCGTAGCGCTAACGCGTTAATTAATTGTGAAAACGGCAGATAATTGTCTGGCTGGGCCGGATACGGGAGCTCTCTTGGACAGTCCTAAAATACTTCAGGAAGTTCAAGCAGCTAGATCAGCAGAGACGAGGCTGGAAAGCTTAGATAAATTAGGGAAAGAGCTGCTCGCTGATCTTCCTGGCTACGAGGAGGTCTCGTCGAAGGTGATAACAGCTCTGAAAGACGTGGAGAGAAAGCGACAGAGCTTCCTTGAAACTTGGGTGAGGCTCTCCCTTATCTTTCTACCCTTTTGCTGGTTTTCTTCTCCTGCACCTTCTACCCACAGGCGCTGTATTTACGCTGTAAATTCATTCTTCGAGATCGATCTCGATATAAATATCGTCGATTATATGAATTCGATTATTAGTCTTCCTCGTAAGCTAACAGCTAAATCGTGAACTCGTTCAACAGACAGAGGAAACGAAAGAGGCGGTGGCGAGAAAGGAGCTATCCCTGGGCACAGATTCGGCAGTGGTAGAGCTAACAGGGACCAGCATGATGCGAGTGACATACGATCCACGATTAATGACCCTGATCAGAGAGGCGAGAGCGCTTTCGAGTCAAGGTGTCGAACTTCCTCGAGAGGTCAGAGACTTGGTGGAAAGGGCGGGAAGTTTGGCAGGACGTGCCAGAGCTTTACAGCAAGTTGCAACGTTTCACAACACCATTGGGGATCGCATGGTGCCCTCTCAGAGGCCACTGATGCTGACAACTGCGTTAGAACTTGCTAGAGCTGTTCAGGAACAGTCTGGTGTGGTTTGGTCAGATCCTATGGCGGTTGATGCCTACACCGCTAGATTGAAAGACCTGGTAACTATTTCGGGTACACTCGCGCATGCGATTCTTATTGGACGTATCGACGTACCGCAGATTCTATGCGTTTGCGATCAAAATCTTTTTAACGAGTTCTTTCGAATAGGTGAGGAAGTTCGCGCAGCAAAACTCAGATCTGGTAGCGAAGCACTGTGCGCTACGCGATCTGGTGGCGAACTTGCTGAAAGGAGAGACAGTGAACCTGATTGGGAATCAGAATGCCTGGAAAGACGCATTGATGAATATGAGAACGATCGTCGATACCGTAGAAGTGGAGTATGGCAACACGAAAGCCTGGAAACTACATTGGGATAGGCAGTTGCTGAAAGCGTTGGGGATTGCTTATAGGTAACATGGAAACGTGGAAACTTCGATCCTATGTAATTCGATATGAAATGTAATCTCGCTACTGATTATCAAGCCAAGCAAGTAGCTACCATTTGCTTTCTGTTTGCAAATCTTCGAGTTTCGAGACTATCGAACAGAACGATCGGATGGGTGGGTGTTTATCAAAAAAGTTTGCAATTTTCCTAGGCATTATTCTTTCTCGCGCGAGCGATTTCTTTTTCACCGAGACCACGGCTCTAATGAATTTCGAGCGTTCTGCGAGGCCGTTTCCTTTCCGATCGTAATGCGTAATTTTCATATTCATGCTGGATCTGCATAAAGGAGGCGAGGCGAAAAGGGGTGGACACTCACCGAGAGCTCGCTACTATTTTTTTCAGGGGCGCCTTGCCTTCCCTGTTGAAGAAGTTGCCAGATGTTAAAGCGGAACTAACGTTCCGAGATGGATCGTTGCAGTGGCGACCTTCTTTGGAGGAAATCCGTGCGAAATTGTATTCGTCGATCCGTCGATCGCTCTCGATTCCGATGAATTTTCGAGGTGTCGGGGACGCGGTTGATGCTCGGTTCGGCGATCTGATTCAAAGAAGCGGCTATCTGTTCGGAGGCGTTTACAAGCAGGCTGAAATTGCTCTTTCCGCTCTGGAAACGCTCAGGACGAAATGGCTGTATCTTGCGGCCCCGGCGAAAATCGACGCTGCTGAACGGTACCTGTTTCGAATTAAATGACTTATTGTTGGGAAGGCGGGGGTGGGGCTTCTCGCGTAACGACACCGTGTGCAAAAACACGGAACTTTTTCAGAATTATCTTTAGGATAACAGGGGAGAAAAAGAAACGCGTTGAAAGAAACTATGTAAAAAAATACCGCGCGAATGTAGAGAGAGACCTAGCCGTACTAGATTGGACATCAAATAATTCCTTGACGATGTTTGATCTGTTTCAATGGGAAGACTGAAAGGACGTTCGCCGCAAGAGTGGACGAGAGCATTCAAAGACGCCAAACAATGGGCTCAAGAGGTCAGTGAGTAATTAAATTCTTCATGAGTTTCCAGCTGCGCTACCGAATACTGAGAATACAATGCGACTCGCACGAAACGAACGATTAGATTGACTTCTTGAAACTTCTCGAAACAAACACTCGTTTTTCTTTCGGATCCATTCGATGGTACAGCACAAGTCTATTTTGTTAATTATTGGATGCACAAATGAAATAGAAATTGATTTCCTTACTTAATAATTTGTGTACAATTGAAAATGATATACGTAACTGGAACGAGCGGGTAAAATGTATCATATTAGAACGGTTAAAAAAAGTTGATACACTATTTTCTACTTGTTAGAAAAATGAATTGAAGCGAGAAGCGAATTCTGTATGTTTAACGTTTGAAGCAATTGCTGTAGAGAATGTTGATTTTGAACAAAGGTCCTTCTGACATCTTGGAATTTGAAATTAGGTGGGGAAGTTGCGAGGAAACGAGATCAAGATCTGGTGTATCAGTGTGGACACAGCTACGACAAGAAATGATTTAGAATCCGCGACTCGTCGTTATTGGGAACGTTTGTGCTCGGACTTGAGGGTAGAAGCTTCGTCTAGGCTAGTGGCCATCGTAGAATTTCTTTCATCCGCTTCAAAGGAATTGGAACGAAGACCCAGAAGCGTGGAGGAAGTTGGATTAGCTTACGAGGCTCATGCTCGAATCGAAGCGCAATCTTCTGGCATGGCTGCGGAAATGGAGGCCATCACTGGATTGTCAAAGGTTCTGGCTGCTTGGACCAGCGAGAAGCTAGAAGGTAGTTTAACTCCTGAATAAATAATCATCAAATAAATTGCTAGACTAAACCATCGATCATCGATTAAACCAGGGGTCAGCGCAGCGCATTCATCCTGGCAGGACCTAGCGGATCGTTTGGAGCGTCACAAAATGGTGGTAGCTCGAGAACTCGAAGACGCCAAGGTCAACCTGCGCCACAGGGGAATAGCTCTTCGAGACGAGATCGAAAGATGGCAAACGAAATGGTGTTCGAAGCCAGAGATTGTCTCGTTGGATTGGATAATTTCTATGAGAGAAAGATGGACGAACTTGAAGGAGCAGTTGGACGTGCTGAAGACCGACTGCCAAAGGGTGGAACTGAACATCGACGAATTACTGGACGACAACGTTGAAATCGTGAAGAACCTGGAAATGCAGCTGGAAGTTGAGGAGTCAAACTGTCGATTCCAAGCAGAATTTATAGAAGAGTTAAAGAACCAAGAAGACGAAGAATGGACTGTAGCGAGGAGGAGACTGCCGAGGCTTCACGACTGGCTCGACTCCTGGGAGAACAGGATACGCGTTCAGCTGAAGGGTCAATTAAAAGATGACTCCCTCGAGCAGCGAGATCAGCTGGAAGCTAGCACCTACGTTGGCAGAAAAGTTCGCGACATCCGAGCCGGAATCGAGTGGTTACAGCTTCTTCGGGGCGATGAAATCGCCGAAGAACATTGGGGCGAGTTGAGGTCCATTTTAAATTTAATCGATGTCAAGAACGTCAGGGACATCACCTTGGGACACCTGCTACGATCCGTCGAGAAGATTCAAGAGAATTCCGAGAGGATAAAGGTACGATTCTGGATTGCGTTGCGTTCGAGATGAACATCTTATCGCGAATGTTATTTTAAAGAATGGTATTTCATATGCTTCGCGAGACTTTCGGAAAGCTGTCTTGAAAAAGTGGTTATCTTCTCGCTATGAATCTCATCCACGCTCCACCGTTCACGGAATAGAAAGCAGCCGCGTGACAGACTGTAAAATAATATTACGGTACAGCAGAGTGCTTTCGTATTCGGTGGAAAGAGCGGTGGTTCGCGAGTGAGAGAGAGAGAGAGAGAGAGAGAGAGAGAGAGAGAGAGAAAGAGCGAGCACGAATCTCTCTGCTGGCCGGAATTCAATAAAACTTTGTTCCGGCTGTGCGAGCCATGATATAACGCGTGCAGGAACCGGTAACCGGTGACTGATAACGATGTGTGATTCTCAAATAATGCGCAGGACATCGCGAAGAGGGCTGCCGCCGAGAGCGGAATCCGCCAAGGGCTGCTGGAATTGGAGTCCTGGGAGGCATCCGCGCATTTTCAGCTTCAGCAGTCAAAGGACAAGAAAAACGCTGGCTTTCTTCTCGTCGAGGAGTATGGCAGTTTGCTGGCGAGGGCAGGTAAATCTCATGTTGCCGTTTCCTGAAACGGTCGACTACTACTATTACTACATACGTATACAGCGAGCCGACAATGGGCACAAGTAGCTCGCCGGGTCTGGTAATTAGGTTCATTAAACGAAAGGTGAACTGAGGCTGCTGTTGGAGAGCGCGAAGGGAGCTGCAGGCTACGAGAGGTTCGCCGCGAGGGTAGCTCGCTGTGAGACCGGACTCTCAGAAGTCGAGGAGAGGATCAAGACTCTCAGCACCGTACAAAGGAAATGGGTATACTTGGAGCCCATCTACGAAGGCGGAGCAGCGCCCAATGACACCGGCAGATGGTCCAGGGCCAACAAAGAGTTCAGGTGATACATTCGGCTTCGACGATTTTCAAGCAACTGTCTTATTCCGAAACACCATTTTCGAACATATTTTGACCACGGTGATCTATGAGAGAATGATCGATCTGTAGGTATCTGATGGGTGAAATATCGCGCGATCCAAGGGTGTCGTCTTTGAGAAGGCTTCCGCTTTCAACCTTCGCAAATTTGAAGGATCATTTGGACAGATGTCAAAGAAGCCTCGACGAATATTTAGAGGTCTGTTTTCTTCTTTTTAAACATAGTCAAACATAATAAGAGGAAAGTAAAGGGGATCGAACGACGTAGGTGCTTACGATAAGCATTGATTTTTTAAATTTACGCATACATGCATTTCCATGGAGATAAATATATATATATTAATTAATAATGGAATTAATAGTAGAATATTTCTAACAAATAGTACGCGTGTACCGAAATGCACGTAAAATCAATACACGTGTACTGAAAATGCCACGTACTCAAGTACTTGCCGACGTACGCGTACACGTGTATTTAAATACACTAATCTCTAATTGAAAGCTCTGGCGGTCGAGGATCGAGGGTTGAGAGTGAATGGGACAGTCCCAGGTCTCGTGACTCGCGATGCTCCTAGCTTCGGCATTTTCATTCGAGCGCGGTTTGTTCACCCTTTCAGGAAAAGCGATCGTCCTATCCTCGACTCTATTTCCTGAGCGACGAGGATCTTCTCGAATTAGTGTCAGCGCACGGCCGGGGTCTGGAAGCTCATCTACCGAAACTGTATCAAGGCGTCGGATCGATAATAAAGGACGATAATGGACTGACGGCCGTTGTATCGCCAGAAGGTGAAATATTGCAGTTACCGAGTCCTGTCGACCTCCGGGAGCCATTACCACGATGGTTGAGCAATCTCGAGGATGGAATGAAGACCGCCCTGCGAGAGAGTTTGGAAAAATGCTTGACCGATACCTCGCCCGACCCTTCCGCCTATCCGACACAAGTAAAACGCGATTAGTCTGACTTCTAATTAGACCACTTCTAATTTCTGCTACCAAAACAATCGATTTCTTTTCTATTGTGTTTTTAACCCTCTGCACGTATCGAGTTTCTTTGTGGGATTAGCTGATTATTAGTATAATTAGCTGGATAGATAGAGCGGTTTCAACGAGCCGAAAACCTGTTCGTTTTCAAGGTTCTGCTGCTGGCGGAGAGGATCCGATTTGCTGAACGATGCGAGATCGCTCTGAAAGAAGGCCGTTCGTCTTTGAAGAATCTTGTGGACTATCTGGAAACTCAAAGGGCAAGATACAGGGGCTTGGAGGATGCTGGTGACAAGCTGACTGCATTGAAAGCTCGTGGTCTCCTTCTCGACGCTGTCCATCATCTCGGGACAGCCAGGAATCTCTTGAATGTAGCTGTTCAAGGAGACAGCACCATTTGGCCATGGCGGAGACAATTGCGGTGCTACAGAACTGTAAGTGTCACGATCTATCGGCGATCTTGCGATCTGTTAGCCGACGAAGTCTGGATCTAAACCGCACATCATAGAATTTTTCAATTTTCTCGAGTCGTAGTTTTTTTTAACGACGTAGTCGTCGTCGCTGGCTTCTCTGTTTCTTTTAGCGCGGAAAGAAAGGTTGAAATGAGAATTAGAATGATTCTAAAGGTTAGAATGATTTAGTGTCAGTCATACCGCGGCAGTTATAGATTGCACAATTGTGCTTACTGCTTACAGAATAAAGGGACTGTGGTTCGTTGTGCCGGAGCAGAGTTTCCGTATCGTTTCGAATATCAAGGAGCTGCAGTCGGTTTGGTACAAACGCCATTGACAGAGAGGTGCTTCTTGGCTTTAGCACAGGCAATGAAGCTCGGCCTGGGTGGCAGCCCAACCGGACCAGCTGGAACTGGGAAAACTGAGAGCGTAAAAGCTCTCGGCGCTATTCTAGGCAGGCTGGTTTTAGTTTTCAATTGCGACGAAGGTAATAATTCGACGTTCACCACCCCGAAAATCGATTTTTACGTCGAGGCGCCCAACCCGTGCCCACCCGCGGGCCTCTGCTTGCTGTTTGCGCTTCGCTAACCTTCCTTCAACTTCTATCTTACTGTTGTGCAACTTTTTTCTCTATCGAACCATCCAGCAAAATTTTTTCCATTAATTTATTGCTGTTAAAAATAAGTATAATAAACGTTTTGTTTTTAGGCATGGATACCGGTAGCATGAGAAGAATCCTCGGTGGCTTAGCCCAAGCAGGAGCATGGGGCTGTTTCGACGAGTTCAATCGCCTCGAAGAGGAAACCCTAAGCGCGGTCGCCATGTTGGTTCGACCTCTTCAAGAAGCTGTGCGAGACGGCGCCTCCGAAGTTTTCTTAGCCGATCAGAAGGTGAACCTCGATCCTCATTGCTGCGTGTTCATCACGATGAACCCAGCTGGGATCGAGTATGGTGGTCGAAGGAAACTTCCGGATTCCCTGGCGAGACTCTTCAGACCGATTGGAATGGCGCATCCCGATAGATCGGACATCGTGAAGGCGTTGCTAGAGTGTGCCGGATTCTTGGACGCCTCGACGCTCGCGAAACAGCTCGTCGAGACGCTCGACATCGCCGAGATATTGCTCTCCAGTCAGCCACACTACGATTGGGGTCTCAGGGCTCTTAGATCTGTCCTGGACGCGATTCCGTTGAAAACTGAACTGAACGAGACCAGCAGGTCCTCCTCCTTTTTATCTGCTTCCTATAATCTCAATTTTTCTTTTTATTTGGTCGAGTCGTGCATCCTCTTTTTCAACGATTTTCGCTTGAAAAATTTTTCTTTCTTGAATGTTTCTTTTTACGTTTTCGCATTATAAATATCCCTTTAAATATCTCTTTAAATATATCGTTTTACAGGCTGGTGGCAGCGATCAGGGCGTCGACCTTGCCAAAATTGACACAGGAAGACACAACCAAGTTCCTGTCACTGTTGCAAGACATCTTTCCAAACGCGAACCCTTCCTCGTCGACGTTCATCGACAGACGCGATTTACAGACCGTTCTGCGACAACTTTGTGCCGACCAAGAGCTGAGCAACGAAATTGCAAACAGATGCATACAGTTGAACGATCAACTGAAAGGCAGAACTGGCGTCGCAATCGTCGGACCGGCAGGAAGCGGTAAAACCACCATAAGGAAGCTTTTATGCGACGCGCTAACGAAAATCGGCGAGACGGTCGTCGAATTTCACGTGTACCCTGGTGCTATGCCCAAGTCGAGGCTTCTTGGACGCGTGGATCCGCACACTAGGTATCGTTAACTATTTTCATTCATACCTATTTTCTCTATCTTTATCTCTATATATAATAAAATCGTGTCCGTCTGTCTGTTTGTGACATTTCCACGAAAATTTATTTAAAAATTATTCTTATCTACTTTATTAGCGAAAAATGTGTTTTCTTTTCAACTTGCGGAACTTATTTCTTTTTAATTGTAGATTATTTTGCAGGGTATTCCATATATGTGCTTTTTTAATGGTCTTAAATATTTATTAAAAATTTTCAAGTTCCACTTTTAAATGTTCATTCGCTACATTTTTCCGATTAAAATGATACCAAATACGATACAGTTCGGATTTTCCATGACTGTTTAATTCACGATTTAGTAGAACTAAATATGATTGTCCGAAATGGCAAGGGGGGAGAGGGGAGACTAATCTCAATCTGGTGTTTTACTATAACTTTTCAACCATGAAAGATATCGGGGTGAAATTTTCAATAAAATTCATTAAAAAAATTATACCATCTACTGATAACTATCGTAATAAATATATTATTTATAATGATATTTTAATTAATTTCATTAAATTTTCTTGTCTAAAAATAGAATCTCTATCTGTATCCGAAACCACCTTGGCGATTGGAAATTTAATTACCTTAAAATTTAAATACGTTTAATCAGGATTTGTTATTGCGCTTGAATATAGGTAATATATATTTAAGATTACTTATTTAAGATTAAGCATTCCAATTTAAGATTAAGAGTAGAGGTAACTTCTTTTTACCGAGGTTAAAGTTATATGAGTATGCTGACGAGCTTTTGTCGCAACTTTCTCGATAATCGAATGCATTATTAAACAGGGAGTGGAAAGAAGGTCTGTTGTCGAGCGCCGTTGCGTCGGCAGGAGAATCAACAACCTGGATCATTCTTAACGGCGACGTTGAACCCGATTGGGCTGAAGCTTTAAACTCTGCCTTAGACGACAATAGGTTACTGACTTTGCCCAATGGTGTGGGAGTGAAGCTTGGCTCTGGGACTAAGTAAGCTTGCTGGATTACTTTTCCGTTCGTTGATAGATAAATTCAACTCTGAAACACCAAGATAAAAACCAGCTTCTGTTAAATCGAAACTGAATTTTACGAATCGTTATTTCTTTTTCTTTGCAACCAGATTTATTTTCGAGACTCACAAGTTGGCAGGAGCGAGTCCAGCCACTGTTTCGCGATTAGGCGTCGTTCACTTGGGTTCCACGGTTCCCACAAGCTTGTTGGTGCCGTCGAAACTGTCGGAACTTCCGGAACCAGCAAAAGAAGTAGCGAATTCCCATCTCTGCCCTATCATCGAGGAATGTTTGAGGATCAATCAAGACGTTTCCTCCGCTTCCGGTCTAATGGACTGCGCGCTCTGCCACTTGAAGGCTGCCAATACACATACTTCCGCTTGTTACGGGCTGCTCGCCTCCCTTTGCAGTCAAATCGGGAATGAAACGGCTCGAGACGATTTGGCTCGTTTGATCTATCAATTGACCGATTGCTGGCAAGTATGGGTGAAGACCCTTCCTAATCGAATAAACACATTTATTTCATTTTGTGGATACAAACTTAGAAACTTAGAAACAATAATTGTGTGGAGCACGAATTATATAATTCCTACACCTAATCAATTGTTTATGGTTCTTAATTATTTCATACGCAGGTGCCCAAACTCGCAAGGACCATGTTCGGTATTGTATAATGAAGATACCGATCGAGTAGAAGCTGTTCAGGATGTCGACCAATCGATGGACACGGATGACGGTTCCGTTTTACTGTCAGGTACTGTCCACACCTTTACCGATCCAACAAAATTTATATCTTTCTTCTGTTGATTTTCTCTCGATTATCTGTGCATCGATGCTGCATATCCTATCATTTTCTAGTCAGTTTATCTTTATAGGCGCCATGAAGGCAGCCTTAGCGAGCGTCTTGCCATGGATCCGGAACAACCAACCAATAATGATAAGGGGCCCGGAGGGCTGCGGGAAAACCAGTCTAATATCCGTTATACTTTCCACGATCAGAACCAACGAGCCTTCCACTTTGATAAAGGGCTCGTCCCTTTACGGCGCTCAGGATTTGGTGACTAAGCTGAAGCGGGGATGCGTGCAACTGAACTCCTCTTCTCATGGGAGAACTTACAAGCCACGAAGTGGTTCCAGGGTGATCTTGATCCTCGAAGACTTGCACCTTGCGTCCAAGGACTTACAAGTAAAACCTTTTTATTTCATAATTTTCTGATTGATTTTACAATAATATCAATTTTTGTACATATATATTTCCGAATGTACATCGTTTAGGAGTTGGTACGAGAGCTGTTGCAAGAAGGAGGATACCACGAAGAAGATCTGGAATTCGCCAGAATTCCTTTGACCATTGTATGCACCGCAGATGCAACGACTAAATTGCATCCGAGATTAGAGGCTCTTCTATTCACTCGTTATCTACCGTTAGTGTTTCCTTTTACTTGGAACTTGAAAAAACATATTTTAACCGTAAATGTGCTAACGAGAGGTCTGCCAAGATACGTAAATGCACGAAACAAAAGTTTGGTCAAAATATATTCCCTCTTCACCCGATTACGTTTGAAAATATCGATGCTATTCAAGGTATCCAAGCCCGAAGGAGATTGCAGCAGTTCTAGATCTGCATCTGCACAGCAGCTTAAAAGGGGATCGCAACCTGATCGGATCTTGGATCGCTCAGATGGCGCCTGCCATATTGGAAGCTTTCGAACTAATGGAAACCTGTCGAGGTTTGCCTATCAAATGGACCCCGAAAGATCTGATTCGGTGGGCTGACAGTTTAAAGTGCTATCCCGTTCCGGAGAATGAAACAGCTATCGCGAGTTTCTTGTTGGATGCTGGACGACGTCTTTTCCATCCGAGGTACGCTGTCATTCCAACTTTGATCTTTTTCGAATGCATTTAGTCGTCTCTTCTCCTCTCTTAATAACTATTTCACATTGTTATAATGCTATCCATAAAATAGTATGCGTGTATAAGAAAAATTCGAAAAAGATCATTGCCCTATTATTTTTAATCTTGCACGATTGTCAACGGTGGAAATGAATTTCTACAATATTTATTATCTGCTTCCCGCAATTCGCAATCGATGCGTTATGGTAGCGCTTAAACATAACCAGTCCAAGCGCTGTTTAAAGATCTCCGCTTTGGGAATGAAGGAAAACAGTTTGAGATTATGTAAGGCGTAGCATGTTTTCGTTCCGATCGATTTTCGTGGCTATCTCACGTTGCATATCCGTCAGATTGACGTCCAGGGATCAGTCACGCTGGGAGTCGATAGTGCAGACGAAAGTAGCCGGGTCGCCGTCTATAGTTGGCGACGTGTACATATGGAAACGCGGTAATATCGGCTTATCTGCGTTGGACGAGGAACAATGGAGGAAGGAGATAATTAACGCGGCTGCGAGATGCGCCAGGGAAGGCGATCCGGTACAAGCGTCGGTCTCGTCGTACCTGTTGCGCACGGTGGCCGGTGAGAGCACAATTTAACTCGGTTAACTTGGCGATATTTTGCAAACAAGCTTGATCCAGTCGATCTATGATCGTTCGAGTCCCATACGACCAGTCATTTTCAATAAGTTCCCATGACCGCTCCGTTGGATCTTTCGCTAAATTTGATTTGTTCGAGTATGTTGCGGTAAAGTATAACAATGTGCCAGACAATTTGTTAATCGAGTTTTTAATATTTTCTTGTAGGATTGAGTTGGGCATTCGGGACCAGCTTGAGAGGTGTGATTTTAATTGGACGACCTGGAGCTGGACGGAAATCAGCTGTAAGATTGGCCGCCATCTTTTCTTCTCTTCGATTGGTAGACTCGGGACCTGGTACAGATTTAATTATAAAAACTATAGTCGCTATAATTCCATCGATTAAATTGGTGCGATGTTTTTGTTCGAATTTGAAGTAGTAGTCGAAGCGGCAGAGAACTGAAGTAGAATAGTAGCATAATATTTCGCGATAGCCTAATGGATTTTCGGTGATTGTCTGATAAAAATGTGGTAAAAACTGGTTAATAAATGTGATTTGTTAGGACGCGGTCGAGCATCGATGAAAACAGCGGTCCAAGCAGCTGGCGTTGACGGCGAGCCGACTCTGCTTTTGCTGGAGGAGCATCACATGAGAGAGAATGGATTGGCTGTTTTGGCGAGCGCAATAGTGTCACGGGGCGAACTTCCAGGACTATTTACAGCTGAAGAACTGGACGGTTTAATAGCGCCTCTGGCCGACGTGGCGAGGAGAGAAGATTTCTCCGGTACTTTGGAACAATACCTCTACCACCGTAAGTGGACACCAGCCCATTTCGAAAACGATTCGTTTCAGCAAAAGTAGAATTTTACGTCGTGTCGCGTGTCTCACCTTTCAGTTCCTTGTTAAAAATGTTGAAAATGTTAAATGTCGCTTTTCAAACGTGTTTGAAATGATATAAAAAAAGGGGGACTCTGAGTCATCCAATTGTCCTGTTCCAACTGTTCAGGATTGAGAAATTACCTCCGGGTCGCCATAATTCTGGACAACGGGGAGATCAAGTCGTCTTGGCCAACTCGTTCAGGGCTCCTGAAGCACTGTGGCGTAATCGGCCCAGGGATAGGTAGCGAATGGTGGTCCAGCGAGGGCGCTCTGAGAGAGCTAGCCTATCGGCAGAACGGCGTTGAATCGGACTGCCAGGATGCGACTGCTTCTCCAGGGATCGAGGAGATGGTGAAGGCTCATCTTCAGGCTCCGAGACAGCAACAAGCGCCAGCTAGGTTTTTCGCGTTGCTGCATACCTGGAAACATCTGCACGCGACATGGAGCGAAGACATCGAACAACAATTGAACAGTCTTGAAGCCGGGATCGGGAGATTGAAGGAAGCTGGGGAACAGGTCGCGAAATTGGAGGATGAAGTGTCTAGGCAGCGTCGGGAGCTCGAGGTACTTTTTAGTATCTGCTGGCTGAGCAATGTTGTTCGAATTAAAACTTTTCTAATTACCTTCGGGAAGGCTCTGTGTGCTCGGCAGTTCTTCTACTTGGACGCTCCGACGTTTATGCAAAATCGTTTTATCCCGTGTTATCGAAATATACTAAGAGTAGAGGAGAATTTTGTATGTCGTTCCGATGGCTTTAGCATCTTAGAAGTAATATAAAAAGGATTCGGATTTGATCATTCTCTCAGAATTTTTCTGAATCGCGATTAGATGGATAGAATTTTATTTTTACGCGTTTACGATGAATGAGTTGGGTGAAATTTCCAGTAGTAGAAAGACTAAAGAATTTCAGAATATTGAATTCTTCTTAGGAGCGTATAAAATCCACAGTCCAGTGACGACATTGTGCAAGCTTTTGAAAGCAAAAACGCCCTGCAATTAACTTTCGAACGATCTTATCCCAGGTAGAACAGGGGCGAGCCAACGCAGCTCTCGAACAAATTACTGCCACCATGAGAGGTGCAACAGGACAAAGGGGTGAAATGGCGAACCTGAAAGCCGAGACTGAACGAGAGAGTGCCGAGCTAGCCCGCAGGAAGGTATTGACCATAAACTTCTCCTTACCACTTTACCCTACCACTGAAACAGCCACGATTGTAAAAAGAACGTATTCTTTTACAAAAATTTAGTTGCAACTCTTACGGAGTAACGTGGCTTTTTCTCTCTCTCTGTTAGTATGTTAAACCTTAAATGTTTAAACGCGTCTCGTTTGAATGAAAGCTAGTGTCGCGAAGAGTATTGCTTACTTTCGAACGAGCACCGATATTAAGCAACCGTATAAAATTTCACAATATCCGCAGTCTATCGATGAGACAGGGATTTTCTTTCTGTGAAACAGGCAGATATCGAGGGAGAATTGGGCAAGGTGGAGCCATTGGTGGAGCAAGCAGCTCAAGCGGTGGCTGGCATAAGCGCTGACGCTTTGGCAGAGGTTCGTTCTCTGAGAGCACCGCCGGCGCCCGTTCGAGACGTCCTCGAGGGTGTCCTTCGATTAATGGGCATCAAAGACACTTCTTGGAACAGCATGAAGACGTTCTTGGCAAAGCGTGGGATCAAAGATGAAATCAGGTAGCAATTTCTCGGAAATTCCTCTGGCGCCCGACTATTTTCATACAGGTTGATACCGATCTGCTGTGATCAAAATGAAACCGGATTTCCATTAATTCCCTTGCGAAGATACAAGGTAAAGTTTGATTGCTTTCCTGGTAGCCACTTCTCTATACCCTTGCTCATCGATTTGGCAAATTTCGTCGACCCACGAACATCTGAATACGTTTCATAAACAATTTAGTTTAGAAAACATGGGATTGACGTGAAATTTTTTGTCGAATCACAAAGATCTGTCATGGATGCGTTGGAACTGAACTTTCGGCGTTCACTGAAACGAAAGCGTACGATTCCATATCGGTAATACCCTGTAGAAACGAATGGTCGGATTCAACCATCGTCGAGTGGTACGACTTCTTTGAAAATATCTTTGATCGATCTAGAACATGGGACGCGAGGAGGAGCACACCGGTTAGCCTGGAGGCGGTTGCCAAGTTGGTCAAGGAGCGACCGGAGAGTTTCGAGGAGAAAACCGCGAAGAGAGCCTCGCAGGCTGCAGCACCGTTGGCTGCGTGGGTTCTAGCGAATCTTCAATACGGCCAGATTCTTCAGCAAGTCGCGCCGCTCGAGAAGGAGCAACGACTGCTGGCCGAGTATGTTTTCAATGTCTCCGGCTCCGGACACCCAATCGTTTCTTCTTCTTCTCCAATTCCTGAACTGCTCCTAGTTATGGATCTTCGGGTCCCTTTTGTCGCGTCCACCGTGATTTTACGAAGGTTTCGAGTTGTTCCGTTCACGAACAGAATATTAGTTGGCAATGACAGCTTGTTCTCGTCGTAGCTACCGATAGCATCGTTCACGATAATAACCGAAGCGACGTTGATACCGCAGGAGTTTGTCAGCGGCAGAAGCCCAGATCGGAAAGTTAGCAGCCGGATTGAACAGCGTCGAAAGTCGCGTGACACAGCTTCAAGAACAACTTGCGGAGCATTCGAGAGGTGCAGCAGCGTTGCAATTGAGAGCAGAAGCTACCGAAGGAAGACTAGCGACTGCCAGGGCGTTGTTGCAGAAGCTGGATACGGAGCATCGTGATTGGCAAACGCAATTAGAGGAATTGACCGCTAGGAAACAGAAGTTGGACGTCGAGGCTGCGAATGTCGCTTCGCTGTTGGTCTATGAGGTATCGATGTCTGTTTCGTTCGATCTACATATTCAGATATCTAGCTATTTAGCTAATCATCCGTTCAGTTATGTATGACAAGCTATGTCGTACGACGTATACGTATGTTCTCCTCCTGTAGAAATTTACTAACCGAATCGCTATAAACGTCTAAAAATCCACAATTCACGTTATCGCGAAACTCGCGATCGTCGCTTTTCAATTTCCAAAAGACTCGTCGTCGCTAAATAAGCTATTAAAACTCCCTCTAAAGGCGACTACTCAAACACCGCGGTGTCGCAAAAAACTAATCGAGTTGTCGTAAGTTGGGAAGAAAGAAAATCATTTGAACTGTCGAGACAGAATCCCGGGAGAGACGACAAATGGAAAAAGTTGGCGATCGATTTGCTGATCAGCGAGAGGGAGCGTCTGCTATGGCGAGCTCAGGGTCTGCCGGCGGACACTGGAAGTCTGGTGGCGGCTTCCTGCGCTCTTCGAGGTCCTCTGGTTCCGATTTTTGTGGATCCATCCGGTGTGGCCGTTTCCTGGCTGAAAAACAACATTGGGTCTCGCATGGAGGTGACCAGACCGGAAGATGCAAAGTTTCTGACCGCTTTGGAGCTGGCCGTGCGATTCGGAAAACCGTTACTGGTGGAGGAACTGGTCGAGTTCCCCTCGATATTGTTGCCGCTGCTGCGTCGACGTCCCCTGAGGCTCGGTGAACGAACTTTGCCGCCTCCGCAGAGCTTCAAACTTTTCCTCGCCACCAGACGGGACAGATTGGATGGTTTTCCGAAGGAAGTTGACGCGGTCTTGTTCAAGATTGCCCTCGGGGCTAGCACCAAGAGCCTGGCGGAGCGATTCGTCGAGAGGGTGAGAACACTGAGAACCGTTCACGGGAACACGGGCCACGGGAAATTGCTGCGCTCGCGTGCCAAAGTGCCTGTTCGACACCCGTGACCCGCGACCCGCGACTATTCGACTCATAGGGTAAACGCTGTTCGTGTGGGACACAATCGGAAAATGTAAAATACGATCGGTAACAGAGACAGGATTCTGTTTCCTTGTGACGCGACGCGATGCAAAATTTCATGACTTTGCTATGCATCGGTTTGCATTTTGCAATTTTTGTCGACTCGCGGATATTAATAATACGTGCCACGTGCAAGAGGTGCACGAGAGATCGGATCGCTTCGCTTTTTCATGCAAGTTCTTGCAATTCTTTTTTGGGTAAGCTTTCCATGGGTAAAGCGTTCCATATTAACAGCTGTTACTCTACACTCTACTACACCATTCAAAGTAGTTTATTATAGAGTATAAATAAAATAGTCTAGTTTCCGGTCAAGGAATTTAATAATTCCACCGTGAAAGAAATCAGCTTTCCAGGAAAAAAGAGATCGAAAGAGTCGGGAGAGGTTGTAAGAGGATGGGGTTGGCGGGCATAAAATTAATTACCTCGTCGACAGGTTTTGTTAAAGGAAACGCCGGAGTTGGCAACGAAAAGGAAAGAGGCACTGGAACGGGAAGAAAAATTATCCGGCGAACGGGACACGGCAAGATTGGATCTGTTGGCACAGTTGGCAACCGCGAGGGGTCAAGACCTTCTTCAGGAGTCTGAAGGATCACAGGGTGGACTCTTGTCATCGTTGGAGGCTACTCAGTCGAAAGCGAAAGAAATCGCGTTTGCGCTCGAAGAAAGCCGGAGAAGCTTGGAGAACGCGTCCAGGTGGGTACTGGAAATCTATTAAACCGAGACACCATTTTTCATTCCTTAGGGTTAGGACTCAGAGTGATCCGTCACGGAGATCCTTGGCGGAGGATACGTTTGATTTGATACTTGGCTTAAGCGCTGTTATTGTATTTCTCTTGGCTATGCCACGCTGTGAATACTGTCATTTTAAATGCGTGCTAATATTTTTCAATTGTCCGAATGTTCAATTGTACGAATTTGATTTGTAAATACGAAGCGTCTTTTACCTGTTATTTTACCTGTTACGTTGGCCTGGTTCCGGATTCGTCTTACTCAAAATGGTATTTTCTATTTTATTCTCAGAAGAGCGAAGGAACACGAGAAATTGGCAAAGTTCGCAGCCAATTTGTATAAGACCGTGAGAGCCCTGACAGCGCTGAGTCCGCTCTATGTTTTTTCCGCGGAAGCTTTTACGGACATTTACTTGGAAGCCGAGGATTATAGGAATTCGATAGTGTCCGAGGATAAGAAAGAACAGGATAAACTGATAGAGAAACGGCAAGTAGATTTTTCTTCGAAAATATCCAGCCACGAGGTACTGCGAAATCTCTCGAACAGTTTATTGATTTAACGGTTTTTAACTTAATTTTTTGAATTGATTTTCAGTTTCAGTTTCACTGTTTTATTGGTCAATTTATTAATTCGTACACAATGTATTTATATATAATTAAGTAAATCATAAAAATAAATTTATTAATTGACTAGCTGTGCCCGTGACTTTGTCCACGAGCGACAACAAATCCTGGTTGATTATTAACGTAATACGTAATTAAATTTTAGAGATTTATTAATCGATACGAACGTAACTACTGTGAAATTAAAAATCTTGACCATTTGCACTTTGCACTTTCGAGAAAGAAAAAGCTAAAAATCTATTTTTTTGTATGTTCTAAGGTAGTACCTCTGTGGTGAGGCTTTAAGGTGAACAATTGTAATTGATCAGTCTTGTTTTCTCTTCGTTGCAGATTAATAAGTTTAACCTTGCACTACTGCGCGAAAGCCGTGTACAGGAAGCATAGACTGCCTTTGGCGTTGCAGCTTGCTCTCTCGTTGCATTCGGTGCCAGACGTCGAGAGGAACTTCCTGCTGGGAGAAGTACTATCGAACGACGACGGGGATTCTGATTACAGAGTGCCCGAATGGGTACCCGAGGAGAGACGCCTTTCTGTTCGAGCTTTGGTGACAGCTTTGCCTCATGTAAAGCGAGAAATCCGCTGAATCGACCCTACCCCTTTCGATTGCGATAAACGCGTTCGCATTGAAACATTTTCAAACATTTATAAACATTTTAATATATGTACCTTGCGCAGGTAGCTGGCAAGATGAAGCCGGCGTATTTGAACGATGTTGGCAACATTTATGGGGAAGCTGATCTGACTACGTTCCAGAAAATTTTGCTAATCAAGACCCTGCGTCCCGATTATTTGCACACTGCTCTGTCAAAATTGGCAGCAGAGGTTTTAGGTAGTTTGCGATCGGTGGACGCTGTTCCGTTCGCTCGAATTAAATTGATATTGATTTTCTTCTGTTTCGTTGTCTTCCAGGCGTGAAAGAGTTAGCTCCACCGCCTTGGTCCTTGAGAAAGGTAGCCGAGGAACAAGCCTCGTATCCTGTACTGCTCCTGCTGTCTCCAGGAGCAGATCCTGGCTCGGAATTGCAAGGTTTGGCCAACAGTCGGGTTGCGTCCGCCACAGGATTCGCAGAGGTGTCTTTAGGCCAGGGCCAGGTCGCCCAGGCTGAGGTTGCGTTGGAAACCGCTTGTCGGTAATTAGAACGTTCATCAAATCGATAACTACAACTCTGTTTTTATCGTTTATTGTATGTTCGCTATAACGAAAACATACATGTACAAATGTTAGGCATGTTTATATGTATCTATGTATCTATGGTTACTATGTTTCTATGTTTGTTGCAGCAACGGCAATTGGATCCTCCTAAGCAACCTACACTTGGCTCTGAACTGGCTGCCACGTTTGGAGAGCTTGTTACGGTCTCCCATGTGTACAACCGACAAAAACCCGTCTGCGAGAATCTGGCTAACCACCGAGGAGTGTTTAGGCTTCTACCCTAGTCTAGCGGGACTCTGTTTGAAATTAGCTTACGAAGCGCCGGAAGGAGTGAAAAGGAACGTGAAGAGGTCTATTCAGCAGCTGCAGCAGAGGCTGCAAGAGAACCTAAACCTTCCCGGAGGCGTTCTGCTGTCCTGGTTGCACGCAACCCTTCAAGAACGAAGAAAGTTTGTACCCGAAGGCTGGATAAGGGCCTACGAATGGAATGAGGCTGACATAGAGGCTGCCTACGAGTTGGTAGTGAAGGAGATAGCCGCAAAAAGGGATAAAGAGAAGGATGGATCCTGGCAGACCGGTAGAGGACTGCTGGATGTTGCTGTTTACGGAGGCAGGCTGCAGGATGACTACGATGCGAGAGCTCTGTGCTCCATTGTTCGCGATATCTGGTCTGCCGATGCATACGAGGGAAGGAGGAAGCTCGCCGGAGTCCTCAGGGTGACCGGCAGCAATTTCGAGGATGTCCTCAAGGCCTTGGAAATGGTTCCCGATAGCGATTCGCCTAGGGAATGCTTTGGACTTCCGGCGAATGCGCACAGAGCCTGGGAGAGGGGCGCTGCCGAGGCTGCGCTGGCGTTGCTCAAAGGTTTGTTAGCTTTAGTTAGACTAAGCTTTTTATGCACAAGTGCATATTACGATAAGTCGGAATAATAGAATCAACAGAATCAACAGAGATTAACGATAGTCGTGGGGCGACTGTACAGGTGTCCTGATTAAGGTGTCGGTCAGCGACGAGAGGAACGGTAGTAAAAAGACGGAATCGAGGATTCACAGGGACTTGAAGGACTTGATCGAGCGTCACAGTTCGATTTTCGCGTTGGCGCCGATGGGAAGCGGTGGGATCAAAAATCCATTGGAACGATTCTTCGTCGACGAGTTGAATTTAACCAAGGACACGCTGAATCTCGTTCGCATGGACATTGATAGTCTGCGATTCGAGGATTCGAAGGTCAGTAAAGCAATTATTGCTTTACTATTATGTGACTGGTTGGGTCGGTGAAAGAGTTTTGTGCTCGATTTACCCAAGGATTCAATATTTTACCACGTTTTTTCGATGTGTAGACACCGAAGCGCTGGTTGAACGAGTGGAAATACGGGCCGAAAGAAGCGCTGCCTTTCGTCAAAGGATTACTGTCTAGATACCAGACTCTGGAGACGATGTTGTCGATATCGTCGTCCATAATTGACATGTCCAGATTGGCCAGACCACGAGCGTTCCTTATGGTCCTGAAGCAGCACACTGCTAGAGAAACTCGACAACCCTTGGAAAATCTTCGACTTCGAGTGAACTGGATTGAAAATCAGAAGAGAGAGGACTGGAAAATTTCGTTGATTGTCGAGGGTCTCTTGATATCAGGTACTCCCTAATTAACCCTTGACAACTCGATACTTTGCCTGACGGCAACTTTTTACCCTCCGTAGACTAAATATGAAATATTGCGAATGCAGGTGCATTAATAGAAAACGGCGTCTTGAAAGACCTGGACGCGAACGCAGCGTCGGTCGCAGCCGCTCCGAACTGTCAAATTGCTTTTCTTCCGGAGAATTACATGGATGACGGTACGGTCACCAACGTAATGGGTGACTATCTGCGAAACAGCGAAGAGGACATTCTCAATGTCCCGGTTTATGCGAATTCGCAAAGGGACATGTTGATCTGCTCGCTTCCGATCAGGTGCCCGAAAGAAGATCAGGACGATTGGTCGCGTCGAGGTGTTGCGTTCCACTTGAAATTATCATAATTTTCACTTTCTACCGATTGACAAAATGCGATCGAGTCGATTTCTAGGATAGACTTTTGTATTTATTTGTACAGGTTACTACTTGTACATGTTAGCATTCATTTTATTTGAACTCGTTGGCGTATTTTAATTAATCACGTGAGTAGTGCGGTTGATAAAAACTGTACTGAAAACTCCGAGATAAGAAAACCTTGAGTATATTGCACTATATTTAAAATTTGAAATCGTAGTTTATAGAGATAGAGATAGAAATATGTATTGTACATAGATGTGAATATTAAATCAATTTATAATCAAATTGGATTTTATTTTCGAAATAATTTCTACCTTCGTGTTAAATTTGCATAGAGCAAAATGATGCAGTTTTTTTAGCTGTTCTTGCGCTATTTTTTTAGCTGCGCCTGCGCAGGTTTTTTTTTAAACTAGACTTTCTCGAATGCGGTTTGCTCTAAACCTTCAACATTCCACGTTCAGCCGTTCTCAATTGATGCCGTCACAAACAGAGAGACAAACACGATTTTATCTATATACTAAATATGTTATATACTAAAATAAGAATAGGCAACATTCCTTTTTTGAATAGCAGGAGAACTGCGGAAACACAATACATAGATGGGCGTCACGGTGGATAACAGAATTAAAATCCAAAAAGAAACATCTTCTTTCTTTGAGGAAGAAGCTTGAAAAATGAAAGGCTCTTTCCGCTTTCGGGCATGAAGCTCGCAGAAACAGAATATTATGTATTCTGTATACACTGCACAGTGTGCACAAAGTACTCAGGAACAGATAGAAGGTGATTAAGCAACCCGCGTCTTGAAACTGTGTGTGCAACTTGTTGCTCCTAATCTGCATCGGGTAGTTTAACGCAGCAGACGAGTCCTGTGCTCGTTGTCATAAAAGCGAGACCTTTCAATTAGTCCGAGTTACTTCCTCGCAATTCTCGAATTAAGATTTGTACTTGCTGTTCGTATACGTCGAGAAACGAAGTGGGACATCTCGTATTGGTGTCGCTTGCTGCATTACTACTCCATTAGAATAGTTCCAAAAGCAATCGTAGCATTGATCTGGTTTTCATCGAGGAAGTTTGCCTATAAATCTTCGTAGAGGCTACGTCGAGCGTCCAGAAAGTTCGGCAAGCTTAATTCCTCCTCGTTGGGGAAAGTACCCTCGAAGTTTTTACCGGGGAAAGATCGAGTCAACACGGCGGGCGACGCGACGGGTGACATGGTAATGTCTTCACCCCTTTGTTCATTTGGATGAATCGACGACGCTTCCTAGGAATTGCTATTAGATGGAAAATATATATAGAGGGTGCTCGGACGTCCGAAATGAGTTTGACTGGGGCGCGGGCGTCGCGTCGCGTCATGTCGGTGTCCCAGGAGGGACATGATCGTTGTATTGTTAATGTTCACTTAGTTGTCTACTCCACTCACGGAATCTCGAGCGAATCGATCTTCGTTATGGTCCCAGTTGGTCTCGCGTGGCTACAAATTCGCATTGTTTCGCGAACTTGGACAGATCGCTCGTTACTCGTGCAAAAAGAATGAAAACGCGTTAGAATAACGATCCTTGTAGCCTGCGAGTCTCGCGATCTCTTTCTTTAGGATCGCTTTGTCTGAAAACGTCGTTTCCGGTATTCCTGTTCTACGCAATTAGGCGAAAGCTCTCGGGCTGGAGAGGCTAGGGATCGTTCCCATTACGAGTAGAAGAGGTTTTCTCTTCTTGCAAAAAATAGAAACATATTTTTTGTGCTGAGAAAAAATTTCAGAAGAAAGTCGGTTTAGTATAAAGTGGATTTTTACATTTCGAATATTTGGAAGATGATTGGAAAGGCGGCAAAAGGTGAATGAAAGATCGCCGACTCGAGAATCAGAAATATTTTTATTACTTATAAAGTAATCGCTTGATACATCCTTCTAATCAGAAGTTACTCGTACAAGTTACATAGACTCAGAAAATAGCGAGAGGTGATTTCGGAGAAGTCATTGCGATTACACGATCGTTTCTTTTTCAATAACGTTGCGTTGGTTCCGATCTCTCTGTCTCTTGCCAAAATTCGATTTCCATCCACGTAAATTTCTACGTAAAAGTAACGGCTATCAATTCTGAAAGGGGTCGAGATTTCCAGGGATCGAAACAATCATCTCCGATGAAACGCAAAGAACTGTTACATTGGTTAAATTTATCCGCTTCCGTTTGACTGAATACATGATTGATCTCTGTGGATCGTCGCGTCGTGTCGTCTGGCAAAGACAGAGAGCATCGTACGGAGCCTAGTTTTTCGCGGATAACGAAACAGGAAACGCGAAACACGAAACACGAAACGGAACAGAGCCCCTCGGCTGGTGTGTCGAGGGTGAAATCGTCGTATTTGGGTCGACGCGACGTTCACAATGTATACACCGACAACAGCGACCCTTTTGTTCCCCGGTCCGCCGAAGTCAAAACAGACCGCCTGCAGTCTAAATTAGCGGCGTGCACTCAACCGGCCTACTGAAATCGTTCAACGAATCAATTAAACATTTCGTCCGTTTAACAACGCTCGAAACCTCGCCTTGCCTCGCGCCGATCGTGCCGATTGCCACTCTGCAATCTAATTTGCCTTTCCACTGCCGCGCTGCGGCGAAGCTTTTCGAAGCGAGAACGAAATTTCATGGAAACCAGCGATTTATTTCGACGGTGAACGACCATTGGAAAAAAATGTTAATTAACTCACTGCTTTGTGGTTTCGGCCTTCGGGTCGTAATACCAGCGAATAGCTGTGCCTTGTCTGACGTAGAATTCTACATTCTACTGTCCGTTCCCTTTTTATTCGATTTCTCTCTGTTCTTTTTGTTTGTTTTTGTTTTTTTTTTGTTCTTGTTCTGTATTTCCTTCCATTCTTTCGTTCACGATTGCGTAAACCTTTTTGCGCGGAAAGGAACGTAATAGCGGCAACTGGAACTTTTCACGTGTAGGAAACCGTTGAGAAAATTTTAACAGAGTTTATTCAAAACTTGAAATACGATCCTTCAACTGGTAAATTGCAGTATCGACGAGAACATTCGTCGTACAGCCGTGGTAAAATTCAAGAGCTACATAAAACACGAAACAACCAACAAACTCGGTCATCTTGGATGAATTCTCAAATTCTAAAATTCTACAATTTTCAGATTAATCCGTGGAATTTGCTGGAAACTGGCATTCGACACGAAATGGAGCGCGTCCGCAATATTCTCGGAGCACAGTGGTCTGCATCGAAGAACTGGCACTGTAAGAGATTTTGTTCATTTAAAAGCAATGAAAATAACATCATCTATCGCAATATCGAGTCGACTTTCGTTTTCAATGTCCACAGAGCTGCAGCATCCGATGGAAAAATCAAACAGACCTCAATTTGGTAAGTTCGTTTGTCCAGCAGTCTGGGAAAATGCCACTTGTTCGGATGCAAACGACACAATGGGCAAGTGGAAGCGAATATACTCGACGGAGACCGGGTTTGCGGGTCGCGGTGACGGCCACGGGACCGGAAAAGACGTCGCGTCGCGTCGCACCGCGCCGTAACGTTCCTTCGTCGAATCGGAGGAGAAGGAAAAGGAGGAGAAAAGAATGTGGAATACGGCAACTGGATAGACGAGAAAACGATTTTTTTTCGGCGACGCGGACCCGACCCGGAACGCCGTGATTGTCGCCGATTTATTGCTCTAGAACTTAAGATGAAACTCACGGGCCGTGGCCGCGTCCCCCAGAAAGGCAATACTGTGTTTCTTTTCCTCCCTCGGAACTACTATATACGACTACGATATAGTACATACACACGCTCTCGTCGCACTATACGCTCTTCAGCTTTCGCTATTCTCATTCTCGCATTCGTCGCAGAACCAAGCATTTCTAATAACGATCTTTCAAACGCTAATCGTGCGCAAATGAAACAATCCGAAGAAACGGAAAATTAGAAGTTTTAACAAGATTTTGTAACGAATAATAATTGGTATCCGAGGATGGCACAGCGGCATAGCGCGACGAATGCGTGATGCGGAGAATGCTAGCCCAAAGTTGCTCCCCGTTGCCGTCATTGAATCGTTATCGGCTCAATCTCACCCTAATAGTAATAGTAACTTTACAATCGCTATTTTTACAAACATGTTACAGCCGTCGCGCGATCAAGGGATACGTCGCGACGGAGGTTGAAATATTCACAGAAAAACCTAGAAAATAATCTCTCGAGGCGAGAGACGAGAAGCGCGATCGGATTGTAATGCTACGTAATCTTATGCTACGTCCACGCTGCGCGCTGTGTATCTAGCAACATCGAGCTACTTTTCACGATGTTGCGTGTCGATCTCGACGAAATAGCTTCACGAGAGAAATCGATCTCGATGGTACAAAGTTAGTTCGCTTACCATACAGCTTTTCTTTATAATTTATAATCGTTGGGAATTTGGGATTATGTTGTCGATCGAGAAACATTCCGAACTGGTTACTCGCCCTCTTCACTCGATCTTAATTACCCCCTAACTTTTTATTAATGCTGAAAACCGAGTGTTAGGCACACGGATCTAATCGACGTCGAAGAGGAATTTTTTTCTTTTGAATGGAAAGAAAAATACGCCATTCGAAGGAGACCTTCGAGTCTCAACTTGTTCACGTGCAATCTCGTCGGAGAGCCATCAAAGTTTAAACTCGACAGCCGTCCAATATTAGTCTCTAGTGTGCTTAACAATCGAATATCTACGAGACACTGTACCGCGAGGTCATAATAGAGCGATCGTTTACCGATCGATCGACCTATAAAAGCGGAAAAAAAAAGAAACGAAGGAGGCAGAAGAGTCGGCCCATGAAAAAGGGAGAACAAGGGTCCTGTGTCCATTATTGAATTTCGACGAAGGTTAAAGGCTAAGATTAACTCTAGAAAGTTGAAAAGAGAGTCTCCAGTTTGGTCGCGTCCCTTTCCTCTCGCAATTTCCGAAGAAAACAATAGAAAACAATACAAAACAATAGAAAAAAGATCCGGGATTGATTTTTCATAAGTTAGGTTCGCTCGCGACGATCACGACGACTGTTTTTCACAAACGTTTCCGACCGATATGCTTATTACTAGACTGCGGATGTTAACGCGTAAACGTTCGTTTGTCGTTCGGTCGAAGAACGAATTTTTCTCCTTTTCTCTTTTTTCTGGTCTGACGCTGAAAGCCTCGGGTCTGTTTTTCGAAAAAAAAACGGAGTATAGCGAGTCTAATTATACCGAAGAGCAATGAAAATCGCGTGTAACCGCCAGCTCAAATGTCCTGGAGTCTAAAGAGTCCTAAAAATTCTTTGATCAGGATCGTTCGATAGTTCGATGAAACTCGAGGGAAAGTATGCTGAATTTCTTGGAGCTGAACCAAAGTTTAACGAGAAACTTATGCATGCAAAAGACAGGCAATTTGGCGCAGAGACAGTGCGACACTTGGAAAAGACGCGATATTCTTTATTCGTACGAAGTTTAGCAGAAAAATTAATGGTTCCATAGTTCTGCGATCACATTGAGATTGTTCCATGCTTGAATTCTTTTAACCTTATTAAGGGGAGCGTTTTGGACCCTCGAAAAATTGTAAATCCGTAATAATATGAATATTATCATTATGATTATTGTGATTATTATGATTATTAGGATTATTATTGACTGATATCTTATAATGTATTTTTTTTCATAACATATTAGTCGTATCGGTTAGGAGGGAGAAAAATCTTTGTCGGAATTACATGTATAGACGTGAAATTACTACTGCATATTAATATTTTATTTTATTTTACTTTCAAGATGGGAATTTTAAATATATCAAATAAGAAATCTGTTGAATATTATAATAGTAATTTTCAAAAGCTTCGGTAATTCGATCATTTTACGTGTAATATATTTGATGGTTCCGAAATCTGTGTTGGAGGATGCGTCGATAAACTCTTTCACCTTGCCAGGTGCTACGCTACAACTAAAATACCCGTTTCGAGTTTCGATAGTACGATTTAGCGACAGTATGCCAAATGTTCGACGATCAACAAATACGAGTCGATATGCATCGCATAGGACGATTAATTAATCGTAGACGTAATCGTAGATAGAAAGAAGAATTCCCAAGCGTCACACGTTTCTGTCCTCGCTCTGTTTTTGCTCGTGCTTCTCTATTCTTCTGTTTTTGTTAACCCTAGTTTCCGCTTTCAACCAGATAATAATTCTGATTTTGTAGAATGATTTAGGATTGCGAATAGCCAGTCAACGTGTCAGAAGTCAGAATATAGGCTAGTAGAATGTAGAGTAGTACAACGGGTTCGAATGAACATCGTAAGCTCCCTATACTAATACTTCTACATATAAAAAAATAATCAGAACAATGTATTTTACACTCGAAGGCATCTCTAAGTCGTTTCTCATCCTCGTCATAATCATTGTCATCGTCGTCATTATCGTCATCTTCTTCTTCTTCTTCTTTGCCATAGTTGGCTGATTTTACCGATACTCTACGGATATAGCTATTTTATATATTTTAATAATATATACGCACATATATTATTCCTCGCTAAGCTTCTCTTCTCTATCCGTCTAACGATCCTTAATCGGTAATTACAGAGGATTAAGAGACACACAGGGAATGGGACACGCGCCATCGTTAATATCGCCATACTTCTGCTGGAAATGGGACACGTATCGATTCCCTCGATTCGATCGTTCCGAATTTTCTGTCTTAGACTTACTCGACACTGTTACGATTCTTCAGAGACTATCGGAGATCAGCGAGTCAGCTTGATTTCGTGGAGATTTTGGAAACGTACAGAAACAATATCTTGGAAATTTTTAATGGAAATTTAGTAGTTTGAAGCAAACTGGTAAGCGAGTTCGTAAAATTAGGGGTGGAAACTACGTTTGGTCAGACATCTGGAAAATCGTGAAGATTTTCCAATTACAACAAACATATCTGGCAAACAGTTCTGCGATAATAGATAGTTTCGGTTTCGGTACGTTCCCATGCGAGTGTACACCAATTTGTACACTTGAGGAAACAGAGTGTAGATACTACTTGATACAGTGGTGGTGGAAAGAAACTCTGGAGAATGGTGGTGAAGGGAAGTATACGCCGCTTTCAAAGATCATTATTTCTACAGAAAAATAAACAACAAACTCGCTTGAGAGGTTTATTCAAGAAAAATAGGGTAAATAGCAACTTTCGAGGAATCGTATTTCGTAGTCTCCGCATTTCTTATACTCTGCATTTATAGAAAAAGATAGCGACAACGACAACATTCTTATAAACAATATCATTTATATAGAGGAGAGTCGTACAGTGCCAAAGTTAGATCCCGCTTTTATCGTTAATTAACTCCACTATCTACAAAGAAACATGCAAAAACTATAATCCGATATTTACTTTTTGTAGGATCTTCGGTAGGACACCAGACTTCTAAGAACGTAACAATAATAATAGTAACAACAGTAACTAGTCCAAGCTGAAAAAGTGACCGGTACTGCACGACTCTCTCCATACATAATTTTCTCTCTATGTAGTATATTCTTGTGTATATAGTATAACAATATCATGGTGCTCGTAGGAGTCTTAAATACATTTGTTCCATCGGCGTCAATCGTAAAGAAAACGGTTTTACGGAGTAGTATCGAATCGAAATACACATCGCGCTTTCTTTTGACCACCATTGTACAATACTATGATGATCCCTCGGCCAATTAAGATAGTCTCCCAGTGATCGCAGAGAAGAGTTTCCTATATAAAACGTTAACAAAAAAAAAAACAAACAAACGAGGAGACTCTGTTGATCAGCTGTCCGGTGTGAATCGAATCGAGCAATCGATCGAATCGCCTCGGCGCGTGTCTACGAAGAAACTCACCTCCCTCGGGGTGTTCGCAGTTATGGTTGTCGAGTTCGCAGGACGAATATGCTCAGGAAGGTCACACTATACATACGGCATACAATATATAATAATTCGAGAGTAAAATTAGAATAGTCTAGCGCGTTAACAGTATAATAATAGTAGACGATAGACCGTCGTTTAAGAGCTAATTGGTGTTCGTACGTTGATCCCCTTTTTTATTTTGGTACCGAGTAAGATAATTCTCTTTCTTTCTCTCTCCCTCTCTCTCATTTTCTATTGTTTTTTCTCGTTTCTTTTCAAGTTCCACATTTCTCATTGCTCATTTCTCGTTTCTCTTTCACACGTTCTCCACTTTTTTCTTCTTTTTCTCACTTTCTCTCTTTCACACGAACCCCGCACTCGTTTATCTCTCGCTCTCATCGATCTCAATTGATTAACGGCTAAATGAGCTGACGAGGCTACGAGATGAACATGGCTGCTTGGCTGTCTTGCCTCGGAAATCAAATGCGAACAGGCAGGATCAGCCCGTAGCTGATGATTCAACGATTGGATTTAAAAATTGTAAGAAATTCTGTAATATACACCTCGATGCCTGCATAGTACTAAATTTCTTTCAAAGTGTTTACACAAAACTAACAAAGTATACATATATGTACAATATTGAAAACGAATAAAAGTGGCCAGTTGAAAGTTAAATTAGAGACAGGCTAGAAGAATATAAGAATATTCTGAATATCGATAAAGGTGTTTTTAATGGCGTTTAAATGATTTATTTTCTAAAACGTAATCGTCGATCCTTGGGGACCTCGCTTTGGCACAATTCCGCTTGAGCCGATGCCGTCTTCCGCAAGCGACTCTCCGATCGTTCTTCCTGGAGCGAATGATCCATAAACGATCGCGAGGGTTGGCGTGATCGATCGTCGCTGCGAGCTGATCCTACCGTAGATTACACCAATGTAATCCTCGGAGAGTGAATTAGCGACAAATTTACTCGATTAGCGGCAAGTATGTACGTGCATTTAAAGCCCTATATACAAACTTCTTTTGAACATTTATCGAAGGTGTTTCTTTCAAACATCCAGTTTTTTTAGTATATTATTTTCCAGAAACTGACATGATGTTTTTGACAACGCTGTGTCAAAACAAACGTGATCACCACTGTCCAAGGATTAATGTTTCCATAATTCACAGGGTGTTCGAAAAGAATGGACGACCGAGATAAACGTCAATAGAATTCTTCTTAATTTTAGAAACATTAACAAATAAAGGTAGAGGAAAAATGTACAATACCTATCTATAGATCTCTCTATTGCCAGAACGTTTAATAGAATAGAGAATTAATTCTGAATTTTTTTGGAGTATTTATTGGACATTTATTTTTTTTAAGTAAATCCGTCGGCAAACACTGGAACTCAGATAACTTTGTAGCATTGTTTGAATTTATCAAGAACATATACTATATCTAAAGTTATCGATGTTTATTTTTTTTGGTTGCAACCTTTTCGTTTAAAAATTCACCTGTTAACCGGGGAAGACGAGTAAACTAATGGGTGACATTTCACTTTTTCTTCATTCAATTATAATATTAATTCTATAGCACAACAAGGGTTGCGTCGTAATTAATGTATGGATTAAAGAGTCGTCCAGCTAACAAGTTAATTAAAAGATCTCTCTACGTTTCCAGTTATTGTCGAACTTTTTCTAAAATTTTCGATTCTCGGTGATACCTTTTTCGTGAAACACCCTGTATATAAAAAGATCTCTTCGAAGAAGTACCATGGATGCTCGCGGACAAGAAAAAACAGTATCGTGAAGAAACACGTCCGCGTCTCGCACGCGATAAATGTATCAGTATTAACGTACGTATTGTAGAAAATATATGTATTATACTCACATATACATGTATATGTATATGCAACGTGACACTTATAGAAAAAGATATGTGTGTATCCGACGCGATGAGAATATACTCTAGAATCTAGAACAAGCGGGTAAAATTTCAAAGGGTTGAGGATCATAATAGAAATGAATACATGCCAGCAGAGTCGGGTAGAAGTTGAACGAATAATTGTGAATAATTATTTAAATATCGGTTCTCGCTCAATCACCGACGTCGAGTCGTGTTTCGAACCAATTCGCTTCGAACAGCTCTTGGAGCTAAAACTCTGCTGAGAACACGTCGCAATCGGCCTCTACAAAGAACATAATCGATCGGGAATCATTCTCTCTCTCCCATTCTCTCAGTCTACAACGCTAGGTCGCCTAGAAATGGAACGTAGAAAAATATAAAATAAAACTTACACGAACGAATACGTGAACGGTAGTCACGAACGACTGAGTACCCCGATCTATCTGATCCCCTAATCCTAGTGTCTCACTAATTCGGTACAGGATCGCCGCCGTCCTCAGCCCACGGGAATACACGGCGCAATCGAGATCGTGGATGAGCAAACAGGATCCTCTTCTTTCATCGATCGTCTTCTTCTTCTTTTCTTCTTCGTCGTCGCCTTCTTCATTTTCGTTTTTCTCGACTAAATGACATTGTTTCGTTTACTCAATGAAAATGAATAAAATAAGGCTCTTGGTAATTTGTCATAGCGATCGATCCGACGACCTTCGACGAATTCTGTCACACAAGAGAAGATCAGAAGGATCGTTGTCCTGCGACCAGCTAGCATGATGACCATTGTCCTCCAGACGTCGACCGTTGACAGCAGAAGCGATCTCGACGGGGTCGCACTGACAAGTCGTTGTTCACACACGATCGAAACATACGATCATTCTCTCTCTCTCTCTTTCGCTCGCTCGCTCGCTTTCGATCACGCTGGTGGCTACGATTCGGTCGACTGATCGCACAATGCGAGCTGATCGACAACGATCATCGGCGATCTAGGACTTCTCTGACGGATCCGGGCAGGGTTCAACCAGGGTTCGCTCAGGCCCTGCCAATTACGGCCGTAGGTCAGAGGGCGTTCTCCATTTCTTCCGTTGTCAGCTGGAACTGCTCTTGACCTATATCACCGAACAACGTCGATTTAACGATCCGACGGACGGGTAACAATAGCGGAAGCGACGTGGATTAAACGCGCGAGACGAATGCTTTTTACCACGCTTATTAATTTTCGTTCCAGGCGGATTTAGGCTGACTTTCGAATATGATTTTTCGAGGTTTTAACGCTTATCCCGTGTGTCGACCGATCACGATTCTGACGGACGAACAGTGTGATCTTTTTATTGTCAATTTAGGATAAGAAAAAAGTGACCACACGCTACGCATACGCTAAGCATGCACAAAGCATTCACTGAAGCATATTCTACTCGCTATTGCGATAAAACGATAAAAACTCGAAAATTCGTGATGATTTTAAAATGCCCATTTAAGAGGCAAGGGGCCACACGTGACATACCTATTCTATGGTATTTATCCGTATTACCAACGTCTGCGTGAAGAAAGTTTTTTTTGTGATAACACTGATAAACATACATATGTATCAGTCTAACGCTTCAATTTTGCTATGATTCCACGTTTTTCCCTTTGTTTTATTAATGTCTTTATTAAAAGACATTAATCAAGCCCCATATATTTTTGTTGTTGCGATTCCACGTTGACAGTCCTGACTAGGCGCCATCTGGTCTAACAAGCTGAACTAAAATTGGCTCTAGACTTGCTTTAGACTCTGGCATCATGAATGGAATATGGGGAAATTGAATGCAATCACGGGCTGTGGTTTTTTTACCTTATACGAGCATATTTTGAGCTGCACAAGGGTTCATTTGATAAAGGAAGGTTAACTTTACCACGCTGTGCCCCATCATATGAGTGAAAAATGTCTATTTGTGACAGAAAAATACATCGGAATCTGCTGGTGTTTTTCTCTATGTTTGCTCTACTTTGGGCTTATTTTTCTGTTACAAATAGACAGTTTTGATTGATATGATGGGGCGCAGCATGGTGCAGTTAACCTTCCTCTATCAAATGAACCCTTGTGTAGCTCAAAATATGCTCGTATAAGGTAAAAAAAACGACAGCCCGCAAACCTATGTTTCGATACAAAATCTAGTAAGATTCTAGTTACTGTCTAGTTATCACACGTGGTGCCCCTTGCCTCTTAAAACAAGAATAACTCAACCCTGCCAGAGTTGGGCAAATTTTATTTGGAATAACGAATAAGACTTTATTCAAGGTGGTTCGGAACCCACCTTAAAAACAGTAGGTCCCACTGGAATTGGTTGCAATTAGGCGATAGGTGAAATTGGAAAGAGAAGCAGAGTAGTGGTGTATGGACTTGAAACCCTGAGGGGGCCAAGTATCTTTTTCCTACTACAATAAGACTTTATTCGCTAATCCTTATTCGTTATTCCAAATAAAATTTGCCCAACTCTGAACCCTGCATTGCCGATACCAGAAACGAATTGAGCATTTTTATGATGCACGAAGATCCGCCGTCTATTTAAATTTTTATTCGAATAAAGTAACCCGATGAAAAAGAGAGGGAACTATAAATAAATTCCCAAATATTTCCAATATTTTCGTGTGAGAATAAAAGTTGTTGAGTTTGTAGCAGTTGCAGTTGCAGATGACAGAATGTTTGGAGCGCGAAAGGGTGAATTTCCTGTGGACCACAATACCGCATGGCATGGCGCATACCCTGTGCGAGCGATGCAGGGTTAAGATCGCAATGGTACGCGAGCCGGGCGACGCGCATAACTATTCGCTGCGGCGAACGACCGTCGTTTTATCTTTAATATCGTCGTGACTGGTGGAAAAGAGAGTAAAAACCACTCACTGAATAAATACGCTGCGAGGTCACGGTCCTCTGCTTGCAGAGCAAGATCACGGGGCGTGTTGCCGAGTCGATCCTTGACGGTTAAAGTAGCGCCGCCCGCCACTAACATGCAGCAAATGGAACGGCGCTTATATTGAGCCGCTTTGTGCAGAGCGGTCTGACCTCTGAAATTAGAAAACACAAAAAAGGAGTCTCTTTTCATTCGATTCCTGTTTACGCGACTCCATGTGACTCGACGCGGCGACGGGAATAAGCCGCCCTTTGACCCACATTCTACCAGCAGCGATGAGAAACTTTAATGTGTAAACTGAGACCGCAAGCAATAAACTTTTCCTCTTCCGCGTTTCGCTCAACTCGCAAATTGGCAACTGTTTCGACCGGAACGAGTACTATGGGGCTCGTTTGGTTGCCGTTAACGGTTTACGATTTGCCTAACAACCGTCGCGCCCCGTCGCACTGCATCTTCGTTTATTAATTTCCGTTTTTACGAGAAGAAACAATCCTCTCTGTCCATCTGTCCGATCCATGTCATTAAAATGACCTTGCGATCATGTACATAATGGATATGGAAGTCAGAATTATTAATTGATGGGATAGGACTACGATTTACATATACGAAATCATGCTCGAGAGAGTGCAACATAAATTTCTCAGGTTTTGTTCGTACAAGCTAAATAATCCGAAGTCATTCTTTGATCATGATTACTCCGCAATAAGAACTACAATGAACCTTGAACCATTATCCGCTCGAAGAATAATATCCGACCAGAGCTTTATTTTTAATTTAATTAATAATCATATTCATTGTTCTTCTCTACTTGCGCAAATCAATTTTTATGTACCGGAACGTGAACTGAGAACAAGAGCGGGTTTTCAAACACTTAAAACGAAATCTACTTATGGATTAATTAATCCAATGAATCGCATTATAGCAAAATCACGCACTATTTATAACAGTATTGATTTTTTCATTGAATCTTTGGAAAATTTAAAAATGCAACTACGCAGAATTATATGATAATACCTATCGATTGTACCAATAGTATTTTGTTCTTTTTTTGTGCGCATGTCCCTTCTTTCTTATTAGATAAGTAGTCTTGTATCCTTCTCTTTTTTTTCTTTGCCATGTAAATACTTATATAAAAAGGGCTTCTGCCCGTCTATAATAAATAATAATAATAATATACATATAAATAATACGTATAGCGACCGAGGATGGAGATTCGAGTGAGATGAAAGTTCAAAAATGTTCTATATTCTAAACCAATGGCCAAACAGCGTGGCAAAAATTGGTTAGAATTTGGTAGAATTTGTTATTCGTACGAGCTTCAGATTCGTCTGGTTATGGACATTATGGACTTACTTGTCGTTGTCAACCATGTCGAGGATGTTCGATGGCGCGCAAGCGATCAGATATCTGACGATATCCTTGTGGCCATGCCTGGAAGCTAAGTGAAGAGCAGTCTGTCCGGATGCGTCGATGGATAACAGAGAGTACCCTTTCTCGTGGTGTTCCTTCAAAGCCGCAAGATCGCCGATTTTCGCGGCTTTCAGTATAGTGTCGCTGGTCTTCTCGAGCAATCCGGTGCTGAAGCTGTGGACCTCGGAACCTAGACCGAAAAGCCTATCGCGTGGACTGAAACATAGAAATCAGCATTGATTTTATAGATCCTTTGATCAGGCCACTGCAGTCCCTCTTTACTCTTCCATCGTAATTGATGAATCTTGGTTTGGTAGAGGACAGTGTTCGAGAGACCGGTACGGTACCTAATGAATGTGAGTGGTGCCTGGTGTTGCGACTGTGCTACAACGGTCGCAGAGATCGATTTCGAGGAACTGCTTTGCTTCATGGGGTCTCCAGGTAGTTCGTCCTCTTTCCTGGCGTTCTTCGACTCACTGGGGGCTGTTGTGCTCATCGATCCCTGAGGTTCTCTGGAAGAGGAGCGTTGGGCATCGGGCTGCGGTTTCCTTTCATCCGGCTTCTTAGACGGAGGTTCTTCGTTCTCCGGAGTTGCCGAAGATGTCTGCTGCGGCTGGGATTTCGGGGCCTGCGAGGGTTGCGGAGGTTGCGACTGCGGCTGCTTCTCTTCCCGCGCAGTTGCGTTATCATTCGCCGGCTCTTCTGTCATGGCTGCGATTCTCTTTGGTCGTTCTTCGCTATATTACACGTTCTTTCTATTAATCTAATGATACGATTCCATTACCATTACATTATCATGGAGACACAGACGAATGTGTGAGATGGACGAGCCGAGGCGCTTGGCGCTACTGGATGTCTTAGCTAAATCGGGACGCCTAAATATACGGGTCGAAGCATTTTCGTGGTACTCAATTTTGCTTTTAGGAGCTATGTCGATTCAACTGTTTTACTTTTCTCGGTTGGTACTGTTACAAGTATGGTACCTTTCCTTTATCACCCTGTACGCATGCGTATATTTATTTGGGTCCCATGGAAATCACCGACACAGTTTTCACCGACTCCAGATTTGACCGACAACGAACTTAATCGACAGTGAATTTGATCGACAACGAATTTAATCGACACACAGTGCGTTGGCCAAGAGGGGCAAAAATAGAAAAATCAATGTTTTTAAAATGTATATCTGTTTACAGGAATTTATTGTAAACATACCATATGTTCATGAACAATCGCCAGAAAAAAAAACTGAACATAGCTTGACACAGAATGCGTTCCTTTCGTCATAATCTGACACGAGTGTTTCGTGCGTTATAACTTCAAGTGCGCGCACATGAAAGGAAAACCGTATACAGCGTATTGTAAAGCGCAAAATTAAATAAATTGTGGTGGATCATTTAGATCAAGGTGTGTACTCGTTATCTTGGCTCCCTAGCGGTTTGTACGATTATTATTTATCGTATTTTATTACTTCAAAATGATCCGTTTCTTAAAACGCGAAATCCAAGATTCTTATAACTTTAACTAAGCTTTTCTCAAAAAAGCTAAAACATGTCTTGAATTCTACATTTATTGAATTCTACAAAAATTTTCTGCTCGAACTTGCTCCTTTAATTTTTAAAATTATTTATTTAGGAAGACACCCGGAAGGAATATATCTTATTGGCCTTGCCCATGACCGTGCCTCTTCAAATTCTGAGGCAAATAAATGTTTAGAAAATTTAGATCCTGATGGCGTTGACTTTAGTGATGACTCGGATACAGATTAAATATAAGTACTATTTATTGTTACTATAATTATTATAATTATCATCATTATTTATTATAAAATCGTACAAATATAAACACGGTTACTAAACAATCGATTTTTAATTTTGACTTTTGTTTCACTCGTAGTAATACATATACATATTCAATACCACTGTAGACGTACGCCAACTTTGGATGCTTATATCTTGACAACGGTTCATGCAAAAATAATGTTTTGAAAATGTCTTAACATCACCTATTAGAATACATGATCAAAAATATACATTACTTCCCTATACTCTATAATTTTTATTTCAAACATTTTTTTATATCACTTATAGTCTTTGAGATATGGATTTGATCGACAAAAAATTTGAATCTAAACTAAAATCGTTTGCGAACGAATCTAAAATCGTTGTCGGTCAAAATCGTTGTCGGTCAAATCTGGAGTCGGGGAAATCTGTGTCGGTGATTTCCATGGGACCCATTTATTTTTGGGGATCGTGTTGTTTGAAGATCGTGTAGAGGAATAGTCGGTTGGCATTTGAAAAAGTCCTCGTTCGCAGAGGGTTAAAGGGGAGTGTGTGACTGACTTATCGACAAATCTATTACACGATCAATTTCCTCTACGTACTTCTGGGTCAGCGTATACCACGTATGGAGGGAGACGATCACGATGAGACTACGTGTCGGTGAAAGAGAAAAAAAAATATAAAGAAACGAGGCTCGAAGATGCGACGTGTAAAGTACCTGGGCGAGGAGCGAGCGGTTTCGGGCTCTTGGCTCGCGGAGACCTTCCCCGGTTCGGGCTCCCCCGATGATTGATTGGTTGCATTCTCCTCGAGGACGTACACCGCCTCCACAGCCACATCGGTGACGTAATGCAGCTGCTCTTGAGCTCGGTCGATCCTGAAGAATCGCTCCGCAGTGCACGCTGCGAACAGATTTTGTGGCCCCATTTCATGTAACGAACTCCTGCCACCCTAATCCCACGGTAATTTCTTTCAATTTATGCATACGCAACTGACACGCGTAATACCTTCTACAGAACTCGAGCGTTCAGTATCCAATTTGTCGAGAACACATTTCATAATGCAACGATACCCTAGTAGCACAAAAATATTGGACAAATATTTTTTTTTCAAATATTGGAAAAATATGTTTTAAGCCACATTTTTTCATATGAGAAAAATATTGCATCTGAATATTGTATACATGTACAAGAAATATAAATTGAATGTTTAAAAAATATAAGCTAAATATTCAGAGAATATAAACTAGATATTTAAACAATATAAAGTAAATGTGTGAATCCAATATTTGAAAAATATAAAATCAATTTTTAAATAACATTCAATAAAATTTTCAAATTTAAGAAAAAGTTATAACAAAAATTAGAAACTATGAATATCTATTACTTTTACTGCTTACTGCTACTGTGTACTGCTTGAAGGAATATTCCATTTTATCTTCGAAAGGACCTTATTACAATTAAGAAATTATTATATTATATTATATAATTTTATATAATTTCTGATATTACATGAAGATTTATTTTATAATAAGAAAAAAATATTTTTTTCATAATATGAAATAACTATTATCTGTACATTAGGAAAAAATATTTTATTTCTAATATTAAATAAAGATTCATTTTGTATTTAGAAAAAAGTATTTTTCTCGTAACATGAAATAGATATTTCCTGCATATTAAAAAAATAATATTTGTTACTTAATATAAAATAAATATTGTATGTATATTTAAATATTAAGAAGAGATTGAATCTCTTTTTAATATTATATGAATGTGTATACAATATTTTGTGCTACTAGGGTATTTTCTAWAGTGGTACAACAATTTTTAATGGCGCCTCAACGTCGCTATTCGAGTGCTAATTTGTTAAATGCARAAATACTAATCTCCGTTTCTTACAGTCGATTTAGCCAATTTTATTTCATAGAAAGATTCGCTGTCCAGGAACAGCTCTTCTGGCTAAAGCGGAGGGTCAATTCTACTCGAGGGCTTTTGCATGTCGCACCGTCCCGTTCCACGACAATGGGCCTTCTCCGGAATGTGTATTTGCCTTTTTAAAGCTCGTTCGCACGCGCTATCAATTCATAAAGTCCGCGGTAACGCGACGGTTCCGGATAAAAGTGTTTTTCAGAGGTACTCACGGTCGAGGAAGCAACAAGTGTCCATGTTATGGTCCTTCGCAAGGATCTTCCTCAAAGACTCGAGGTCGGTGGTGGCGTCTAGATCCAGTGGATCCTCGATCCACATTGTCGCGGCCTTCTTCAGCATGTCCTTATCGTGATGGTACCGCTCGTAGTCTGTCATCTTGATCTTCATCACTGGAAATTTTAATCTCTCGAGCTTGGCATCCTGCTGAGGCCTGCCCGCGTTCCGTCGTTTCGCTAGCATGGTCGCTTTATTCAATAGCTGCATGCTTATGGTGGATGGCAGCAGGCGACAGGCTTCGCCGTCGACCTGGAACGATGGTAGAATTATTGTACGGTCTGAAGCTTCTACTTTCAGAACTTTTAATTGCTATGCTACAATATTCCTCAGGTGTCTTTGTATTGTTATATCGCATCAAAAAGATCCGCAGTCTATTAACACTAGATTGCCTAAGGAAGTCATTTTGACTGCTTTCCAATTTCAATTAGAAAAACAATTGTGTATATAATGACACAGCTTCTTAGAATTTTGTGACTTTTTGTACAACATATAAATGCGTTTATTAATCATTGTAGTTGCCTCCCCCCTCTTTCATTTCCGGTATATATATGTGTTATATCTGTATTGCCCAAAAGCAGTCATTTTGACTACTTGGCAAATTTTAAATAATCAATTGACTTTTATTATTGAATTGAGTAAGTTTCTTATATGACCAGATCGGCTCCGAATTCGCATAACAGTTTATATATTTTTAGATTACCGTCACTTGTACGTAACTTGTTATTCGAATCTTTATGCCAGGCCTGCCCACGCACCTCATTCCCCTTGAACGCGGTTTATGTTAATACATGCAGTTGTTATGCGATTTCGAAGTTTCTGAACATTATTGATTGCTGTATCGTATACAACAGATTGCAGATATCCCCAAAGATAAAAATCCAACGGAGACAGATCTGGAGAACTGCATGTAATAACATAAACCGAGACGCCCTAATTATGGCAACAACGAAAAATCTAATACAAAGAGCGGAGTTCTGTATCATTAAAGGTGGATCGCAGTTCGAACATCTAATATAACTTGATTTATATTGTAAGAAATAATTCTTCATTAAAATTACGTTTGCACAAAATTTTCAAGTTTGAGATCATTTTAAGGTCATAGTATAGTACACTGTTAAATTCGTCTCGACGTCAGAAACAATTCTATGATGTCCAAAGCATATAGTGCCATTTAAAAAAGTCAAGGTGACTTTTTTATGTAAAATTGACCTTTACTTTTTTACGTAAAAAACATTTTTTCAGATTTAAGAATATGCGAACATGTAGCTCATCAAGTACTGAGAAAGTTTTGTCTAAAACATTTTTTAATTGCACTACTGGAAATGCCTAAAAAATGGTGACATAACTTAACGGATACAGCCTGTATACTAAGTTTCATACTTTCTAGTGTTAAAATCCGCAGTTTTGGTCTATGTACGCTGCTTTAATTTATACTGCGAGGATCTCGACTAACAAAGAAGAGAGGGAGAGAGGGAAATTGACCTGCATTGGAATGGTTTTCGTAGTAACGAGCTTGGCCGTGCTGCACTGAGCTATGCAGGTGCCGTGCCCTCCAGCCTGAAGCAGCGGAAGCTGATACGTGGTCAAGCCAACCACCTCGATCAGGCCATCCTCCGTGGATGGCTCCTTGGTGCCACTGACAGCGCCCCAGGGATGCGTTCCGCCACCGTACGAGCCAATATTCAGAAATACAATAGCGTGCACACGGTGCTCCTTCAATTTCGGTGTCAGATCCTGGCCGTCGCAGTCTAGCGTCACGTATTCCGAAAGGTCTTTCCATTTCCGTAACACGAGATCCTTTCCGCCCATTTGACCGTAAAACATCTTGTTCCGTATTCGCGAGTTGAACCTCTCTGGATGCGCCTCTGTAATTATTCCAAAGTTCACCTGAATTATAGAGGCTGAAGCTAAACGTGTCCTAGCTTTTACCATTGAGCAAGCTTAGGAAACGTATTAGGTGAAAAAACAAACCGAACGGTGTCTCCTCCCGGAGGAACAGGACAAAGTTCGATTAGTTATTCAAAGTTTCAAATATTCGACTAACCCTTGCGTTTAATAAATTCTCTGCAGCGCGAGATGTTAGCCGATGGCCCGACACTGCCCGACACGATGCCGCAAGGGGCTCAGAGAGCACCGTATTTAATTTTGCACCGATCAATTCCGGAACACAATTTCACCCCCATAAATATTCCTCGAGCAAAGTTCCACGAAGCCTGTCCCCGGCACAGTTAAACCAAATTACCCTTCCGACCACAGTCGCGCGGCGTCTTTAAATTATTTACGATTAATTTGAAGGAGTTCACGGGTATGGTTGTATAGTCTGGCCAGCCGCAACGGGAACCATCGAGGGAATACGGCACGGTATGGCGCGGCGCGGTGGTTCGGGCAGTGCCGGAATAAGCCAGCGCGGGGCCCATAGCAAATATTACCACGGGGTCCTAGACTTTGCACGATAATATAATAAAATACGATGAATCACCTTTTTTTAGTAAAAGTATGTGGGAATGGTATCGAGCAAATTTTAGGTCAATTTTCTGCTACAAGCGCCGGGCCCGTAACATTTGCTACTCCTGCTACGCGGCTTAATCCGGCACTGTGCTTGTGCGATACCCCAAAGCCAACCTTATCGTTGCAAACAGAATTCTTTCAAGACGCACTAAATTGCGCTTGGTGGAAGGAAAAATAAAACAACCATATTCCAAGATAGAGCGAACATAACTTTTAAATAAAATTATAAGCGTGGAAGGGTCACAGTCACACCACGTACCTCTTAAGAATTTAACCCCTTAGGTACGGATTTATTTGAGAAAATATTTGCATGTGGAACGGAAATAATTTTCCTAGTACCTAAAAGTTTAATGTTTGGTTTGACGTCTTAGACACGTCATCCGCTCTTAGGGGAAAAAAGTGAATGACGTGTCTCAGACGTCAAATGTACCCAAGGGGTTAATAATGCTGAGAGACCTCATACACTTTTTACCACGTTTTTATTAGCTCGCTTTCTTGTTTTTAATAATGAAGTCAATATGAGGTATGAACGTCAATTTATAATCTTAAATGATACCTAGAAACCGAACACAAGAACTAAAAGTAATAGTAGTGTCTTGAATTTGAATTTTTATTATTAAAATGTAAGAGAACCGTTTTATTTGGGGATAATTCTAAGCCAAAGTCAAAAAGATGGCGATGTAAGTTTTGGATGGCTTTTTCAATAGCCCGCACAGCTCTAACATTAGAAGAAGACTTTATATAGACAGCTAAATCATCAGCTAATAACCACATTCTATTTTGTAATTTTTATATTCTGTTTTATATGTGGTGTATTTCGTTTTTTTTGTAATTATGTTGAAATAAATCTCATATGAGATTTTCTGATAAAAAAAAAATCCGGCACTGTGGTCGCGGATGTACCAACCTCGGGCCTCGTGAAATTCAAGGGCGATGTGAGCATCCACGCCGAGAGAGAAGTAATTATTGACGACGTTCAGAGGCAGGTTCTCTTTGCCCTTGCCGTTGTCGTCGTCACCCTGGGCCTCCGTGTTCTTCTCGACGATCAGCTGCCACCTGTCCAGCAAGATCGCTTCGCTCTCGCCGATGTTCGACAGGATTTTGCCGATCGGCTCGTCCGTATAACCGCCGCCCCACCCCAGAGCTCTCGCCAGATCGTTTCCGGTTCCAAGAGGAAGCACTCCGACCGCCGGCGGCGGAGAACAACCGATCTGATCGAGGACCGATAACACCCAGCCGACGGTACCGTCGCCCCCGCATGCCAGCACTCGGAGATTCGGAACTTTCTTGAACAGCTCGAGCCTGAAACCCATTTCGTATGGACTACATTTACGACGCAATCTGGAAGCACCTGGATAGGAATGTTAGAAATATGTCGAAGAAAATTTCGTTAAAGCTACACCCTTACGATTTTACGATTTATACGATATTGCGGTAAGCGAGTTTTGCATAAACGCAGACCAAAATGCCCGAACTTCCCAACGAACTTGTCTCGAGAAAGTTCCGACAATGTCCATAGCGACAACCGCGTTCACCTTTATTCTCCTACTTCCTCCTATTTCCTGGCTAAGAGCCAGTCTCGTGGAACTTTAATTAAACCTCTTGTTCATTTATCATATTTTCCAATATCCCGACCCACCATTCGCCTAATCCTTTCAGCCAATTCATTGTCGACTCAATTTCCATTCAATTAACCTAATTCCCCGGTGAAACTCGAACCGCTAAATTTAAAAGTGTCGCTCAACAATTCTCGACGCCGCACCGCGCCGCGCGCCGTCTCTCGACGCGACGTTTTACGATAGCAACTCTAGAGAAACATCTGTTAAACGGATGTTTAACGCGACTCAACGTTGACGCTACACGCTGACCTAGAAAACATGCCCATTAGCAATGAAATATTGCAAAATAGAATGACAGAAAATTCCGAAAATATTAGTTATCGGAAAATCGAGGTTGAAAGCGCGACACAAAATCTGATTCGACCAGGATTCCGCGATTCCACGTTTCTCGTCAGCGTAGCTGAAAAGCAGCGCATCGACGGGTCTCGGTAACACGTTCTAGCAAGTTTAACACTAGATTGCCTAAGGAAGTCATTTTGACTGCTTTCCAATTTCAATTAGAAAAACAATTGTGTATATAATGACACAGCTTCTTAGAATTTTGTGACTTTTTGTACAACATATAAATGCGTTTATTAATCATTGTAGTTGCCTCCCTTCCTCTTTCATTTCCGGTATATATATTATACCTGTATTGCCCAAAAGCAGTCATTTTGACTACTTGGGATTTTTTAAATAATCAAATGACTTTTATTATTGAATTGAGTAAATTTCTTATATGACCAGATCAGCTCCGAATTCGCATAACAGTTTATATATTTTTTATATATATAATTTATATTCGAATCTTTATGCCAGGCCTGCCCACGCACCTCATTCCCCTTGAACGGGCGATAACGTAGTTCAGGGGGGAAGGAGGATCACTGATTGTAGGATGTAATAACACTAATAATTTGTTGTATGACTGTAAATAATATAAGAAATATCAAAAATTAATTTTAAACAAATTTCTTTAAACATTAGTTATTCTTTCACAATGCAGTCATTTGACTGCTTTGGGGCAATATAGGTATATACTAAGTTTCAGTCTTTCTAGTGTTAACGCGAACTCACCCCATTCTGGGTCCACCCTGCGTCAGATCAAAGACCTGTCTGGGATTGAGGAGCCACTGGAACTTTTGCAACAACTTCGCGCCCTGATTGCCACCAGATTTCGGGTTGATGAAGACCAGCACTGGCTTCACCGTAGGCGTGGGTATTGGCTTCACCACCCAGAGCCTGCCTGGGTCCTTCTCCTTGTCCTTGTCCTGGTCTTTATCCTTTTCTTTTTCTTTAGATTTTCTACGACTTTCACCGGACTTCTTCTTCCTCGGCGATTTCCTCAAACTGCTCTTGAAGCTGCCTTTCCTCGGCAACTTGACGATCCAAGACGGCGGTACTATGATGGACGCGTGACCACCTAATTCGCAATTCTCCCCCACTTTCTGCACGCTGAAGCAACTCTCCTTGTTGTGGTACGCGATTTTGCACCAGCTGCAGCTGACCGCGACGATCTCCTTCGAGGAGAAGCTCAGTTTCGATTGGAAAGACTTGCCGCAGTTCGAGCACTTCCCTTTCTGGGACCTACGGTGGACCCAGTGGTGCTGCGTGTTCGTTTGCTCGCGATATTGGCGAACCCCCACGTCGCGGAAGCTGGATTTGCAAGCAAAGTTCAAGGACACCGCGCAGACCGCGTGCGCCACTACTCGACACGCTGCGCACTTCATACGAGGCCCGTGTTTCTGGAATTAGAAAAATTAATGGTCTGTTAGATTTCTTCAGATGTTTTCTGAGACTAGAAAATGCATGGAAAAGCGGATAATCTAGTTTACCCTGTAACTACCCTCGCGAGAAAGTTAAAGGGTTGAAATTTTACTCGGACCTTTTTTCTTTTAACATTTTACCACGCTTTTTTATAGGCTAGTGGTTAGTCGCAGTTGTCTCTATTTTCTCTTCTTTGTCTACCCTCGCCTCCTTCTCTCGCGTACGAGTGTTGTTTCTCCTCTGTTTTGTTTTGATTGTTCGGGGAACCCGCACTTGAAACGCGTGCGACGGATACACCTGTTATCGAGCTCGACGTCTCTTCCTCCTCTCTGTTTGTTTTTGTTGTATTTTAACGGGACAGCGCTCCGTGTCGTGTGAAAACAACTTCCGCCTATACCGTCGCGTTCCGTCGGCCGTTGCAAAATTGTGTACAGTGTGCGGTGTTGTCCGGTTTTTTTCACGTTTCCACGGAAAAGCGCGAAAGCCGATCGCTGATGCGCAACATTGTTCAGGAATTGAATCAATTACGAGGACATCGTCGTGGCCCCCATCCTCTTCCGTTTCGGGTCACGCGAGTGCCTATCTGTTATTTCTGCATTTGTTTCCGCGCACGCTCTTCCGTCGCCTTGTCGCGTCGGAAACGTGTACAGGGAACGTGTCAGGCGTTTTATTTAAAATATACACTTGGGAAGTTGTTGCCACAGCAAGTACGTGTACTATAATTTCTATTTTCTACGATAATTTTACACAGCAGCGCCGCAATATAGTTTTTCAAAATTCACTGAAAATGTATTATTTTTCAGACGCAAAAATGTGTCTCTTGAAGATGATCCACACAGGGATCGAAACGTTGAGTTAAATTAATTAGCAAACTTTCTGTTAGTCTGTAAATGATCGAACCGTGTGCCGAAATCATAAAATTGAATATTACTACAATTTCGATCGAGAAGAATTTCAATTTATACACTTGGAAAGACGGTTTTTTAGGACGAAACACCACCTTTCTTTTCCCGAGAACTATTAAACATTTGAATAGCAAAACATGTCTTCAAGCAATAAGATTCAAATCCGAATCGGCACGTTGGGTATGCTTACAAACATTTGCTAGATTTGTTGTAGAAATTGATCGAACCTTGCGCTGCTAAATTAATTCCTATTATGGTTTTTTGATTGTACGTATTATAGTACGCGCTACTATACCTAACCAACCGCAGGTAAGCGGTAAATTTTCACAAAGAGTAAGAACTTTATTTGCAACGATTGCTGAATCGTACAGCAATCGATATTTTGTCGCGTACGCGGCCATGACAGTCTACGAGGCGACGCTCCGCGGACGGAGGGCCATAATCCAACGCAGCGAGTCGCGAATTTTTCGTTGGCATATACTAGAGTTAATAGGATCTCGACCGACCTCTATGCAGATTCGTTTCTACCCGTTTCTCCGAGACATGGAGGTTGTTCTGATATTGTTTTAATGAGTTTTTAACGGCGCTCGTCGTTTTATGATTCCTCCGCGTATTTTCCTTTCATCGTTGCTCGGTGAGACGTTTTAATCGCTACGGAGTAAAACATAGAGGAGAAAAATGTTGAAAAGAGCACGGCGATTCCACGAAACCGTGATCGCGAGAGTGTACTTTAGCTCGCTTTGTCGAGCTCTTGACAAATTGTGCAGAAAATACATGGAAAACGTGTTTTCCGTTCAGTGAAATTCCGTCATTCCAGTAAGTAGAGTTATTTTTAAAAGAGTAAGGCAATTTATTTGAAAGTCTTATTCTCATCCAGAGTCATCAGTCATAGGACAATTAATTTTATCGGTCAAAAATAGGTTATTTTGTAAACGAAATGTTTCAAAACGTTGTGTACCTACTTGTTTAAAATAAGGTGAAATTTTGATTGTTGTATGTACGATCATTTCACGGTTTAAATATATGGAATTTTTTTGGAATCGGCTGTTTAGCCGAATAATTTAATCGGGAGTGGGTTCGACATTCGGTCGCTCTAAAATCGTGACGATTCCAGCGCGAAAACGCGGTCGAGTAGAGAGACCAAGGTATCTAGAGGGTCAAGGCTGGTCGACAGACCCTCGTCGTGGCCTCTTCCACGTCGTCGTTTCTGTTCCACTCAAAGAAAGAGCTTTTTCCCGTCCGATATTACTCGGCGGGTCGGTCCGACTCGGCTCGACTCGGCCCGGTATGGTTTATATTGGCCTATACGTGCCTCGATCGCGTCTCCAAAGCGAAACGATTTGCCAGGGAACGAAAGCGTTTTTCATTAGGGTCGACGATTCGTAGGACCTTTCACCCCTCCATTCCGCCATTCTTTGCCGACCCGCCAGAAACCGAGCAAAATATCTGCGGATTCTGCTTTTAATGCTGCAACAATTTTTCTGGATATATTCCGTGAATATCTTTCGCGGTGAAAGGATAAAAATCGACAGTTCAGTTATCAGACTATGAAAGTTTCTGTAAACGTGGGGTTTTATAGAGAAACTTGAAAAAAGCTAGAGACTTTCGAGGGAAGTTTACTGTCTACCTACTACCTACAGTATCCTTTCGGTGGGGTCCACCGAGCAGCATAGTCCCCAGAGGAACCCGAAGCACCACCGAGGTCGTCAATCTTACCCTTCAAGGTATGTCTGAACCTTTTAGACGCTCCTTTAAGAAGTATCGGGAGTCTAGTTCGTTCCATCAAAAGATAGAAGCGAAAGGAGATTATCATTCTCGAAGATCGTGCCCCGAAGGCGACGAAAATTGGGTTCGAAGAACCTAGCATTTGTTAAAAGGTTGAATAGAGATGGAGCCTTATCTGAAGTATGTAGCTTGAGAAGATAAGAAGACGAGGTGAGCGAAAGTAGGAGATTATAGTTCGTCCAAAGACGCGATTCGGATGATCGAAGATAATAGAAAGTAGCCATTGGCACTCGTTCGGAATTGCGACGCTTTTGTCCGGAAAACTGAAGGACAAAAATTGCGACCTCGATGGCGCTACGGTATTTGTAACTTTCCAGTTGAAACAAATGGCATCGTCTCTGCTTAACTATCGAATGGTCCATTGGAAACGAAAAACTTATTTAGAAGGACCTCGGGGATTAGCCTTTTCACAGGTAGGGCACACCCTGCACCTATTATATTATTTCAGTGTAACCAACCCCTGAGCTAAAATCTAAGGATGGCTTCTCGGTTTTCTTCTTGATTTTTTCCTCTACTTTGGACGCTCATATTATTAGATATAAACATAATCTCGTGTAATCACGAGCAGAGTGAAGTGCGTTGAACCTTCCTCTTTAGAATAAGTCTCCACACATCTCAAAACATGCTCGTATAAGGTCAAACAATTAACTCCCGCAAACACTGTTTTCACTTGTTTTTCTAGTAATATTCTAGTAATATTTTGCCTATGTACTACCCCCTTAAATAATATTATTCTAGCAATTCCGATCGATCATTTTCAGGAGGGGGGCTGGCGGCGGTGGTAGGAAGCAAGCAGAATTTCACTTTAAGCATGCTCTATAGGCGCCCTAAACGGTTACACCGAGAACTCCGAACCCTACTTTCGGTTTCGGTCAAACTTTATTCAGAGTTTGGTCGAAAAGGGTACCGGCGAAGGGAGCGCGTCCCTTTGTTCCGCAAATAGCTCGGAAACAAGAGCCTGGTTGCATTCCGGGGATTAAAAAACCGCAACAGTTTGGCGGGGTGCGGTGCGGTGGGCCGTTGCGCATCGCGAAACGCTCCATTTCGCAGAAAATCGCGACTCAGTGTGTCAGAGAAGAGGGTGCCGGAGTCCATCCCGTCGCGGGACCAGTCCGCGTCAATTCAACTCGCTAATTACTAAATCAATACTTTTAATTGTGTGCACGCGTGCCGCTCGTGAAACGAGCAATCTTTCAAATTTAATCGCGTGTCGCGTCGCGTCGCGTCGCGTCGAGTTGCGACAATTCCGTGAAATGCGGCCGCACGTTAAAAGCCGACAGACACACGGCTAAATGAGAATTACTTTGCAAATATACTCGTACGCGGGCACGAAAGTGCGTGACACTGCGTCCGCACGATCAATCATCTTAATAGCGTCCTCGACCGAGCACATTCTCCGATCCCCCGAGCTTCTTTGCTATTCAGACGTCCGCTCTTTCATCGACGGAATGGCAGGTCTTTGGTTAAAGTTTTTCCTATTTATGAAATATTGGGGCAAATATCGCGAAACCTGTAATATCAAACTGACTGAATCGTCTACATAAACACTCTCGCAGAAGAAACATCGTGATCGGTGACCATACGTCTCATCCAGTGCAGGAACTAGGGCGTGGCGAAGGTGGCACCTGCCACGGGCGCAACGCACGCAGATCTCGTGGTGGTGTTATGCCAAATTTTTTATTTACATGCAAAGGCGCGAATTATTAGAAAATATACGAATTATCGCTTGTAAATGTATATTCTAACATAGTCACAGCTTTGAGAATATTGTTGTGCATGCCTGTGACGACAGCTACATGCGAACGTTCCTTCAGCAAGCTGAAGCTTATTAAATCATATCTGCGCTCCTCTTTTGGTCAAGAACATTTGGCGAATATGCCTGTTTTGTCAACTGAGAAAGAAATAGCAACCCGCCTCAATTACGATGAAATAATCGACCTATTTGCGGAAGCGAAGTCTAGAAAGGTTTCGATATGAATAATCTATTACCAAAAATTTTGTAAAGGCTTATACATTTATACGTATGTTTCATTCATTGGCAATAATTATACGATATGGAAAAATATTTTAGTTGAATATATTTTCCCATTATACTACATAGATGATGGGGGCGCATGGTAGGTTGTTGCCACAGGCGTCGAAGCGGCTAGTTCCGGCTCTGGTCTCATTCTTCCTATCAATCATCCTAACAGCAACATCCACCGTGGACATTCAGTTGCTAAAAACAACCAAGACAAACCAAGACCACCGAGGTCTATACAACAGCGTGTACCGCCAAGGATGCGAAGGATGGCGTGAGCCGCGAACGGACGCAATGAGCTGGAAACTTAAAGGGAACATTCGACGGATGAACGACTGCCGATTCATCACTGTGTCTCGAAGCATCGCATCGCCGGAATCAATCTTCGTTACGGTGCTCACCACACCGTCGCGTCGGGAGATTCCTCGCGAAATAGTCGGGCTTCCGGCGACGCTGACGGCCTGTGAGATTTATTTATCATGCGAAAATTGCTCCTCACCGTCGCGTCGATTCACCACCACTACCGCCATCGAGAATACGCAACGAGATCGTTGTTGTCAGTCCAAAGCGACGCGCGACGGGCTCGCTTTTCTTAAAGCGACCGGATACTGCAATTCGAGGCTCCATTAATCCTCGGAACATCCCCTGTCTTGCCTTTAATCTCGCCGTATTCGTTCGTAGCCCATTTTTGCCATGTTTCTTTGAAATTGTGCGGTTCCCTAAATATTATGATAAATTGTACATACTACATACCACCATTTCGTATTAGGTCTATAACCTAAAAACCGGAATTTGATATTAGATGCCAACACTTGTGTATGCGCTGTAGCAAATCATTGACATACACGTAATTTTGAAGCTCTATTCATAACCTGCAAAATCAGTCAACAATGTTTGATTCGCTTGTGCGCATCATATTTTTTCAATCATGGAAAATTTTGAAAATTGGCGAAAGAAACAACATTCGCGGGAACTTTTGCTGAATCACTTTTTTGCAAAGAAAACTGCAGCCGAAAGTCATCGTTTGCTCGTGGAATTGTATGGCGAACATGCTCTTGCGAAAACACTGTGTTTCAAGTGGTTTCAACGCTTTAAAAGTGGCGATTTTGACATCAAATGCAAAGAGCGGCCTGGACAGTCGAAAAAGTTTGAAGATGAAAAATTAGAAATGTTACTCGATCAAAACTCGTGTCAAACACAAGAAGAGCTTGCGGAATCAA
>CM052329.1:14133260-14150221 GCA_028455615.1 Lasioglossum zephyrum | reverse complement strand
GTTTATATTCTCTGAATATTTAGCTTATATTTTTTAAACATTCAATTTATATTTCTTGTACATGTATACAATATTCAGATCCAATATTTTTCTCATATTTGAAAAAAATATTTATCCAATATTTTTGTGCTACTAGGGTCGTATCTCATCGGATATAAAAGAAATGTTAATTCAGAGCAAGGGGTTAAAAATGGTAAATTATGATTCAATCGAGGTGAATTCAATCACGCGGTTTGATCGAATGAAATAATTGTTAGGCTCGTTCGGCGGAATTGATTGCCCCCGTCTAAAATAGCGGACACTGCGGATGTTTAATTAGGAAAATTTGACGGTATCGTTTCCCGAGGGATTACACGGTCAGCATGCTCTTTTTTTCAAGATGGAGCCTGCCAATTACGAGGAACACGTTCTCCAAAAGCGGACGTCTCGACTGACACAAGATATTCTTCCTCGTTATAGATAATTGTGCCTGCGGCGCGGCGCTCGATTATTTTATGGGCGATCGTTTCTCACCTACCCCGCGTAGAGTATTTCGCCTAAACAGATGTAGGGAGAATCTCCAAGCGACGAGAATTCCATCGAATGTGACGTCGCTGGTAACTGTAACGACGCGACGATTCGATATTTGTTATTTATTGATTTATTTGCGTTCTTCATATTTTATAACATGCGTGTTTGACCTCGGACGGAAATTTAAACGAGACAATTTTATTAATCGTATCTGTTATATTCAAAATTAAATGTTAAATTGTTTGTGTTAACCGGACGTGTTATTTTATTGATGACTTAAATCCTGCACAGGTAACCTAAATGATTTTCGTCCACATGCGAATGAATACACTTATATACAAGTATTCAGGACACGAGAGAAAGAGAGAGAGAAAATACCAATAGAAATACATATAAATGAAAGTTTCTCTCGATCGAAATTGTAATAAAGATTAAATTTGTGATATCGGCGCAAGGTTCGATCATTAAAAACAGCAGCAAGTTTGCAAATTAATTTAACTCAACGTTCCGATCCCTGTGTGGATCTTTTTCAAGAGCTACATTTCTACGTCTGAAAAAATTAATAATTAATGAAACTAGAAACAAAAAGAGGATTTGCAATACAGCTGTGGAAAAACATATAAGAACCAAAAATAAAAAACACTTACTTGCTGTGGCAAAATAATTAGAAACAGAATATAAAATATCGAGTTACGGTAAAATTATGGATATCATCCATGGTGGCAGATACGTAACTGAAAACACGCGTTTCGAAGCTGAATTATGGTTATTAAATATTTATTAAATCTCCACTACACTCATGGAATCAACGTGTATCAGTTATGAATTGAATTTTTTTTTAAATTAAATTTAAAATTTAATATGTATACAGAAATACATGTATGTATATATATAAATTAAGAAAATTTTCTTGCGAGCAATGTACACGCAGGCAGACCTCTTTGAAACTTGCGACAATAAACCTATAACTTCTGCACTATCTCACACAATATTCTGTTCAGGCGTAGTCCTTTTCAATGGTTGTTTTAACGTCTACTCTCGGAGCTTTTAGTTTTAGTGTCCGATTTATAAGCGCTCTCGGAGCTCGGTAATATAACAGCATATCGCCACGCGTTGCCTTTTACGTGTCTTCTTTATTATCCTATTGCCGTTAAATTTAACTGTAATAACGATATACATTCGCGAATAATTAAGACGAACGATAGCAGTGATTACTAAATTAATACGATTCGAAACGATTCTTGAATATCAGGCTTTAAATCGCACGGTTTTCAAAGTTTTCTTATCAGCATTTCTACAAAGAATTACTCTTCGAAATTGGCTAGAATTTAACCGTGGTCTTCGAGATGTATTTGCAGCTGCAATTATTCTTAAATGTTAGGAGCGGACACGGTCGAGAATTAAACAAAGAGACGACGGATGAAAAGCAAGAGATTCAGGAAGTTAATGCCAGATCCATTGGCAGTAATGGCCAGGTACGTAGATTATAAAGCCGCGATATTAGTGTGGCGTAAGCAGAGCCGAGGGTTCGGGGAAGAAAATGAGACGAGAAAACAGGAAGCATAATTAGCAACCCGGGGGCCCGGCTGTCTCGTATACCTGAATTAAACAGTAATTAAAAGTTGAATAAATATGAAGGGGGATCGTTGAAGGGAAAGTTGTGTATCGAGTCCGGCAGTTCCCCGACGCGACGCAAGTAATTAAAAAACGTTTGAACATCTTCGCGTTCCTTTTTCGTGGGGACCATCGGCGAAATGGTCAAGACCGGTTCCTGTTAATTTTTCCGTTGTTTCAAATCTAGGCAGTTAACGTGTTAATATCGTACAAAGCGATATACGATGCATTAATTAAGTTTAATACCAGATAATTCTATGTAGCATTAAACGCAAAGGAGAAACCATCGGCGAAATAGTTAGGACCCCGTCGGGAAATAATTCTCACATAAGAATTCAAAAAGCGACGTTAAATAATAAAAAAAATAGTCAGAACTGGTTCCTGTTATTTTTTCCGTTGTTTCAAATCTAGGCAGAGAACGTGTTAATATCGTACAAAGCGATATACGATGCATTAATTAAGTTTAATACCAGATAATTCTATGTAGCATTAAACGCAAAGGAGAAACCATCGGCGAAATAGTCAGGACCCCGTCGCGAAATAATTCTCACATAAAAATTCAAAAAGCGACGTTAAATAATAAAAAAAAAAATAGTCAGGAGCGGTTCCTGTTAATTTTTTCGTTGTTTCAAATCTAGGCAGCGAACGTGTTAATATCGTAAAAAGCAATATACGATGCGTTAATTAAGTTTAATAACAGATAATTCTACATAGCATTAAACGCAAAGGAGAGACCATCGGCGAAATAGTGAGGACCGGTTCCTGTTAATTTTTGCATTGTTTCACTTCCAGCCAGCGAACGTATTAATATCGTACAAAGCAATATACGATGCATTAATTAAGTTTAATACCAGATAATTCTATGTAGCATTAAACGCAAAGGAGAAAGTCGGTAATTGCGTGTTGGACGACTAATTGTATACCGTGAATTGTCAGATTGGTGGAAAAATAATTGCGGTTCTGAAGCGTCGATTTAATACGTTTGGGAGCAGGGTGACGCAACTCTTGCGTCATTTAGTGTCGATATCTGGTAGGCGGAGACCAGTAATTAGTTAATTATTGGATTGAGGCTAGAAATTTCAACTTACGAACGGAGCGTCGTCGTATTATTCGTACAGTGTTACAGGAGAATCGGCTATAGTTGAAACATTTTATTTTTATCCGCGTGTCCGGCATTTGCACGCAATATCCTGGCAAGGTAGAGGATCTCCTGGGACAGGGTAGCAATAACCTGGGCTCTGGCGGGATCCGATAATGAAAATCTTAGACTCGTTACGCTGCGCCGCGCCGCGTCGTTGAGACAACGTCCTCCGTAGAATACAAGTTCTGAATCTACGGGATCCGGGGTAGCAGAAGGTAGGCATCTACAGCCAGTCTCATAAATAATTAATGGCACGTCAATGAACATTGTGTGTTGAAACTTTCATCGAAATTAGTTCGCGAGGTAGTAACACTGTCCAACAGAAAAAATGTTTTCATATAACTGTTGGGTGGATCTTATAGTTTTTTGCGCTGATTCCGAATCTGGCCTTAATTTTTTCCCTATACGCACAGTTTTTGAAAAACACGACTATTTTTCAACTTTGAACAATTATTGTGATGTTATTATAAAAGATATTATATTGTTCTTTACATCAGAAGATTCTCTAGACTTTCCCGAATCCAGTAATGTGCAATAATCGGATATCACTGTATTCAGGAAAGTCTACAGAATCTTTTGCTGCAAAGAACAATTCAATATCTTTTATAATATCACAATAATTGTTTAAAGTTGAAAAATAGGTTTTTTCTTCAAAGTCGTGTTTTTCAAAAACTGTGCGTATAGGGAAAACATTAAGGCCAGATTCGAAATCAGCGCAAAAAAAACTCTATGTATAAGATCCACCTAACAATTATATGAAGACATAAAAAAAAGTTTAAATTTGTTGGACAGTGTAATAAGTCGAATGTTCCTCTTATTTTGTGGAGCTGTGTACGAGCCGATTTCTCGAAGAGGAACGCCAGCAACCGAAAAATGTGCTTTTTGGATCCAAAAGCTTTGCTAATTTAAGCGAGCACACAATAATCATTTCGAAGCTGGACATATACGAACGGCAAACCATTTCCGGATTAATACGAGATAATGCGAGAGCTTCCTATCCGAGAAAGGAAATGCAGGTCATCCGTGATCGCGCTATACAGAATACACACACGATTCCGACATTCTGAAACGCAATATGTACCGGAGACCGGGAGTCTCTCCTCTCTCCCATCCCCTCTCGCGAAACACAATACAGACCGCGGTCCTGCGATTGGTTCGTCGTGTTCTACCGATTCCCTGTTTGCCAGGTATTGTACAAGGTAATACAGATTAGACGGGACGCGGATGAATAACGGACGTCTGGAACTCGATAACTATCGAGCAGAATCAACGCGGTTCAACCTTAGAAAGGCTATGCCCGGGTTTGATAGTGAAATTCGCCCCCAGTGGGATTTTAATCGTGCTTGGACCATTCGATAGCCTATCCAAAAAGACCCTTCTCTGCCAAGTTTCAGCCCCATATCTCATCTGTAAGGGTAGTTATTGAGAAAAATCGAAAAACCAGTTTTTGGCCGAATTTCCCTATTTATTGCCAATTAAAAATTCTGACACATTTCGGATACCAAGCCACATATTATATATCATGTTCAGATTTTTACGTTGCAAATTCTAGTTGTATAAAATGAAGAACACGAAAAAAACCGGAGAAATGCAGATATCATATAGAAATCTTAAGTTGACTATCACAGATTTAATTTAGCAATGAGATATTACCGTAAATATTATGCTCAATTTTTTCAGATTTTTGTGCGTGTTGCAACAATGTTCAAAAAAATAAAAACCACTTTTTTCGACGTTTTTCCTAAATTACACTTATTTCTTCTAAATCCAGAAAATATATTATGTAATAGTAAACATTCTTATGTTCAGAGAAACATTTTCCAGCCATTAAAACTTGCGTAATACAACAAAAAAAAACAATGCTATACAGATTATATTCTAATATTTCAAAAGTAATTTTAACGGTGTCGGTTGGTGCATCGCTATGGTCTTCGACATGTTTTTTCGCTTTCTAACCCTATGTTTATTGTTAAATCATTGTGAAAACATTTTTTAAAATAATATACTTTATATACTAATATAACATATCTATATACTAATACTATTTTATAAAATAATTTAAACAGAACTCCAAAATAAAATTATTTTATAAAATCGTCTAAACATAGTTAAAAAATGTTTTCACAATGATTAAATTCCCGCTGGGGGCGAATTTCACTATTAAACCCGCGCATAGCCTTTGACACTATCGGGCACCAATTTTAAACAGGGTTATTCGAGAGTTGCCTACCGATTTATCTTTCCGATAATGATACTTTACACGGGATATTTTGTTTGTTAGAACAGCTTAAGAAATGAAATATGTAGAGAAACTTTCGAGTTGCAAACTTTTGAGACGCGACGTAAACGTTGTCGAGAAAATCTCTGGGAAAGGCGCGACAGAAAAGATTGAACCAGAGATAAAGTCTCCGACTTTACCGAGTCGAACTTACCGAGCAGTCGTTGACGTAACAGAAATCACCGGAAGCGGAGGTTGGCACCCAAAGATGTTCTCCATTGACTGCACCTGGCCCCCAATCGGGCGTCGATCGAGGTTCACGGTGGCCGCCGCTCGATCCGCCTTCCTCTCTCCCTCTGAAACCGCAAGACACTCGATTACGATGTGACACTTCGACGTCGACGTCGGGTTTCTAGGGGGTTGACAACGGGATGAGGAGACACTTGCGGTTGACGTTAATTCCTCCGCAGATATTCCGTTCTGCTCGTAAGCAACGCGTGTCGTCGAACGGTCGCGACCCAGAGCCCGCGTCGCTCGAATTCAGGGGAAAACAGTTTGTCAGGGCAAACAGCTCGCTGCGAAACGGAGATCCGATCTCTCGGTGCAGCTTTCGGAAAATCGAGTTGTTATCGCAAACGAGACGACGAATTCGAGCGGGAACGGGCAAGCGGCACGTTGCGCGCCCAATTCTGAAGCGTCGGAATTAGGATTGGTCACACCACACATTGACACACACCCGTGCTTACTCGAGCGATCGTCAGCGATCGTGAGCGACTCGTTAGTTAGTTACAATGCAAATTGCCAGATACCAATAAATGTTAGGCCGAGTGTGAAGTTCGTCCTGCTTCGCGTTCAAATACCTCGACAATTTATAACGTAGTTATTACAGGATGTCCCAAAGATGGTCTACTTTCTCGCAACATGATGTGAAATACAGGGTGCGGCATATAAAACAGGTCACCTGAATAAATCGCTTGCTTTTGAAGATAGAAAAAAAAGGACCAGACCAAACTTACTTGATATCGAGGGACTCGTAATCTGATGTCATTAATTTTTTTATAGATGAAGACGTCAAGGACATATGAAGGTCAACTCTGTTTTTTTTAATGGAACGGTATTTACATTCTGATAGTGTATTTCAAGACGAATACAATGACCTATTATGAAGGTCATTCAAAGTCACGAAGGGTCAACTGCAATAGAAAATAAAATGTCTCAAAACACTCTTCGAACACTACGACGATTTACGTGTAACATGATTTATTCAGGTGACCTGTTTTAGATGCCGCACCCTGTATATGCACAAAAGTACCATAACGAAGGAGCGGATTTTGATTGGCAAAAGTTTCCAAGTCCAATAGATCCTCAAATTCAAACGTCAATTTCTAGAATCAGAATTAGGCACTCAGAAGTAACCCATTCATTTTTGTTAAGTAAAAAAGTGAACATGATCTGCGATATATGTGAAGTACCAGTTAATATAAATCAGCTTATACCGGAATGCAAAAAATATGAAAATGAAAGGAAAAATGCTAAACTGCCTAGATCTTTACCCATTCTGTTAGGTTCCGTGGCACACATTGTCGGTCTTGCCCAATATATCAAAGATATTAAGATGTAAAAAATATTGTACGAAAATGTACCGTGCTGCTAATGACCTTTAATGTTAAAGCAACATTAAATAAATAAAACAATGATTTGAAATAACTTTATTCTAACTGTATCCTTTGCGATAACGTTCTCCGCGTCTTTGTGAAGGAGTTAATAAGAAAAACAAACACACACATAGCGCGCGCGGACGAATCGTTAAATTACACATTACGTTCGAGCAAAAAGTACGTTCTAGGTACTGAGTAGAACGTTCAGTCCACAATCGAGCGTCCAACGCGACGCGTGTCGACGAAAGTAAAATATTTGACGTAGAAGGCGTTGAGCGTAATGTAACGTAAATAAAGGGTTAATGGCGCACCATATTTTCGTAAAGTTCTGCATAGTAACTATGCGAAATTTGCGCAGCTCGAAACGTTGTAGGAGTTCCCGGAGAAAATACAAACAGAAACTCTGTTTTGCATAAACGGATATTACTCGACGATATCGCAGAGATCTTGGTGTATTACACCGCGAGTCGACTTCGGTCGCTTGCATCGGAAGCCAATTAATTCTGTAACCGACGGTAGCTATACGATTTAGCGAACAACTTAATGCGCTGTTTGCGATACGCTGAATTTCGTGAGGAGGAACGAATTCGTGGGGCAAAACGATGAAATTCGAACAACGTTTACCCGGTTATCGAAATGTAACGAGTTGGTTATGTTTCAAGAATGATGTACTCTGTAACGTTAGTCAGTCGAGCTGCGCAGTTCGAATTCCACGTTTAGAGATCCTAGAGATTCGCTGGATCAATCGCAGAGAAGAAATCGCGTGGCAAGATGAAAATGTTGTAAGGATTTCGTAACTAGTGCATATTATAACCCCTTGCCCTACGATTTAATTTACGGTTCCAGTGATTAGAACTTTCTTTGTAGTTCGTAATTTTCTAAAAACGGAGAAAATTTATATCTATTCTATGCGTCTACATGCTCTCCAATAACTACACATTAGCAAAACAAAAATAGAATTTCATCTCAATTAAAAAAATATTAATAACATATATATCGGGGTACCTTTCTTCATAAAGTAATCGGGCCTGCAGTGCATTTTGTTTACATTCACAGTAAATCGTGATCATATCACACTTTTCAGTCATTGAATATAACTATAGTATAAATATTTATTTGTGGCGCATTGGTTCGATCATTTATAACAAATGGAAAAGAAAGGAGGTGTTTCGTCCTGGACCCGCTAGAGGACTCATCAGTATATTTTCATTGAATATAACATAGCGGAATCGCGTTTGGAAACATACTGATAGTAAGTAAGAATGCTGAATAACATTGAAGGACCTTAGTATGTTTACTTTAACTACGACCATAGTATGTTTACTAAAGCCTACGAGTCTCAACCATGATAAACGTATTCTGCTTCCACATTAGTTTTATACGTTCTTTTGTCCTTGACCTTGAATGACCTTGGACTAATTATTGTCACTGAATTCCTAATGAAAGGGACTATCATTGTAGGTGTTTAAAAAAGGGTGGTTCCATTTTAAAAAAGTCAAGGTGACCTTGATATCTCCAAAAAAATGACATAAAAACAAAATTTTTTTTTTGCATCGTGTCAGCCCCATTGTACCATCCAACTTTGTCCTTACCATATTTTACGTATCTTTAGAAACAACAAAGATATTTGAGGTACAAACGTTTGGTGACTCACCCTGTATATTTATTTAACTCTGTTCAGAATTTTCATCACGAGTCGGACACCATATTGTAGGGCAAGGGGTTAACTCGAGATGCGACAGATGGAAAACGCAACGTTCTTCGCAGCCTGTTATTGTCCCTTTTCCGGTTTGTTCGTGCAAAAAAAAAGTTTCTACGAAAGTTCAGCATGATTCAGAGCCGAAGACAGATATCCGCGGGGCGTGGCGTGGCGTGGAGGTTCGGGAACGTCACATCCCCGGGACTCGTGTTTGACCCAGATATCCGGTAATTTCCGACCGGTGGTAATTATGCAGAAAGCAGCTACAAAGCTTTGCCAAAGCAGCCTACAATTTTTATGTGATCGTCCAAAGGGGCTCGGACCGACCGGGCCGGGCCGAACCGGGCCGAGGGATGACTTTTGTCGTTAAAGTTGCACGCCGCGGCGCGCATTATGTTCCCGGGGCAGCGTCTCTGAAATTTTAAGTGTCCTTGAATCTTTCACGAGAGAGACACGAGTCTCGCGAGGTTTCGCGATACGATGCTCTATCGAGTCTCTTTTCCGACGTTTGTCTCAAACACCGAGCGACCTCTGCAACATCCAGGACATCACGGATGTTTCCGGTACTTTTCTTGTCAGCCGCTTTCTGTCGAAGCGTTTGGTTCAAGTGTTGAATCTCGACCGTTATATCACTGTATCTGTTCTCTTGCTTCGTCGAGCTGCGCGCAAGCCAATTTCCGCAAGAAAAATGCCTCGCGCAAGATACTAGTTCGGTGCAATTTCCGACGCGACCGGACTCACGAAAAGAATTTGAAAGCTGCAATTAAGCGACACCCCCGCACAATTGCACGCAATTCCGCGGGAATGCCCACTTTCACCCACAGGCGCCGCGGTACGCGTTCACCGCTCATTCCGCCGCTCGTAATTCGATTGCGAGTCTTCGTTATCCGACGAATAACCCGAAAATAGCTCCGATCGAAGTCGGTGTGGCAGCGAGTGCGAATCGTTTCCCTTCGATTGCCGTGCCTTCGCGAACCGATCTCCATTGTGCGTTCACGCCATGGGCATAGGAATAAGGGGACGGAGGCACAAACCGTTACTTTAGGCGAGGGGTGTCAAGCCATTTCCGGGGATGGAGGAGCACGGTCACGTGGTACTCTGGTGCCCAACTAGTGATTGGATAGTGATTATATCTAGCATATATGCGCGAAATTTCAAGATGAGACCTTTCTTTAGTTTGTTAACAATTATAAATTACGATAGAATATTTTCAATAAAATAACGATGTATCGTACGATTTTTACACGTTTTTACAATATTTTTTTAATTATTTAACGTCGGTTTTTTGAATTCTTACGTGAGAATTATTTCGCGACGGGACCTATAGTTTAGAATAAAGGTGGATGCTGAACCACCTTGGGCACCACAGTATTTAGATGGCACATGGGATAGTTTTTACAATATACAGCGATATTGTATAATTTTTAAAACTTGTAATTCAATATAACCTTTGTTAACCCCTTCCCGTGCCATTTAGCTCGACGAAACTTGGGCCCGAACGGTCCGCATCAACGCGCGCTAAACAGACCAGACTGATGTTTGTAAACAGTCGCAATACGATATTGTTATGTTTACGTTTGGTCCAAGTATCTGGTCGCGAGTCAGACTCGCGATATTCATTTTTGGGCAAAAATCTTCATCGCGAGTCTGAGTCGCTAAAGTACGGGAAGGGGTTAATTACACTTTTTCCTCGATCACAACCTATTATGCTTCGTCCCCTTATTCCTATGTCCATGGTTCACGCGCATTGCTCGGGCGCGTGCACAGTGCGTGGTTAAAACTGTTGTACAATTCGCGCAATCCCGTATTACATGTTACCCGTCGGGTCGCGTCGCGCGTCCGTGGGAACCAGCCCACAGGAGCCAACAAAAATTCTCTTTTCAAAAATTCAAACTTTTGTGATTTGGTTCTCGTTCGTTTTCGAATACCGAGTTTAGCAGCCTCGAATTACCGGGTGGGACGTGTGATCGGGCGCGATATTTTTGCGATTTTTCGCTGGGCATGCCATCCGGCGCGACGCCCGTTATGGGAGAACGTTGACAAAATGATCATTGAAACGAGCACAAAGGCCGGCGTTTATCACGCACGCGAGCGAATAATTTCCGCTTTGTCGGGCCAGGCCGCGGCCGTGCGTCGCGTCGAGTCGTTCGTTAACGGGGGGAGAGAACCCGGGTTTCTCTTTAAACCCGGCCAACCCGGCCGAACGGGTTGACATGCTTGCTCGTTAAGAATTCGTTTTGTAGTTGACCCGATCGACCAAGTGTTTGACAAACGAGCACAGAGGATTCCGGATACACCGGATACACCGGTTGCACGGCCCACTCGACTTTTGAATATTGAGAGATCTCGGAACGCGACCATGGGATACGGGCCGGGCGATCATAGTCGTGTCGACTACGTGTATCACTATATCTATATGTATACAGGCTGTCTAAAAATTCCTTCAACATCCGGAAATGAGAGGTTCCCGAGTTCATTTGAAGCAACATTTTCGTTTGCAAAAATGACATCCGCCGATTTGTTAAGGAGTTATTAATGAAAAACACGGACCAATCAGAGCAACCATAGTCGCGTTGAATACGTATATCATCTTTTCCAGACATACGTAGCTAGGAATTGGTAAGATACCAGGAATAATTGGAACGTTAATTCCAATTGCCTTACAATCATTTACAATAAAAACGTCGTTGAATACGTATATCTCTATCTCTATATGTATACAGGCTGTCTAAAAATTCCTTCAACATCCGGAAATGGGAGGTTCCTGAGTTCATTTGAAGCAACATTTTCGTTTGCAAAAATGACATCCGCCGATTTGTTAAGGATTTATTAATGAAAAACACGGACCAATCAGAGCGACCATACTCGCGTCGACTACGTATATCTCTATCTCTATATGTATACAGGCTGTCTCCAAATTCCTTCAACATCCGGAAATGGGAGGTTCGTGAGTTCATTTGAAGCAACATTTTCCTTTGCAAAAATGACATCCGCCGATAAATCTTTGAATATTATTGGCGCGCTGGTACGATCATTCTTGACAATGATTAAGCTATTTTGCAAATTTACATAAAATATTTCGACGTTTCGATCCACGATTCGGATCATTTTCAAGAAACTTATTTCATTGTAATTGCGTCTGTAAGAATTCGTTTCTTAATTAGTACATGGTTGTCAGACCAAATGCAGAAAAAGGAGACAATATCTTAAAAACCCAAACAGAAGAGAAAGAAAAAAGAATACAGAAAAATTATAACTTGTATGAATACTCATTTGCTTAACCCAAATTAGTTATTAATTTAAATTCTTTAAAGTTTATGGAAACGCATGTTGGTTCCATGAATGAAAAGAAAACCATTACAATGTAATGTATATTATGTTCTAATAAATCTCATATGAGATTTCCTTAAATAAAAAAAAATCTGAGACCACCTTGGCGATTGGAAATTTAATTACGTTAATAACCAAGCAGGATGTGTTATTGCACGTGGACAAAGTCGCGGGTACAGCTAGTCGGTACAGACAGCGGGTACAGCTAGCGGGTACATCTAGTTGGCCAATAAAATTTTCAGATCCGGCATTACGGGCCACGGGATGCCTCTCTGCTCGTGAATCGTTAACGACCGTGGACCATTCATTATTAACGAGCTGATTCTACGCGACGCGCAACGCGAGATGCGCACCGTATTGTAAGTTCGCTTTCATCTCGGATCGTCTCCCTGCTCGGGAATGCGCGGCTCGCATTAGCGATCTAACGAGTATATACGCTCTGTTTACCGCGAGTAACTAATACACTGCGGATCTTCATGCGAAATTAAGAATCTAACGCATAATCGAACTTTCGTCGAAGACACACCAGGCCGATCGGGAACTTTCAATAATTTTCCGGCTCGCTTTGCCGCACTACTTTCGTATTCTACTTGATATTCTGTGTTAGAAACTGTCGATACTCTTATCCATTTTTCGCGTTTTAAAAAGCCCAGGAGAGAGGCAGCTCGCGAAACAGGCCGACCCGAACACGTTTCACCGATAAAGTAAAATCTTCGAGGTGTTCCCTCGCGCAATTGTCTTCTCTTCTTCGATATCAACGACTTCTCTTTTCCCAGTTTGGAGAATCATTCCGACGAATACATAGGTCGCCAGGGACCGTCGGGTCGCGGCGCGTCGAACGAATTCCGGAAGTAGCATTCGGTGGAAAAGAAATATAAGGAACAGATCAAATTTGCGACCCAATTCGATGTTCGATTCTATTAACAATGGGAGAAATATTGAAATAAATGAACTAAAATTCATTTTTCGAGCCAGACAGAATAGATATTCTTGAAGCGGTCGCAACCAAATTATTATTATTATTTTCAAACAAATCTTCTTACTCGCGTGTACTTAAGGGAAATGCGAAAAATTGATTTTTTCAAGATTCGAAACCAGAATACCACCTTAACACCGACTTTTACGCGAGTGAGAAAACTAGCGCGCGGCGAATTGCGAAACGAAAAATTGATTTCCGATTTCGTGTAACTCCACGCGTCACGCGGCGTTGTATCGCACGGTAGAGAATTATTATTTCTGCTTTCTCGCAACACCGAAGAAAGGCTTTTCGTCTCCTGAAGTTAATTACCAGCTTGGATCAATGCGTTACGCAACCCTTCGCCGGATTTATTTTCCATACCGCGTAGTTTAATTAACCGGAGATTCTATGCAGATTAATTAGATGGGGATAATAATTCATTACCACGCTCCGCGCCGCAGCGCCGAACCGCTGAATGAATATGCAAGTCGTCTTCGGCGCTGATTACAATAATAACGACGAAAGTAATTGCTTTCATCGTTTCTTTACGTTGTTCGCCTTGTAGTTGTTATTAGACCGCGGGCGTATCTGATTCGCGGAATTATGCAAATTTTCTCCGATACGAAATTCATAGCTTGTGTTCGTCCCGCGATAGCTCGTTATTATTTTACATGATGAACTTCTTTGTGCAAATCTTTCCGGAGATCATCGTTTTTTTTAAATTAATATTAACGTAGATCAGCGAAAAATTAAGTACTTCTCATTATTCTGTGACATAGCTAACGAAGTTATGAATAATAATGCCGCTTTGTAAAAATGATATAAACTTTCCGTTCGATCCCCCAAATAAACCGAGCAGTTACCGCACGCAGTCTTTTAGAATTTCAGATAATCCACTTTCCTCTCCATTCTTCATAAATCTAGCGGAGGATAAATTGCTCGATCTCTTTAGACGGTGTGCTACTTCATTGTTCATTGGCAATGAAGTGGCTTCTTCGACAGGTTTATTAGTTTCCCGCTACAGTCATCTACTACATTGCCGGAAGGTATCCGAGCGATAATAATCAGCAATACTCTTCAGCAATTTTTCTTTATTAATGTTCGCGTTCCTGCAAATCGCGGACGATTGGTTTGACGTTTATTTAAATACGAATTATTGCACATTCCAGTCACATTTCAGCGCACATTCGGATGATTCAAAATCGTTTCAAGATAATGCTTCTGAGAAAGCTAATACAGCCAGTGGGGAAGTATTGAATTCTGTGCGATTCGCGAAGAAAGTTGAAATCGAAAATTCCACGACCGTTAGTCAGTCTCAGGAATTTATGAATGTTCAAGCATCCTGTAAGAATGAGCTAATTAATTTTGGTTTGATTTTTTAATTATGGTTACAATCCTCTTCTTATGAACGAAGCTACGTTTACACAGTGCACGTTCGAAACTTTCGCTGCTACAAATCCACAAATCCAAGAAGCGTCGCAGTTGACACCGACGCGACGCAAAAGCTCTCGAAATTGCAATCGCATAAGCGCGACATGATACGTTGTTCACAGAAGCACTGTCGCTTCGCCGAGCGATCGTCGCCCATTACACTACTCATCGAGGAACATGATGAGCATGGTATTCCTTCCAATTAGGTATAACATCCGATCGAACCGAATCACGAACATTCGAATTCCTTCCAATTAAGTATAACACATGTAAACGAGTTCCTAAGATGTAATCGTTTCGAAATCAGAAGAGAGGGTGGAGACTACGCGGTAGATTAAATTTCACTCTGGCCATGCCCAGTGAAACTTTCCCCTTTTGGCGATTTTTATTCCATCGATAACCGAACGCGCGGCGAAATTCCCACAAACTTTCGGAACTCGTTCCCAACCGGAAGTCGTCGCAGGAAAAGAACATCGACGTTACTCGAAGTTTTCCTTCTGAAATTCTCGTCGGTCCGAACCAATTGCAATTTATTTAATTGCTTAATCGCGTTAGCCAAGTATTTTTAAGAGTTATTTTTTTATTTTATTTTATTATATATAAAAATGAATTTTTAAGAGTGTCCGAATATTAGTGGGAGTTTCTGTACACCGGAATAAATAATATAAAGTGCAGTTAGCCCATCTAATATTTTCAAGAACCCTCGTCCGCGAAAGATTAAAAGTCTTAAGTAGCGCAAAGTGTTATGAAAGAATAATAATAAGGAGAATATATCTATACGTATATATAGATATCGAACGACGGTGTAGCTCGCTAGTATGGATGTGAAAGCGTTCGCAGTGAGCGGCAAGTTGGTACATCATTGGAGGGTAGATAAAAGTTGTGAAACACGGCGTTGTTAAGACCCAGATATGACAATAATGAAGTCACTTTGTCTTCGTACCGTGTCCAGAGGAGAAAAATCGTCAAACGAAAGTCTTCCCGAGCAGAACGATGCTGCAGAATGTTTCGCGACAAACTGTTATTTAAGGAAACGTTCGTGTAACATTCGAGATCCAAAAATGTATCCAAAAACGGATCCAAAAATGTAATTTTCAAAAGTAGTCCTTAATTTTTATTCTCGGCGCCACGGTTCGATCATTTTTCTACACAACAAATAGCTATTTTGTAGGAATACTAAACGCTGGATTCGGATTTGAATCTTCCGGTTCCGAATTTTAGTCTCTCGATTATTGGTTGTACCAATATCCGATCTTCGATTCTGACTTTATTTGATTCTTGTCTCGTGAACCTAACTCCATCCAATTCTAAATTCTCGTATTGCTTCTGTCCATATCGAATTTTCATGCGGTGAATTAACAGGATCTCTATTCTAACTTGCTCTGATTCGGCTTTCCTTTACACCCCCTTCTCGTTTGTTCATCTTGCTTGTAGAGATTCAAACTGCACAAATCCGTTTCATGCTGTGGCATTTAAAAAGTATATTTTTTTTTTAACAAAGACACGAATTTTCTTCAGCTTTTTACCACGTTTTTATGATTCTGGCCTACTGCGTAGAGTCGAAGAGACAGTTAAAGAGAACAGAACACCGTGAGGCGAATTCTAACCGTTGGATTAGTATCGTAAGTTATCTTCGGTCCGGTAAAAGCCTCGTCGCGCCGTGTTAAAAAACGTGACGCGAAAAACCAATGAAGATGCGAACAGCGAGATCTGCCAAATTGCGTTTAATCCGACGCGACGGTATCGCGGTTCGATCGAACGCCAGTAATAAAAATCTCGTTATCCGACTTTGCCGTGGCTTTCATCGGCATGGGAATGAAACTTTCGTTTCAGATGCACGTTCAACCAACTTCGGTCACAATGGACTTGTTCTCGCGCTTCGCCGCGCCGCGCCGCGCCGGTGCGCTTCAATTAGACGCGTCCGAGTTCTAATCAACTTGTCTCTTGAATCATTGACGTCTTAATCTTCCCGAAATAGAAAAGCTCCGCCGAGCTGCGAATTCCACCCGGTACAGAAGACCAGACCGACATCGAAGCCAGCGAATTGTGCACACGGTCAAATAAAATTGATTTCGATTAAACTCCGTGTATGAACTTTCGAGAGGAAACTCGTGAAATGCGAACGGTGCTTGTATGCTTGCATGGAACTCGCTTACTTGTCTTTCTGCCAGAGGGTCCGTTAACCCAATAAAAAATGGGGAAATAGTAATAATTATCAATGTTTGTTTGTTATTCTAGATCGTAAATTGTTGTTAACCAATATTTTCTAATGATCACGGCGCCCAGGTTCGATCTGTTATATTTTTCTAAATAAGATTCTAAATAAGATTTTTCTAAATAATTCTATAAATATCTTAAAAATTTGCTTTAATATCTACATACATCTATTTGTATAAAAAGGT
>CM052329.1:14098438-14124959 GCA_028455615.1 Lasioglossum zephyrum | reverse complement strand
AAAACAGATTTAAATACAAAATTCAAAATAACGGTAACGAATTACCAAGCTGCTTTATGAAAAAATTAGAGACAGGAATATATGTATAAGCACATGTTGTTTCAGTGCCGGTTTATCTATTAATTTCTTCAAGCATTTTGGTTTTACAAGGTAGTTATTGTAAACCTTCGAACAGAGACCATAAAACCTAATACAAATAATGTGGGAAAGTGGCCCTACTCGTTAAACTCGTGGACGATACTCGTACAGAACACGTATTAAACTGCATGCAAACGAATGCAGGACACTCGTTCGTCGAGCAAGATAGGGAGCTGAGCGAGAGGCTGCTATTGCTGGTCCTCTGGGAAAATATAAATCTCTTGCAACCTAGAAACATTTAGGAGTTCGTGGAGGACCTGTCAAACCTGACAGAAATGATAGAAAACTCGTTAAACGCCGTGGAACTCGCGAGGGATTCGTCAAGCTGAATGCAACTAGTGCGCGGCTGATTAAATTAGAAATAGCTAATAACGGAGCCAACGGTTTCGATGCAAACAGGCGCATGATGTACGAGGCAAAGGACTTACATAGGTAATGGGTAAATAATATTTTTTTTGTCTAATAATGAGTTTTTATAAATATTCACCAATATTTCCATGCACGAAGTCCATCGAAATCTTAGATCATATATACTAATTGTATATATAATATATATAATATATGTATATACTAATATATATGGTCTAAGATCGAAATCGATTAAGGTTGCTACGATGAACGGTTCAACGTTTCAACGATTCAACTGTTCTAGGGTTAATGTGTAGGCCCTTCGTTGGAAATTGAACGAACAAGTCGGAGAATCGATCGTTTTTCAAGTAATCCACTTGGCCGAAAATCGTTCGCGCGCGTTTGCAATCCTTTATCGTGTTCATTATGTGATGCGAGGAAGAGTAGAGGAGATGAAACCCTCTGTATTCCCGATGCAATGCGCACGATGCATTCGCGTGGGGCGTGGGGAATACGAACCGTTTACGTGGCTCTCTTCATAGGCGGTCGACTACGTGTCGCTTTTCTATTCCTCGCTAACAATCTGGCCGTGGTAAACTAAAAATTAATGTTTTTCAATCTCTAGCTCTAAATGATTACATGCTTAAACTTATTTTAATCGGAAAAGTTTGTCGAATATGGTGACAACGGTTTCTCTTATTTTTTGTAATGACTGCGGAAAATTTGGATTTATCGGAAAGGTTTTTTTTTATTAAGCTGTGAAACCCCACATGGGATTATTAGCAGCATGCACATGGCTGTGCATGTTAACATTACAAGGATAACTTATGAACTATAACTGAGGAATATGTTGAACATTTTCGAATACAATATTAACATTAAAGAAATAAACTGTGAGATTTAAGAAATGTATGTATAAAAATAGGGGACAGAGAGAGGGTCCGTACAGTAAGGAATCTATCGTATAGGGTGGCAAGTGACCCTAGTTGCAAAGTTTGCAAATCAAAGTATCTCTATTATTATCGTAGATCGGACATTGCCATAACACACGATTAGGATCCTATACCAGACAACCACATGGACAACTTGTGTCATCAGCAAGTTTAATCTTAAAGAGGGAGGCCCTCAGTTGATAGTGTCCAGAACGAAGTCTGTTAACCCAGCAAATGAATTCTCTGGGAAGTCTCAGATGAGCAAACCAAGGTTTGGACCCGGAGTGATGAAAGGAACTGAAAAATTTTACGCCCTTGAACTCTGCTTCTTTAAGAATATGGTTTTTTCATAGCTCGTTTATTACCGTCCTTCGATAAAATAATAGTGTACACTGTGACCATCTTATCGTGGACTACAATAGCAACCGCAGTTTCTATGGCAAGTAACAACAAGGGCAGACACTGGATACATAGGAGAACGCTATTCATTTTCTTGTTTGCATCGCGCGCGCGTGCTTGACACCTTCGCTATTGTGGAAACGTCAGGGTAACGAAGCGTCGCCTAAGCAGATGTCCCGGCCCGGCGACAACTAATACGAGCTTAATTTCCTGTATGGGAAACCAGGAAACGGAGCCGTCGCGTCGCGTCTATCAAATTTTTCGAGGATCTGGGATTGGGTGTTTTCAACAGGTGTTGACGTAGAAAGAGCCTAGCCTATTAACACTTTCACAACCGCATGTTTGCGCAGTGAAACGTCGCCAGTGGCCGGCAATATTTTGGAAGAAAAAACTTTACGTAAATTCATGAAACAATTAACATTATTATTATAAATCAATAATCAACATTATTATACAACAATATTTTCCCTTTGTGTGATAATTATTGAAACGTACAAATATAAAACAAAATTCATGACTGGCCTGGCCATGACACCACATTGGTGTCAGCGGTTGTGAAAGTGTTAAGATGGTCAAAACTGTCCTTAGAGATTTTTCAATGACCATCGAACCGTTCGAAAGCTGACCAAGAAAAACCCCTCTAACTTTGCCGCGAAGTTGTTACAGGGTATTACAAATTTTTATTCACGGCGCAAAGGTTCGATTATTTACAACAACAATTAGCTATATTTGTGAATACTAAACGCTAGATTCGGATTTGAATCTTCAAGTTCGAGAACCACGTTAACTATTAAAATGTTTTAATACGAGGAAAAGAAAGGAGGTGTGTGTGTGTGTTTCGTCCTAGTTACTATTAATTATAGTTACAGGGTAAATTAGGTTTTTCGCTTTTCCATGCATTCTCCGGTCTTCGATGCGTTGTAAAATTCTGAGGAAAATCTGACATATTTTGAATTCGAAGGAGCATTTTATAGAATTTTTTCCGATTTTTTGTGGCAAACCATGCTCGTAAAATATAAATTCCGGACCTGGGAGCTGGTAGCACAGTAATTCGATCGAAACCGACGCGATGCAACGAATCGTCGTTTCGCGCTGGCTTTTGTAATTAACCCGCAATCACGAGGTAAAAAAAGAGTCGTGTTCAATCAAACACACAGTGTACGTATCCGCGTAATTCAAACTATTTCGAACGCAACGCCCAACCTTTGTTAACTCGCAAACGCGCAATAACAGGAAATACGTATTCACGGCTCTCGTGTATTATTACGCAACAATTTGTAACCTATATGGGTCATATCATGGGCAATCGGCCGCAATTGCGGGACGGTGCAACGCTCCGTTGACTTTTAATCCCTCATAGGCGTGCTAGTGCGTGCACTGCACATGCAAAAATCGTCACAACTTCCTATTTATCCTTGCAGATTTTAGAGAAATATTGTTACCTCTGTTATACTTTTTTTCAAGAGTATCAGAACCGAGCCTCGAGTAACGAGTAACGAATAACGAGTAACAGAAGGAACCAACAGAAATTGGGAATGTAAGAATCACAGAAGAAAACGGAGCACGGAAATTGAAAATATAAGAGCATCCTACAGAATAATCTGTGATAAAAGCTTCTTCCGTCTCTCGAGTTGAACTGGAACGTAGGATAACAGAAGCTTCGATGCGAATTCATACACCGCGCTACGTCTACATAGAAAAGTATATGCACTTTTATCCCGAATAAGAAAGAAGAGCCACGATACGGGGGGTCCAACTGCGCGGCGAGTGAAAAGAACGTTCTCGAAAGAAGCAAAAGTATATTCATGAGGAACGCACGAAGATCTATGTGCCCCAGAATGTTTACCCATTTAACGGGCGAAATGGAGCTTGTATATTTTAATTTGATAAACCGCCGAGTACGAGAAATGAACTTCTATTCAGGCGTCTAAATACGTTCATTCAAAGATATAACACGGAAAGGAAAGATGGTGTTTCAAACATACGGAATGAATCTGGAAATTTTATATTTGACGAACCATTCGGTAAGAGACCGACGTGTTCGTTCAGCCATCCGATTTTACAAATTATTTAGACGATTCTCCCTTTATATTTTAATCTGGTAAATTGGTGAACGAGAGAAAAGATTTTTTCCTCCTTGAAGGTTCTTCCTTTGAAGTTTTGAATCGCAGTGGGCGATGTACACGTATCGTTTCCAAATGAAAATTTTATCTTTCAATTCGACAAATTGTTGGACAATAAAAATGAATTTTTATTCGGTCGCCTCTCTATCTAAAACATTTATGAAATCGTAAAATCCGATAAATTTATTCGTTTAAAGTCGACAAAGCATATTCCGTCCGAATGAATATTTCATATTTTAATTCGATCGTATCAATGGACAACAGAAATGATTTTTATTTAATTTCGTAATTTTGTAAATCATACACAAGATCATTTTTTCCATTTATTCGTGTAAAATTGATAAAGCGTAACATATTCTACACGAACGAAACATTTCTGTTTTAATTCAACGAATTATTGAACAACGAAAAAGAATTTTTATTCAATTTCCCAGGCTTGCGATTACTTATGGGGTCACGAGCATTTCTCCTAGTTAATTCCTATAAAATCAATGTAGTAGGTTGTTGATATTTGGTCCCCTCAGGGTTTCAAATCCATTCACCAATCTCCCCTTCTTTCCACTCTCTCTCTAACGCCAAATTTCAGCCTATTTCAGCTTAATTTTCAGCGGGACCTACTTTTTATTACGGTGGGTTTGAACCACCTTAAAATCAATGTAGTATATTCCAATAAAATGAAAGAAACAATTTTTACTCGGTATCCTGATATAAATTAGCTACGAAATTCTAGATTTCTGTCAGCCAATATAAAGTCATCGAATCGAACTGGAATTCGAACGATGACATGCTAATCGATCTACGCCGTAATCGTCCTGGCTTGTTAAAAAGAAGTCACTTTGAATCCGGGTATAATTAAAAGCACTTGTGCGTGGCTTGAATAACAAACACGTAATAAATTAGCCTATGCAAGTGACCCTGCAGCAGGAACAATTACCTCGAATGAAAACGTGGCCTTCTCGTTATTACAGAGTAAATTCTCTGAATCATCAACTAAACATTACGCGCGAGTCATCCGGGAACAATTACGTGCGATTATAGTATTATCTGCGGTATAGAAAACGTTGAGAAGCTGGCACGGTTTCGCGTGCGAACTACGAACAGTATCGCCGAAAACAATCCTCTGAGACCGCGGATTCAACGAGGGAATTCTAATTATATTTTACACTGTGGATTTTCCACAATCTTTATTCGATTTCTGATCCCTCGATACCTTTCGCAAAATAATTAACTGCGGTATGCTAATTTTTCGAACACAGAAAAAATGCTAATTTAAATACTTCTAACTTCGGAAGGTACAAACTAAAAAATGGAGAATCTACGAACGAAGCGAACAAACAGAATTGATCAATGATAATTAAATCGTTGAACAGGTTCGTTAAAACTGTTAGAACCGTGACTGACAAATTGAGTACGGGGATTAAATCGCGCGCAGGCATTTATTTATAAACGCGTGCATTTGCAGTTAGGTTAAATTCATATAATCGTTTAATCTTCCCCATCTCGGGAAAACAGTTTAGAAACTTTAGCGTGTGGTGTGCTTAAAAAGGATCAGAAACGCAGCACGCCTCTTATAATGAATCGATAGAACACGAGCGGTATAGTAACGCATATTTTCGTCCCTTTAATGATTTAACGCGCGTTTCGACAATGACAAGTTTTAAATTCTAAGAGTTCTGTATAGTCTGCAGACTTGACCTCGACTCCGAACTGTGAGAAGTGAGAAGTGAATGTAAAGATCGAGTCAAGGACTTTTATGGCACATTAGAGGCAACCTTTCCCCTCCGTTTTCAATAGCACGGTGCTTTTTTTAACATTCGTTGCGATCGATGCAGCAACATCGATAGCGTACGATGGAACGTTCTATATAATAAATGTTCATGAAACATGCAAGTCAGTGTTACGTCTTAAAAAAAAATCCACATCAAATATACAAAGTAGTGCTAAATAAACATGCCTGCCAGAGGATTTATCATAAAAAAATACATTATCATACGGATATTAATTTTTTATCGACCTTCAATAAAAAGCGTGCTCATAAACCTTTGGAATCAGAACAAAAAACAAGATTGCTGTATCTGTCAACCAGGCAACCGTTATCACGCTGCCAATCGTTTCGCACAGAAGCGTCCGCATAATTTCAACATAGAATTTCAAGATAAGAAACCGGTCATTCGCGAGCATGATTCAATCTGAAACCTGAGGCGCTTATCACTAGACCGCGAGCGCGACCGATTTCTGTCGACACGCGACGAAGTTGCGCTCGACCGTGGCTCGACAGAAATCGTCAATTTCCGTGTATTCCCGGATGTCGCGCGAGGCTCGGTCGTGGTCTCCGCGAAACGGGTCCTCAAACATTCGTGGATAGTCGCGGCAGTGACAGCGCGTGGCAGTGGGCGCGACGATCGCGGACCAGTCGCCGGACCGGTTCGTTTCCTTTCTGTTCTGTTGAATTCGATACGAAATCTCGACTCACCTCATCGATCGTTGTTGCTTCGCGGCCGAGCCGTCTCTTAGTCAGCTGCTTCTCATTCGCGTTCTGTTCCTCTCCATGTCGGGCAACATTTAACCGTGCGTGCGAGAACGTGGCCGTTCGCGGCGATCATCGCCATGACACACGGGCCCGCGTTCCCTCCGAAACGCACATTTCAGCTATGCTCGCAGAGAAACACGCGCGACATCCAGCGGGATCTTTTTCGACAGCAACAGGTCCCGACAAAGACCCGGTCTCTCGACGCTGTGACACGCGACGTTGTTATTGTTTATTGTTCGGGGCACGCACATTAATACGCGCACAGCGACGCGTCGTCGCCGTTGTCGGCTGTCTGCTGTCGCCGGTTTCTCGTTTCTCTCGCGGCCGCGACTCTATTTCGGTCCACTCTCTCAGGTAAGAGAGGAGCGCGATCTCTGACGCTCGGACCGAATGCTTCGCGACACTATTAACCGAGCCTAAGGACAACCACTGTGCCCCGAAAGGGAGCGACAGAGAGAACAGAATGGAGAACGCGTAGACTAGACCGAGAGAGAGAGAACACGCGAGAACCAGCGAGAACCCGAGCCAAGCGACTGTCCATTATAAATAGTTGCGACCTCTAGCGATGGGAGTAATACCCTCGCGTCCACCAGGTGGAACGAGTGCTAATGTCGCGGACTCGGTGCCCTTGTAACATACACGTCCTTGTAATAAACCACTTTGGATCTTCAAGGGTTAATACGAAACGTACCACCTGCTTGTTTACCTCGCGCTATTCTCACTCACCTCGCTTATTCTTCTCGCCACACTTTTTACCACGTTTTTTTTTGAGAAATTACTTTATGCGATGCAGAAATGATTCCCTATTTAACAGCGCGCTTGCGGATACTAAAATCATTGGATAATTTAAACACCTGACACAGAGGGCAGCTCATCTTGTCACGTGACCGATCTTCGGTTGGTCAGTTCATACCAGAGAGGTACGTATCCGCTCTAATCGAGTCGAAGCGATGGTATTTAATAACACTTTCGTGCTTTGAGGGGAAACGATGCGGCAAATATCAGCTTTCTGCAACGACGCAACTAAAAATATACTATTTCTTCTTTTTCATTATTGAACTTATCTTATAATCAAAGTATTCGAGCACAGCGATTATAATTCTAAATTTAAGTTCCCCCTTTCTATGTAGAACTTACCTAATGCTACGAATACTGTCGCTTTGAAATATGTGGACACTTATTTACTGATAATTATTTAGTAGATACACACCAATTAGTTGTGCGGTCAATTTGTCAATTTAGCGACGTGTCTAAATTAAAAGATTAGAGAGGTGCGATACTACTAGGCAGAAACTTCGTAATAGAAGTTATATGGCAAGTTTCCTAAAAATTGCAACTGCCTATGTACATTCGAACAGCAATGTATTTTATTCGAACACGAAGCAGGAACTGCTGGAGGCAATTGTTTGAAAATGAGAAGATTCGAATCGACGCCGTCACTCGCCGCGCCGCGCCGGACCGGCACGGCGGGTCAGTCGGAGCGAGACGAGTTGAAAGGGAAAAAAGAGAGGCATGTTTCACCGGCGGAAGTATGCTGATGAGAGAGAGAGAGAGAAAGAGAGAGACAGAAACGGAAAACCGCCTAACGTTCATTCTCTCCATCTCCATGCTTCGCGTCATTGTTCCGTCACTGAAGCCTGCCTTGAATTTTAACGGACCGCGGTCCTAACATGTAAATTTGCATGATTTCCTTTCGACATATGGCGTCCGCCAATTTTCCCCTTCCCGCGGCCGACACAGTGCTATTCGCAGATACAAAACGTTCACACGATACTGTTAAAAAGCGGAATAACGTTAACGTTTTTTCACGAAAAAGCAGCATTTGCAGTATTCTGCAATTCACAGAGAAAAATTACCTTAACCAGTGGTCGAAACGTTTCTTTCTCTGAATGTTTATTAATTTCTCTTGCCTGACCGCTTTAATCAGCATGCTCAAACGATTTTATTATTTATTAGAATAACAGCCTTGCGAATAATTCTATCGACTACGAAATCTGCTGGGGTACTAAAATTCGTGGGACCATCGTTAAATTGCGGGACGGTTGTTGGCAACGGCAACGCTTGAACGTCTCGCGCCTGTTTATAAGTTTTGGCGCGAATCCCAGGTGTCGTTACGTTCGTCGTGTATTTGCGGAAGGTTAATAAATCGATCGATATATGACATCGGGCCCGCGAATAGTCGACACTCGACTGTGACGGCGCAGCGTGCAGGGCAGGTTTTTCTTTCGTTAGTCCAACTACTGTTTAAAGGGAAAAACGTTGTTGCAGTTGATCGTTCAAGAAATGTAAATGATCGAGAACGAAGCGGAAATTGCGGGAAAAGATCGCGTCGAGGAAAGCGTTCCAAGATCATTTTCGCGGGTACCGGCAAGGTTAAGTTCGCCGGAAGCTGTTCGATCACCGTGAGTTTGAAAACAAACTTTCCTTTTACGGTTTCGATCAAGTTATTATTATTATACAAATTCTATCCAGTTAGGTTTAATGCTTGTTGCAGTTTGTTTCGATAAAAGTCTTTAAAGTCATAAATAAGTTTTTATAAAGAGTTTTTATAAAATGCAACGTAGTCCTCTTTATGAAATACGCTGAATATTGAATAATGAAAAATAAATGTTGGATTTAATGCTGTACGTGTTTTATGGCTTTGAAGAATAACGTGGATAAAATTAATTTGACTTTAATATGGAAAACGTGAGAAAGTGGTTGTCACGTGTAATGCTGGTGGTATATGCGACTTGCATTTTCATCAGAAAACGCGATATCATTTTTAACGGATTTAGACTCGGTGGAGTGAAAAATGTATTTATCTAATATACAATTGAAGTTTCATGTTTACGAATGAAACCGCTAACTATTAAAAATTAGGATTCAAACTATATAAAAATAAAAATAAGTAATAAGGCAATTTGGAGGCAATCAACAGATGAGAGACGGTGTTATACGATAAACCGTTTTATTTTAATAATGTGTGTGCGTGTATTTTTGTACAATATAATAATAATAATAATAATAATTATAGTAGCAATAGAAGTAGTAGAATAATAGTAGTAGAAGTAGTAGTAGTAGTAGAACAGCTGGTAAGTAGTAACAGCGTGTTTTATCTTGCCGGAATCCTCGCCATTAGAGAGAGGGTTCACCGCGATGAAACACAGCGTGCAGACGCTGTCCGACTTCCGGTGTCGTAGTTCCGCTGCGGTTCCGGTCTCGCCTAAGCCAAAACGAGACGAGAAGAGACCCGTAACAGCGGGATTCTGGGACAACGGCGCGCCATTGTTGCCTCTACTGCCGCCACGACTATATTCGATGGTTCGTAGGATGTTTCGAGATTGTTTGATGATCGATCGATTGAATTGGTGGTTAGGTGCCGATTCGTTCGAGAAGGTGTCTATTCTTCTTCTTCCTCCTCTTCCTCCTCTTCTTCTTCCTCCTCCTCTTCTTCCTCCTCCTCTTCCTCCTCCTCCTCCTCTTCTCCCTCGCCTTCGCCCTCCTTTCCTTCTCCACCTTCCTCTTCTTCCTCCTCCTCCTCCTCCTCTTCTTCCTCCTCCTCTTCGAATTGTGGCTCTTCGAGCTCCTCGTCGTCAGCCGCAGCCTTCACGTCTTCTTCGCCCTCCGGGGACTCGGGGTCTCCAGGTTTCTTGCCCGGCCTCTCGCCGAACCATTTCGGCAACTTCGCTATAGTTTGCAAGTAAAACAAACATGTTAGACTTGTCGCGCGAGGGTATGGTCGTTAGAGCTCCGGCGATGACAGCGAGGACTTTCCATGCCTATATAGAAAACTACTATGAGCTTCCAAGGCCCGTACACAGGCATCGTACCGTTCTCACTGTCGAAGCTTTCGGGCGCTAGCCGATAATATTTTCCCAAGTAGCGTCGTCAGGGGATGAATAATTAAAATGTGTCCTCGAGCTCCTAACGAAGCTGCGATGCTTGCAGAGTCCTGGTAAAATAAATCCTCCAGGACACTACTTACGCCCAAAAGCTTCAACAGTGAGAACCAGTCTTTGCGAGCTGAACATATTCGTCTATACACAGAGAGGACTCTGGTTTCCCGAATCAAAATGAATCGTGAAAGGGTTGGGCACGCGTGAAACGTTGCCCTTTCTCTCTTTTGTCGGGTGCCGAATCAAAGATCAAAGGTATCGACGCTCGTTATTAATTCCGGGATGTTTTCCTCCTCGCTTTTCAACGCGTTTCGCACAACGAAACCAACCAAGTATACCTATCCGTAGCATCGTCTCTGACCCACTTTTCCAGAGAATGTTCTGGCTGATCAGGCTTCACGAGCCATGAGCCGCGAACCACGAACCGAGCAGACGCATATGCGAATACGTGAAATCATAAACGTGAAATACAGCGGAACGCTTTTTACGCCCGCGTATTTTACTATCTCGCCGGTAGCTCGATAAAAGCACCGTAGCGTCGCGTCGTAGACCGCCGACCGAGCCTCCGCCCGAGCCTCCAACCGATCCATAAATTCTTCTGCTACAAGGTGTTAGGCCCCGATACCTTCTCATTTTCTTCTTGCTACTTCCGAGTTTACGCATCAACTATTCTCACCTTTTATCGCAAATTTTTACATCGCCTCCTTCCCCCAATTACCGTTTAATTCTCTTCCTCGGTATTATTTTACAAACTTTCCCTCCGATTCTTTGTACTCGGTGTACAAAGCTGCTCCTACTATTTGTTTTTATTATTTAACGTTGCTTTTTTTAATTTTTTCCTGCTATTTTATGTGGCAATGTTAATGTATAAACCGAGGATCTTTACGATACCCCATAGAAAAATATATCATACTATGTATGTATAACTCGTATAATTTTGATTCGTGTGAATTACTTGTGTGAAAAATTCGTTTCGAGAATTTCTCGGCGAAATTCGTCGCGTGCGTCTGCTCGACATCGAGTCTGTCATACGTACTCTTCTGGCGACCGAGGAATTGCTCCTTCTGGGAAGTCCACTGCTTTTCTACGATCTCCTTTTGCTGTTCGGTCAGACCCTGAAACACCAACGGAGGAAATCGCATGCTAGGATACATGGTCACACAGGGGGGCACTCGTCCCTGAGACCCTCTGCTCGGTTTTATCGGTCCTCGCAGTTTACTCTCGAGGGTTCAATGGGAGATCGGAACGATTTTAACGACTGGTATTACATATACATAGTCTGGAACCAGCTTCAAGACACGGCTTTCCCGGGACACTGAATCGCTTCGACAACTTGGGTTCAGGTGTGTAGAAAGGGTGCTGGTGACGAAAGGGGTAGGACAACGTTGGCTTGTCCGACGATAGTTAATGACGAACTCTTGTCACATTAATCCACGTGCTCTCCAATCGCGCAGACCCAACGTTAGTCACTTGACAACGATGTCTGTGTTGTGACGAGTCTGTGGTGGTTGCGTGTATCGCGAATCAAATAGAAATTGCAGTAATGTCTCGACGCACGTGAAATCCCCACTATAATTTCATCTCCAGAACTGTTCTGCTTTTAATTGTTTTTTAAACAATTTTTTTGTCCCGTTAAAAAATTTTCCGACTTTCCTTTGTAATTGTCTCGAATTTTTTTCCGGAAAACTTTTCCAGAACAATAAAGAACAAAGCCAAAAAAGAATTACGCATATCCGTCGGTCGTATTGTGAGTTATGGTATTGAATTCGTACAAAAATAGAAGAAAGCACTTTCATTTCTCCCAAATTTTCTATTTTCCCGGACAACTTTTCCAATTTTTCTTTCACTAAAAACCTTATTCGGACTACAACGAACATTAAAAAAAATTAACCAAATCGGTCCAGCTGTTCTCACGTGATGTAACCAACGAACAGCATTTCATTTTTATTATATACCTAAAAAAGTTCTATCATTGAATGAATTTAGAGTAGACATCGCTTTACTCGATAGAGAAGCTATTTCATAAAATTCAAAATAAATCGATCTCTTGAGTGTGGAGAAATCGGAGGGCTTCTGGAAAAGCTCTATTCGTGAGCGTTGTATTCGATAAAAACGTGGTAATACATTACGATGAACCTCGAGGGGGGTCAAGTGGGGTTAAGTTCCTCTCGAACGATATGCGATATGGTTGTATTGTACTCGATTGTTTTCTGTGTTGTACATCCACTGTTTGGGAAATGGGGGTCCAACACGAATTAGAAAACAAGATCGGTTCGACGATCTTGAGGACGTAATCAACAGAGACACCGGGGGTGGGGCAGGGAAGTGGTGGCATCAATCAGCAACGCAAGCAAAACCGTGGTACACTGAAACAGTGCTCGATGGGACTCACTTTTGGTGCGCTTCATGAACTGTTCCGATTTCTGTTTCCACAGTTTCTCGTTGTACTCCGCTAGAAGCGTGTCTAATCCCTGCGATTCAATTCTTCGCTGATCAATCGTTTCTTTTTTTTTCGTTACAAGTAGCCTAACGAGCTGTGTCGCTTATTTTTTACTATTTTTTTCTTTACGTTTTATTAGTCGACTAGACTCTCTCGCGCCGGGAAAATTCTTCGAATTTTAATCGATCGAGATCTTCGAACCGTCGACATCTCTTCGAGGATCTTCAGGGTCGCGTTTTCGAAGTTTAACCCTTTAAGAACGACGCCTATGCACTGTACCGACTTTGACATAGCTTTGATATATTTTTATAGAATATAGAATATTATTTTTTTCGCATTTGTTTTGTAGCTCGATACAACGCGCCTGCTTTATGAAATATCGAAACAATTTAGCAGAGGAACGAGTCGTTTTTGAAGAGTTAAAACTGACCAAGCCGCGTACTCGAAGAATCAGCGACTGTTTTAATTGGAGAAAAGGTATACTTACACCCTCGAAGAGCTTCTTCTTGTCGTCGTAAGACCTGGTATCCACGCGACGTTCGTATTTGGAGGCGACTTGGATCTTGGGCTGCACCGAGAAAATAGCTTTATTGTTCAGGAGGAGGGTTTATTTCGATCTCCTAGGCTAGGTCTGGGAAGACTACTTACAGGGTACTTGCCGGTGAGGGCTTCAGGGTCAAGACCTTTCTTCAAAGCCTTGTGCCTCAGTTGCTGCTTTTGACGTTCTTTTAATTCTTTAAGCTGCAACGAGAAGCGTTACTTGTATCTTTTGTATTTCTTTATCGAAAGAACTCGAGCACACAAATTATAACAACTTGTAAAATTCTAAGCTAGAGAAACTTGTAGAAGGAGTTTTCGACTCACGTCATAGTCCTGGCGTTTCTGTCGTTCCTCCAGATCGTATTTCTCGGTTTCCAGCTTGACTATAGAGTCCCAGAGTTCGTTGGCCTTGGACCGGAGCTTCTCAATGGACAAACCATCCATTTCCAGGGGTTTGATACGGATGCTCAGCGAGATTTTCTTCTCCTCTTCGAGCTGCTCTTTCGTCTTGTTGCGCTCGAGTTGCGCCGACGTGAGGTTACCCTAATCGACACCGAGGAATTAACAACATTAATTATCTTCGTCTTAAAATTAAGGATTTTACGAAAGCGTTCGTTAAACGAGATAATCGCTATTTTCAGGATACTCACTGCCAGATCTTTCCTAGTGATGGTGAAGTTAGGTCCCTTCTTGCTCTGGTCCTTCATCGCTTGCATCATAGCTTGGCGTTTCTTTTCCGACTCTTCGAGACGCCTGAACAAGCCAACATTTTATTTAAAAAAACGTCTCTGAAATCGAATCGAAAAAACGTGAAAATCGAATCCCAAAAGGGACAAACGTACTTTCTCTTTTCCTCCATGTCACGTTGTTTCTTCTCCTCTGTAAGATTCAAAGACGAAACGTAAAGAAGTCAAGGTATTGCCTCTGGAATAAAACAATAAAATATCGGACGTTACCGATTTCACGTTGGCGACGCTCTTCCTCCTCCTTCTTTTTCTGGGCCAATCTCTTCTCCTCGTCCGCGCGAGTGATCTTGCGCTTCGCTTGTTTCTCCTGGAGAATGAAATACCGAATGCTCAGTGAAGCACTCGGGTCCAAACTCAAAACGATAGTAAAATGTCCAAAGAACACCGATGGACATTTTTTACGAGGCAAATTTGAAGCAAATTTCACGTTGACATCTTTGATATTTAAGTAGAGCTGATTCGAATCGAACGCATAGACGGGGGATACGCGTAACGTACCTTCAATCTCTTCAACTCCTCCTCCTCCTTGGCTCTCTGCTTCCGCCATTCTGCAATGTATTCCTTGAGCTGTTCGTCTAGGTCGCTTCGCTTCTGTTCCTGCCTCTGCTCGGACCCGGAAAAATAGACATGAACGAACGTGAAATGCCGTTGTCGTTCGTACAAAAGAACTGTCCGCGCGATATCGCGCGTATACTTGCATATGTATATGTATCTACGTATTTCTTTATATTGGGTCAATAACTTAAAAACCGGAAATTGACATTAAATATCAACACTTGTGTATGCGCTGTAGAAAATCATTGACATACACGTAAAGGCATCAAAAATTAGCTCGATTCGTTCTTTGATTCAAAAGATGACCGGTTTTTTTGGGATGGCATCCACAAATTGAAATATGGGGATATGTTGTAACTTCCGATGGACAATACTTTGAATAACAGAATTATACAAGATTTTCTTTAATAAACGTTCAAATTTCCTTTAAAAAATTCAGATTTTTAAGTTATAGACCCAATACTAAAATATATGCATGTATATTTGTATAGGAGATCACCAAGGGATCTCTCCTCACCTTCATAAACTCGGGATTCTCCCCAGAGTCCCTGATGTAGGCCGGAGCGAAAACAAAAGTAACTCTCTTTAGTTCCTGCGCCGCCTCGTCCTCTGAGAGATCTCGCAAGATCTTCCAGAACCAGAACGCCGTACGCCACTCTCACGTTCTACTTTCCATTATTTATTACACTCCATCCATTCTCTCTCTTTACTCGTTGGCGAGTTACTATTTTCTTATCTTTTCTCTTTCCTGTATATATCTTTTTTTTCGCATCCTTTTGTAACCCTTTTGTAGTAACCCTTTTGTATTCGTTGCGTTTCGGATTCTTTTACTTTCTTTTTTGTTTAATTTCTTTGTACAAGGATTGCGTTTCGTCTCACAACACACGCACACGCACACACGCCCGCGCGCATTTAGACGACACGCATTATCAGCCAGACACAACAGACAGACAGACAGACGTACATCATACGGACAGAATATCAGTGTACAAAGCGCTCTCGGAGAGAAGATTAGGCGCGGCACAGTGCGTGAGAGACAGATGTAAAAACAGAGAGACAAAAAGAGAAACGGTATATAATTGAGGAGGTAATGAGAACGCCAGCTGGAGACGTTAATGAGTTTAGGGTAACTAGGGGGAGGGAGAGAGTTTGCGGCCTCGGAGGGATCTATTAGACCCTTCGGACTTTGGACAGTATATTGGAAAATTGATGGAGGGTTTTACCAGTGAATTATGCGGTCGCTTGATTTTAAATTTTGCTCCGAGAACCAGAAGAACGTCGTGCATCCGGATTGATTTTCGCTTGAAATTTTGCAATCTCGATCGTTCAAAATGATCAGTTTCTATAGGGAAAATTTTGGTATGTTGGCGACGAAATTGTTCAGGAGAGTCGCGCGCGAACCGAGATCAGCTCAATCAACAGTTAATTGACTGTTGCGAGGGTCAATGCTGATCTTCGACCAAGGATTTGAAAATCCGAAAATTTATGCAGAATGAAAATGACGAGGGTCAACGGTGATCCTTAATCGAAGATCTCGCGTGTTCCTCGTCAGCAATATAAATTTCAGAGTGAATGCGTTGGAACGACGAATTTGGAAACGCGTGAAAAATGTAAAGTATTTGCGAGCACGTGTCCGCGACGAATCAACCGACACCTAGTGGATCGAATCCAGGATCGACGATAGAAATCGAGGGTAGTGGATCTTTCTAATTTTAAAGATGACCAGCCGCTCGATTCTCGTCGGGGTCCGCAATGACTCGGGATCAATGATTCAGGAGCTACGGTTTTCGTTTAGTGTTTAGCTTGAGAGAAACAAAAAAGAACAAGATCAACAATGGTAAATACGAAGCCGCTCGAGTAACAAGCGATTAAGCGTGTTTGTACAGAAGCGATTTTCAGCAAAGGTTTCGAAGAGCGAAATTGAAAACGTTGGACGAAACAGCAACGAGAGAACAAGAATAAGATCTGTGTCCGAAAGAAACACTCTGACGTGCTTGTTCTCGATGCACACGTATACGGTGAGCAGCGAAATCGAATCGTTAAAACCCAATAAAAATTCAGAGAGCAAAGTTACAGAAATGTGGTAGAAAATCTCGACGATGTTGGAAGAAACTGAAAAGAAATGTCAAAGGTTCACCGATAAAATATTAATTATAGCGGTGCAGATGTATGTTGGTGCAAAATTCAGTCGAGAATAACACACTGTCGCTATTAAATGAAATGTGACAGAGACAGAGGAAAATGAAATAACGATTTTATAGAAAAATTGTTTCGATTTTGCTGCTCACCGAAACTCGTACATGTACCATATATATACGTCTCTAGGCGGGAAATCTTCGACAAAGCTGACTTCAAATTTCCGCATTAGCTTTTTTCCCGCGAGACGAGAACCACGTATCGCCACGCCGCGCCGTGTCCGGCGCGAAACAGACGATAAAAACGATAAAACGGAAGAGACGCGCAATCTTCTTCTCGTCAGACATTTCCTTCTTAATATTTAACAACGCGAGAGTGCAAGCAACGTCGGTGTCGTCGGTCGTTTGTCAATGATTGTATCGATAAACGCCGAGAAAAGCGTCGGAAGCCAAGGAGCTGACCAGATCACAGAAACGATTCGGGTATCGACGATTCTGTCGTCCTGGGGGCCACTGATTCGCAAAATCGCTCTGTCCACCGTGTAGACAGTCGATCGAGATTCTGTCCAAATTAATTACCAAATTTTCCAAATATTTATTAGCTGTAGCAATCTAAAGAAAAAGATTCAAGTACACGGTCTAGCATGACTAAAAATTTAAAAAAAATTCGTCTAACGATTGCTCGACAACATCGATAATCGTTGAACACAGACTAGAAGTCGATCGAGTTCAATGACAAAAACCGCGAGAAAATGCCGAGTGCGCGCGGGACCTCGTCCAAAATTTGTCCTCGGTCAGTTTATTCTCTGATTCTCGGCTCACGGCGAAATCATAAACAACGTTTAACACCGTTGGCAGCGGAGACGGCTGTTGCGCAACGGTATTGCGAAACAAGCCGGGCGAACGAGCCGAGAAAACGATTCGACTCGAATTTCGCGGATTCTCGCCGATTCAGTGGCCCCTCACTCTGCTTTTCTTGCGGACAAAGAGATCGAGAACGACAGGGAGCGGTGGTCGCACTGGCAAACAATTTCAATCGACTCTCTTCCACGGTCTGACAACCGGTAGACTCGTTCCACTGGATATTTAACAAAATTCAATTTTATTATTATTATTATTATTATTTATTATAGACATTTTCAAGAAGCAACCGGACTTTTCAACTTTGTACATTTAGCGCGATAACGAAACGTGGAAGATCTATAATGTATAATTATCTAGAGGTCATCGATACCGATCAAGGTAGTCAATATCTATAAATATTTTAATGTTATTGGCGCGCTGGTACGATCATTCTTGACAATAATTAAGCTATTTTGCAAATTTACATAAAATATTTCGACGTTTCGATCCACGATTTGGAGCATTTTCAAGAAACTTATTTCATTGTAATTGAGCCTGTAAGAATTCGTTTCTAATTAGTACATGGTTGTTAGACCAAATGCAGAGAAAGGAAACAATATCTTAAAAACCCAATCAGAAGAGAAAGAAAAAAGAAGAATATAAAAATTATAACTTGTATGAATACTCACTTGCTTAACCCAAATTAGTTATTAATTTAAATTCTTTAGAGTTTGTGGGAACGCATGTTGGTTCCATGCCGGTGACATGTGGACTGGGCAAACGCGACGATTTGAAACTATTAAGGATCAAAGAACATCGATCTCCGTATTGGCCAATCAATAAATGGCGCTAAACTTTGAAACATAGACAGAGATCCAACATACTAATGCTGTTTGTATACCAATCAAAACTGTTGGTAAAAAAGAAAAAATAGACCTTCCATTTACTTTTGATAATAAACTATACGAAATATGTATTGGAAAAAGCGCAATTTCTTACAGGCGCAATTACAATGAAATAAGTTTCTTGAAAAATGATCCAAATCGTGGATCGAAACGTCGAAATATTTTATGTAAATTTGCAAAATAGCTTAATTATTGTCAAGAATGATCGTAGCAGCGCGCCAATAACATTCAAATATTTATAAACAATTGTCGATCGAAAGAAAGGAAAAAGTCAATATCTATGTCGGTCAGTGTCACCGGCGTAGGACGATTAAGGTGCATTGTGAGCACGATTAACAGAAACGGCGACAGACTCGAGGGTTTTCGTTCTGGCGGATTCAAAGGGTTCTGGGTGGTGGTGCACGAAGATTGGCGGAAACAAATAAAAACAAAGTACAACATTCAACAACAACACGAGCCCTGGACACGAGCAGGACAGAGCAAAACATATTGAAACGACACCAAAGAGTGGTTGGCTCGAGCGAGATCAACGAGACAATCGCCGATTAATTGTTTTGTTTTCGTGTGTGCACGCGTGTGCTTCGACGGGCACACGGGAAAATAATTATATGTACAGAGAGAGAGAGAGAAAGAGAGATAGAGAGAGCCGTTAATTCGTGATTGATTAATTCGGGGGCGGGCACAGAGAGACAAAAAAGAAAACACCGGCAAGTCTGGGGGAGGGTGGAGGGCGGAGACAGCGAGAAGAGACAGAGAAAGAAAAAAAAACATGAGCGGTTTGGTGGTTTTCGGGGGGTTTTGGGGGGGTTCAGCTGTTCATTCGAGCACTGAGTCACGGTTTGATTAGAGTCCTTTTTTGGCAGGATCGAGACTTTGGAGCTTACGTTTACAAAATACAGAAACACCACTGTATGTGTGCGTGTATGTCTGTATGTACGTGGCACGTGTCACTGGTATGTATGCATCGATTCATGCGTGAACACGAGGAAAATTTGGAGAAAAAACAAAAATGGTGAATGTTGTATAAGGGGCTGGCGAACGATTTACCATGTACATACATACTCGTATACGACACGTTGGACAGAGACACGGTCATTCTTTGAATACAGGTGATCGTTGGATGAACATTTTTGGAAATACATGTGACAAAAATGTAGGTTAATTGGACCGAACGAAGGTGTTACAGTTCTTTGTATATAGGTGACGGTTACCATACGGAACGCTATGGGAGCACATAACAAAAATGTATACGTGGAAACAGTTTTGAACAGAGACATTATAATTCTTAGGAATGTAAGATGAACACTGTTGAGACAAATAGGTAAGAAAAATCTATAGAAACAGTTTGACGTTAAAATTGTGGAAACATGTAGATAGAAAATATGTAAAAGATTCTGTGAAAAATTCTGTGAAATGCAATTAGAAATGTGTACAAGTTGCGTTACAAGTAGAAGGAATCTCGGGTATTTGTAAAGAGCTCGAGAATTGCCAGGCTGGTAGCTCACCTAGAAACAAAGAATCGATTTTCCGCGGAGGTTCTCTCGAGCGAGAAAAGAGTAGGATCGGTGAGGTGAATCTATTGGATCAAAGAGAGGTGCGTATCATGCTGTTGGCATGAGCTGCTCGCAGACAATAGTCATGTTTTTCCGGCGAGCCGTTTGTCCGTTAATTAGATTGCATCGGTACGGAACGTGGCGCGTACCGAACGAGCGGACACCTCAGCTTCGGTGTAAGAATAAACCGCATTACGTTATCGTACACATATTTATGAAACGTTTGGCAATCGTCCAGCCGACGCGAGTTATATTAGTTGCATACTACCCCTTATGCAACACGGCCGTCGTATAACACGGTCAAAAGCCTGAAAAGTTTTTCGGCTGAGCAACAACCTTGCCGACACGCCGTCAAATATTCCGAGCACCTCGCGGTGATGATCAAACACGATTCCACACGGTCAAGAACCTCGAAGAAAAGAGTACAGTGGACGTAATTTTGTCCGACAAAGTCGTCGAAACTAAATGATAGCGATCCGCTTCGATTCGACAGATCGATCAAAAAAGACGTCTCGAATCGATAAAAATATCGATGCACCGGGAGTCTCGTTCCCGCCAAAAGTTCGAACAAAAGCGCGGACTTTGAGGGTTTCAGGGGGCGATTGTGAGAGCAGTCGAAGAATAAAGAAAAGTATTATTGACGAATATAAGAAACCAGCTCGAGATGTCAACTTACTTTTGGGACGCCCTACCCCTACAAAAAAAGAAAGGAAAGGCAGATTAATAACAGTCGATACACATCGTTCCTCGTTTGCTTTTTTTGTTTTTTTTTTTGTTTGATATGTTGCTTTTTTGGGACTGCACAAAGCCGCGGGAAAGTACGTTCGTTCGCCTTTCTTTCGCTTTCGTTCGTTCGTTCGGTTTTGAATCGTGCCTCGATCGGACGAAAAGAAAAAAAGAAAATTGAAAGTGAGAAGCATCGTCAGTGGTCGACGGACAGCCTGCCGCGTTCCATCCACTTTCGTTTTAACCATTGCCATCGTTTTCCAGCGAATGTGGATTTCGTGGAGGGGTGGGTGTGAAAACCCGAAAATGTCGGACCGAGTCGGATTTTCGAAAATTTCAGGATTCTCTACATATAGGATAGGTTGGGATTTTCGACGGTCTGCGGAATTAGGGATGAGACAATTTGGGAACTGGCAAGAATTGTTTTGGGATCAGGCCCGACATTTTCGGATCTTCGCGCACCCCTAATTTTCATGGATATTTCTTGCGGCTTACAACGAGCCGGCTCGGGCGTTACCGAAGAATAACGAATACATCAGCTTGTTTTTCTTTCGTTTTTGTTCGCGTTTATGCGAAAACAGGAGAACCGGCAGCCCACCGTCTGTCTTTCGACTCGAGGACCTCGTCACACCTGGCTGTCTTTTATGGTACAGCTACTCGCAAACCGTTTCCCCGGTCGGGCGGTTCTCAGGTGCGAGAAAATTGAACGATCGTCATGCGACAGATGCAGTTTTGCGCAACAGAGAGAGGGATAGTGAGAGAGTTACGTGTGCTGAACTGTGTGCTCGTGATCGTGATCATGATCGTGATGTGTGGGACCCGACTGTCATGTCGCCCCGACGCGACGCGGCTCTCTTGAAAAGTGAAACTGACGTTGTCGCGTCGATCCGACTGTGATCGATTAAGACTTTACCGGATTAACAACCTATTATCGGGCTTTCGAATGTCTATCCTCGCTGCAAAACTTGCTTCCAAGTTTATTTTTATTAGTTTTCACGTCACGAGGAATTGCAAAAATCTGATTGGAAATTGCCGATCGCGTTTCTTTCGCTTCTTCTTCTGTTGTGCCGAACAATACGATACACGTTCAAATTGACTATGCGTCCTGCAGTATAAATTTCAGTTTAAGAAAACTTCCGTACATAGTATGACTAAAGACATGCATTCACCAAATGTGAAAATAGCTTGGCACCCTTTCCCGTGAGAAATTACTAGATTATATTACTTGACGGTAAGTAAAGTAACCAATTAACCCCGTCGTTTCACTTCTCAATCGGCGCGCGCGCTAAACGTGTACAAAACGGAATACAAAACCTCCTCGAGTACCCGATGATCCAGACCGGTTTCAGAAAAAATTCTGTACTCGTCCTAAACATCGAGTACTTGAGATTTTTCAGTTTTTCCACAGTTTTATTGCGCGCGCGCTAAACGTGTAAAAAAAGGAATACAAAACCTCAAGTACCCGATGATCAAGACCGGTCTCAGAAAAAATTCTGTGCTCGTCCTAAACATCGAGTACTTGAGATTTTTCAGTTTTTCTACAGTTTTATCGCGTGCGCTTGCGTTTTGCTCGCGTTCGGGTTTGATACTCGTTTGACAGGTCGCGTGTGCGTATACTGGATCATGTTTGTGGATGGATAAGGGCTTGTACAGGATTGGCAGCGATATAGAGACAAACTCGTTTGACCATCGACAACAACAACATCGACACAGCACCCAAAAAATGGGACGAACCAGCAGCGACAAAAAGAAAAAAAACGAGACAGAAACGGAACAAGTGAAAATCGGCAAAAAGACGCCAAGAAAAAACGACACGCAGAGAAACGTCTGTGTTTATGTATACATGGAGTATATATGCACATATATACATGAAGTATACATGTATGTATGTGTGTATGCGAGTGTGCGCTCGTGTAAAACACAGAGACAGCTAACACTTCAGTCGCGCGCCAACAAAATCTCTTCTTCGACGACGACGACGACGACAACGACAACGATGACGATATATAACAATAAAACTAACGTCAGCAAAAAAAAACACATGGAGGGCAAAAATGAGTTATCGGTTGGCGAAGAAGAGCGCGAAAAAAATGTAAGACTAGCGAAACTGAGAGTGAAAGAATGGATAAAAATCAATTGGAGAGGTGCGACGAACGATAAGCTGACAAGTTCGAATCGCACCCGTTCTCTTTCTCTCTCTCTCTTGTTCGACAAAAAAAGAACAAGTGAAAAAATCAAAAAGCTGAAGAGAAAAAATGTCTTATAACAGAGGCAAAGTATGGATATCGTATAGGTGATCTACGAACAATGATCTCGAGTGCGGCAGAGAAAGAGCACGAGACAGAACAGTGAAAAAAATAAAGAAAATTGAGGAAGAGAGAGATAGAGAGAAAGAGGGACGACATGACACCAGCACGGGCACGTTCTCGCTTTCAAAGAGGTGATTTTTCATTGGGGGAACATTTGACTCGAAAATTCCATTTGCTAGGAAACAATTCTCTCTCGGGACGTCCTTTTTTCGGGAATGAGAGAGTCCCGCGGGATGTGGCGATGAAAAATGCTTTGACAATGATGGAACAAGCTTTTAAAGTGGCTGCGAGGTACTGTCACCTGTTAATAGGTAACGTTAGTGGCCATTGAAACATTTTAAAACGTCCTCGCCGCGAAAAATCACCCTCTTCGCACCAAGTACCGGGAATTAGTCGCGTCTATGTACAACGTTTACTGCTTGCGTGTGGCGGAGAAAAGGGACAGAAACTATCTGGCTCCGATATGGCACCGGTTATAGCTGCAATATTTCGGACGCTTCATCGCCGCACCAAAGGTAAAATGTCCCCGCATGGATATTTTTTTAAGCGAGTCATTAAGTTAGACGCTCGTTGCGAATGATTCATTTTAATCAAGATCTTGAAGAATCAAAGATTCATCTTTGAAAAGTAAAATATCGATATTGATTTTGTTTTTCAGCGAAACGTTCCTTCGAGGGACAATTTTCAATCATTTTTATATATATTTTTGAACATGAAGTGTCGACTATCAACGTGTTGAAGTTTGTTGAAGTAAAAATGCAGAAGCTAAAAATGTCCGAGCTTTGAATTGACTGAAGCTAGGTTCATTATATAAACTTCTAGAATTCTAAAATAAATTCTGCGACTCGAAACACGAAATCACTGAAAATTCAGCTTGCAGCGGATTTAAAAATGAAGGAGTTAAGAACGTCCAAGCTTTTAATTTACTGTATCAGCGTTCGTTAGCTGAAATGACGGAATTATCAACCATGTTCCGTAATTTGAAAAGTTAAATCACTGAAGATTCATTTTGTACAGGCTTCGTATACGAAGAGACTATAAATGTCCCCGCTTTCAGTTTATATCGAAGCTCGTTGGTTAAAATGGCGTAATCGGTAAAACGGTTCTGTGATATGAAAAGTTCAATTCCGGAGGAACTAAAAATTTGTACCGACGATCGCTTTAACTAAAATCGTTTTCAAATTCTAACTTAAAATGTTGAGACCCTTAATTTGTGTCAAGATTTGCCGACTAATTCGTTCATCTCCCGGAGGCATTAAAATCGAAAGGATTAAGAACGTCAAAACTTTCGATTTGCTCGAGGTTCGTTGAAATTTTGGAATTCACAAGTTCAGTGCTTCCACGAAAGAAATGCCAAGTGAAATGGTAGAAGACCCACGGCCGAATAATTGGGGTCCGAACATCAAAGGAACGTGACGCGCGCAAACAAAATCCTCGGCGATTGGAAAACGCGTCTCGTTAGAGAAATGGAACGCGTTTATCCGAGGGGGACTGTGACGGTACAACAGCGTAAAACAGTATATGTATATATAGTTGTAGAGTATATCGTGGACGGACGAATCTCTCAAGGAAAGATGTCTCGTGCACGCGTGTCAAAATCAAAACTAAAACAACAAAAAGACGAATAAAAAGAAATAGAAGAAAAAGAGGAAGAAGAAGAAGAAGAAGAAATAGTAGTAAAAGTAGAAATAGTAGAAGAAAGGTAACGGGAAAAAAACTCGTAGAAAAGTAGAAAAATAATGAAACAGAAAATAAAAAGGAAAAGAAAATGGAAAAATAAAAACAACATTGCGTGAATAGCGACCAGAGACTTGTAAGAGCGAAATAGCAGACGTACAAGAAATAACCGGAACCCGTAGAGACAAGACAACAACGATTTGGTTAGACGATTAACAGCGGCGAAGAGGTGAAACAGAAAGAAAAAAATACAGTGTATGAAATAAAAATAAAACAGAGCTAGAGAAGTAGAGAAACAGAGAAGTGAAACACAGCTTGTTTGCCCGCGCAAGACAGGCGATATACAACAATATTTGTGCAATCTGTGATTTGCCGGCGACTTAAAAACTTACTCGATCTTCCTCTCCGGTTGCCTTCGATTTTTCGAGTATTTGTGATTCGCGTCGGTCGTTCGTTCGGTCGATGGTGATTTCGATCGATCGGTTGGTATATATTTTGTGTATTGTATTGTGGAGATTTTCGGGCGTAGGGGAGTAGATTGGAGAGAGGCAGATTGAAAAAACAAAACAGAGAAACGAAGATCAGAGAAAAGCAAATCTGTCGAAAGGAGAATAAACGATCCGGCTTGTCCTTTGTCACCGGTCGACGGGATCGGTTGGCGGCTGAATAATCGAATAATTCACTCTCTAATTCGAATTCATTCCCGAGCTAATCCACCGAGATTAGGTACTATTCCGATTCGATCAGGATCCAAATCTCGGTGGACCCTTCCGCGATCCGGTTTCGCGATAAATGACTCGCAAAAATAAAAGAGAACTCTGCTCAGCTGTTCCCTTGCAGTGAAAAAGTAATTGCATCAAACTGTTGTTCATTGTTTCAAGTTTAATATTGCTGGCACGAAAAGTTGACGCGGATCCTAGCTTACGGGAAACTTTTATAATTAATTTTCGCGCTGAAAAGCAGCTTATTCGAAACAATTAATCAATCCAACGGACGACGAAGATGCAAAACTAGCTAAAGTGGTTTCCCATTTTTGCGAGTCATTGCGAGTTTTTAAAATTTGTTTTAAGAAATAAAACGCCCAAGCAACCGACCACCGTCACGGAATCGTCCGATTCGTGTTTTCCGCGTGTTTCCCGCAAACGAATGCCGCCCTTTCCGATTCGAATGTACGCCCATTCGAGGTCTCGAATGTTCCTCGATTCACGTTCGAGCGAAATCCTCCGTAAATCCAGCCGGATTTATGACACCGGCGAATTAATATGTAACTAGACACATTCGAACACGCCGCGCGCCATTCGTCTGCTCTATTTTCGTGAGAGAACCACGACTGGTCTAATTTTAACGATGGTTTCGAGAGAGATCACTCTAGGACGACGCGATTTTTCGCCGACAATTTTTCTGCGAAAGATGCGCCCGAAAAACAGCAAATTCTTTTATACCCAAGTATCGAAGCGGAAATATTGTCGATAACAATGATACAGCAACGATGGAACTGGTTGTCAAGTGAAATGCATCTCGTTGCGGACGACTATGTAAAAATTGAAAAAATTGAAATATCAGAACCGATATAACGTTTTTCAACGAGGCGAGGGTTCATTCAAATCTGAGTTTGAACTGTTTCTACATATATGTTCATTCAAATATGTTGACTGAAACGTGTTTAAAGAAAGTTCAAAGCGACATTGAAATTCCACTTTTTAATCGATGCCACGAATGGCCATTTGAAAATTAAAAAACACCG
>CM052329.1:13946446-14098338 GCA_028455615.1 Lasioglossum zephyrum | reverse complement strand
AAAAACAAGTAAAGAACGATCTCTCTCGAAGCGCACAGATGATTCCAGAAGGGAGGCGACGGGTCGCGTCGATCGTCAAAAAGAAGATAGAATCGATCGCGCAGGATCTCGGCGCCCTTATCGTCGGGATTGCGAGAGAGCCCGAGGTTCCTGGGAAAACGAGATATCAAACGAAAAAAGGTATAACCGATAATAAAACGAGAGACAATAAAATAAAAAAGAGAAGACTCTCCGGAGGATACTCCGCGCGTTCGTTGCGGACGTCTAAACGTAGACAAGCCTCTGGAACTTACTTCCTGTAATGAGAAAATGAGAGAACACGCTGGTTAATCGTGTGTGTGCTACAAGGATAACAACAGGATTCGTTACTCGGCTATTAGCGGACACTTACGTTTCCTCGACCACCTCCTCCTCGCTGCTGCAAAAGAGAAAAACGGAAAATGGTGTTTGTTAGCGAATAGGGTGTACACGGGGTTTCAGGGGTGGGGGGGGTGCACGGTTTTAATCAACAAGACAAAAAAATGAATATAAATGAAGAACATTAAGTGGGGGGCAGGGGGTGTAGTGAGAAGAGCGTCGCATGATCGTCCCGGTGCTAAAAACGCGTTTGCTCGCGGTGTACGGTGAATAATTAACCGGCTCGTCCGGTATTCATGAAAGTTCACGGTGTCTAAATAAGGGAGCACACCGCGCCGGGGATCCAATATGCACGAGCCCGTGAAACGTCTCTGTGTCTTATCTCTCGACATTTTTGGACCCGTCTCTCTGTCCACCCAACTGAATATAGACCCGGCTGAATCATCCGTCGATGTACACAATGTCCCCCACCCGCGAATTTTCACGATTCCGAAATAAACCGAATTATCTAACCCCCCGTGCAAAATTTACTTGTATGCCGCGCGAGCTAGAACGTGGGCGGTTCACAGAGGATCCTTCGACCTTAACACTTGGACCCACGAAGCGACCAACGAATTTACGTTACTTTTCCTCCTATTAAAAACATTTTAATATCTAACGTGGTTCTTGAACCGGGAGATTCAAAACCGAATCCAGCGTTTAGTATTCCTACAAAATAACTATTTGTTATGTAGAAAAATGATCGAACCGTGGCGCCGAGAATAAAATTCATAACATCCGAAAGATATATTACGATCGGTAAACTAATTAATTAGGTATTTAATTTACGTTACGGTTATCCCTGTTGCGCGTGTAAGGCGTGCCCCAGAGGAATCTAATTTTTTCGACGTTGCGACTGCAATCTCGGAAAACGGAAATGAACAAATATCGAATCCGCGATGCGTTGAGAAATCGGGAAATGTCCGGTACACTGAGCGAGCAAACGCGTTTTCGAAAGAGCGATCACGATTGAGAGGGTGCTATCGATCGTGCAAAAACGGTTAACACTTCGAGACTGAGACACGTGGTTTTTAGGGGAGGGATGGTACTTTCACAGCAAAACTTGGTGGTGGACAGTTTCGGGGCACAAAGGGTACAATTTCTTGATTTTTCATCTTACGTGTAAGCAATTTTTGTTGGGTATTGTTCATAGTGTGAGAACGATCGAGGGGTCTCGGCGATTCTCGACCTCGTACCGTCTACCGATAACTGTCGCGAATCTGTGAATCTGCGAGTTCACGGATTTCCTGCAGATCGCTAACGAACACGATCAGCCAGGATATTTAATTGGTCTATCGATGACAGGAATCCGCGCGACACTTTCCTGGTCTAACGTGCTAGCTTTCGCTTATGGCTTACGGCTTATGGCTTATGTTTACGACTTATGGCTTACGGTTACGCTCTCGATGACACCCAGTCGCTTACATTAATATTCGCTTGAACTCAGAGTAAAAAACTCATTTCATTTAAACAAAAAATAGAGAATCAATTTTTTAAAGATGGACCGGACGAGTTGGATTCTTCTGAGAATCTAGAACAATTAATTTACTTTTCACGTGACAAAAATTCCTAACTTCTCAAAGAAATTAAAGTCGTTTGGTCCGATCCTAAAAAAGTTATTGTCTTTTTAAGAGTGTCCGAATATTATTGCGAGTCACTGTACACTCTCAGCCAAACACGTGTGATACCTTTAAAATCTCGCTGACAATGTAGAATTTTTGTTGGTGCAATAAATATCAGAAAATTGTGACGTTAGAGAGATTAAAGACAGCACACCTGTGTGCAACCTTCTCGACTGCAAAAGCGAATCGAAATCCGACGTTCCCAGCCGCTTAACGACCGCGACCGGCCGATCTCGTTTCCCGGATGAACGAAGATCGATTAGTTCGATGCACACGTGCTTCGTTTCTCCTTCTCCGTGCGTACGCGCGCGTAACATTCGATTTATGGAAGCTCGTTCCACGTTTTTCGTATTTCGCATATGGCCGAGCAGCGATATCGAGTATACGAAGCTCGTGGCGATCGAAACGGCGGAGAACGTCGTTGCTCCGACCCGATTACACTTGAAAACCGTCTCCTGGAGACCGTTGGCAATACTTACGAGTATTGTTCCTCGTCGTCAGACATGTTTGCGGGTGGTTAAGGTGCTGCAACACGGAAACAGAGCGCCGATTAGCACAGCCGAGCAGCAAACAGGGTTCGGTTCAGTTCACAGCCTGTCGGCCACGATCTCGCGCCGCACCGCGCCGACGCGAGGCGAGCAGAGACGATCGGATCGGATTTTCCGCGACGATACTTCTCGAGAGAAGCCTCGATCTCTGATTTTCCAAACGAATCTCGATATATGTTAACAAAAAAGATTATCTCTGTAGGATGCGAAGGCACGTTTATTTCCGGGTGCAGAAACTCGCACCGGGTGGACACTGGGGGAGAAAATCCGATGAATAGTAAACGGAAAGGGCACACGAGAATTCCTGACGATCCGATCTCGTCCCTCTGGCTCGTTCGCGCAGGCGCGCGAATTTCTGTCGAATTAAATGCGAGAATGTGCAAGCGAAAGGGGTAGAAAGTGCGAGGGTGGCGGCCGGCCGTGCATAAATCGAACCTTGCTGGCGCGCGAGAAAGAAGAGGCTAGAAAAGAAAGGAAGTCGAAGGGACGAGAGACGATGCACTGGTGCAAAGGTAATCCGATATTCTGAGACGAGAAAGAGAGTGCCAGTTTGCTAACCCTGGCCGCAAGCTCGCCGTCGCAAGCTCTATAAGGAGCCATCCCCTTCTCCTCCTCGTCGCTCTAATTTTAGAAAACCGACTCTCTACTCTTCTCTCTCGCTCTCTCCCTTCGTTCATCCGGCCTTCTCTTTCTCTCTGCCCTCCCTCTCCTCCTCTCTCTTTCTCTCTCTCTATCTATCTCTCTCTTCCCCTTTTATTCGTAAAACCTCCCTCGCTGTTCGCACCGTTACGATGTTCCTCCCCCTCCTCCTCCTCCTCCTCGATATCTTCGTCACCGACAACATTTCCGGTTCCCGTCCTCCTGGAGAACCCGGGACCAGCTTCTCTAGCTATCATAATCTCCTCAACCTCCGCAGCGAGGGTATCCGTGGTATATCGAATATAGACCCGAACCTCGGACTTATTCGAGCCTGTTCGCGCGGAACAACGCCGAGGAAAATCGACGGACACCGAATCGGGAGATGTTAAAAGTAGAAGCTGTCGCGCGACGGAAACGAAACGTTCAAAGTCCCTGATAGACCAGCGTGGGTGCAATCCGACGTAACAACATCACAGTCAACATTACATAATTGCGTGTACCACTCGCGGATGCCACGAAACGGGATATCCGACTCCGAGGAACTGTAGCTACCGCGGCGCGGCGCCATGCTTCTATATCGGTACCCATCGCGCCGACTTTCGAAACCCCGAGGCGATACCAAACGGTTCTACCTACACGAAAAACATCCGAAAGCACTTTGGTCCCACGAGATTACCCTTCACCGAAACCGTTGAAAGATACGAAAAATTGTCCTCGCAAAAATTTACTCCCGCTAGTTTACCCTTCACCAAAACATCGAGAGATACCAAAGATCCCAGCGAAGAGAGGTACCCTTCGCGATCTCGCGTTGCTATTACAATTTCCAGAAGCAGAGTTTAGGAACACGTTCCATCCAGGGTCAGCGAATTCCCGAAACGATTCACGGCGCGTGTCACGTGTCGAAGAAGCTAGTCCAAAGGGTAGCAAACTCGGGCAGCTTCCGCGTTCAGTGTTTAAGCTCGCCCGGCGAAATCGATGCGGTACAACTTGCCCATAGACGAACTATCAGTTGGAGGTGAAGGTAGTCCGGTCTCTGTCGGAGATCTCTGTTTTCGGTAGATTACGGTGACACTCGATCTAATCGATCCTCGGGTCAGCAGCATCCATTCGCGCTCTCGAGAGTCCTAGGAGGTCGTAGGAACTACGAAGCTTATCGGGAACCAAGCTTATCGAGCTTTCTAGAGGCGCAAATCCGTTTTTCCTTTTCACTGTGTACACTGTCTCGGAGGATGATGCAGATCGTGGACGATTGTTACGGCAACGAAGAGTCGAAGAGTCGTGGGGAGGGGGGCTCACTGATTGAGATTCACTGGATCGAAAACCGTGCACGTTCGCACCAATATCGTGGATCGCGGCTTGGTTCGTTTTGCACTTGATCGGTGGAGTCTCGGCGCGAGTAACGGTATCGGTTAAATCGAATGTTGCAGCACTAATGAAAAATTGATGAAACTTACACTCGAACGGTGTGAATGTGTGGTGGTTGGCTATGTGTGACGGACGGTGTGGGTGGGTGGGTGGATGTGTGTGTATGTGGTGGTACGAGGGGTGATCGCCTCTCCGGGGCACCAGCCGAGCAACAGATGCTTCTCCAACGACAGGCACGCACGAAGAGAGAGAGAGCTTTTTGCTGGTGGAATGTGGAGTCCGCGACAGCTCGAGCGGCTCTGAAGTCCTGTGGGCAGAGTCTGGACAGCACCAAGACTCGGGACGACGATGCCTATGCGGCTCTCGGCCGAGAGACTCGATCGCTCCCTTTCGTCTTGCTATTAATAGATAGGAGATCCACACGTCCGTGGGGCGCGAGCGTGATACGATCCTGGCACCGCTACTATTTTCGTCCCTTCTTCTTAGATCCCGCTTCTCGCTCGATGTAAGATCGCCCGCTTTTCCCGTGGACCCCTTTTCGACAAGCGACAACCGACAAGCGACGCGCGACGGTACGCGTTCCGCCCCCGCGTGCCTGATTGCCTCTGCTCGCTTTTCTGCTCACTTTTCTGCTTGCCTCTGCTTGCCACGCTCGCAGTTCGCTCGCATTAGAGATCTGAAACACAAAATTCGAAGAAATAGGCGAATTTTCAATATCTTCATTAGGAGTTTTCACGACGCGACGAGACGCGGTGAAAACGCGACCGTGTCGGACTGACATTTTCGCTATACTCGCCAAATAATAATTCAGAGGGTCTACGACTTTTCACACGACAACGATTTTTTTACAAAACCCCGAATCGCATGGGTCAACGACGAACGTCTGATTATTTTTATTCGGAGCAGCGTTCCAAGCATTTTTTTTTACTATTCTCGCTCGTTTGTGGTTGATACTCAAACCCAACGAGTTACGTGAGATTTAATAATCACTGGCCGGGTCGAGAGCGACTCAATTAGCGTGGATGATCCAAGCAGACCAATTAGCCACCGCCATCCGAAGTTGCTCGAACTGATTCAACTATCAACGAAGTTACGGGAGATTCGTAAGCCACTGGCCAACAAAACGTAAAATAATGTTGGTGGACGAACAGTGGATGAACTATAGGGGTGGAGATATCGCTTGTTATATCGAACTGGCGATGTTACTCTTTCTCGACAAAATCGAGTTGAACACCTCCAGTCGATTTCTATCCCATTGTTTATTCGACGTATTAAAGTAATAAAACCGTTCGCGGAAGATAACAACCGCACCTGGTAAACGAACGAAGATTAAATTCGTTTCTTTGCATACACTGGACTTAATAAGCTGAAGCCTCGAACGTGCAATATTTTTCTGGGACAGTCCAACGCGTACTAGAAAAGCTCGCCTTGTTTCGCGTGTTTTCGCTTTAACATCGTTTGTTAGCTCCGCAAACATTCCCCGGAAGAGTTTCATGAAAATTTCATTAAACCGCAGGCCAACTTTCGAAAGAAGATATACGAAACACGTAGGAATGAACAAAAGAGCGAGGAGAAGTTGATATAGTTGGTATGTCGATTCGCCTGACATATAATTCATGAGAGTTGGCCAGGAACAATTCATACGTCTGCTTTATTACCGCGAGTGTGTTCAATTATGATGTTTGTGACAGACGGTAAATTGTAAAGGCACGCTAAACTAATCTCTATCTCACCGAAATACAAAATCAACTCCACGAGAAGCTACGGTTCCCTGCAACGAAATTCAACTAGCTGCCAACAGACGTAACGATCGCGATCGGTTCGAGGCATAATCTACGCGTAACGCAGAAACAGGGAGTGAAACCACACGGGAAAACTTGAGAATTCGCGAGAAGAGTGGCCAGTGGCCGGCCGATCGAGATCGTTGCCAACCGAGTACCCTATAAATCATGTTTCACGTTCATCGGTCTACCGTCTCCGTCTACGGTCTCCGTCTACGAGTACACTCCCGGACAAAACGCTTATTTCTGATTAGTCGATTGTCGAACATCCGATTGTCTGCCAGAGGTTGTATTCGAAACAACGAACGCGTTGTACGATGGAAACAGTATTCCTTCGTTCGATCTTTCCAAACGCTATTCATCCGCGTCAATCTGGGTTATCTCAGGCAGTTTACGGGGAAGACAAAAGATGTCAAGCTCACGAAGGATTTTAGTCGAATTCCCTTCTCCCTCCATTAGACGAGGAGCTTTATCCAGGCTGCGAGTGTAATTTTAGCTACTCGGAAATAGCAGTTTATTCGGCAGTGTATCAGCCGCTCGCGAACCTTTTCACATTTCGTTTTTGTTTCCCTTCCGGAGCGCGGCGCAAAGGAACGAGGAAAATGGAAGTGTATTTTTAACGATCGCCACCTGGAAAATTTCCTGACCCCCGCTTCGGTCATAGCGAATACCGGGGCCGGATATTGCAGGGAATTTCGAAAAAATCATCCTGCGAATCCTCGATCGTCCTAGCATCGCGTAACCGTTCATCTCCAACCCGAAACGCTTTCGGAAATTTCCTCCAAACCCTCGGTCTCGAGAAGAGTATTCTCGCAGAATCCGCGATAAGAGAGCACCATTCGGAGGATCGTAAAAGATGAAATCTTGCGTCTGCGATCTCCTAACTAACAGGATAGTCGTTTCTACAAATATTGATTTTTCGACAAAACCGGAATTTTTCGCTGGTCCTTGAGTTCATTCTTTGCTGTTACAGCTCTTTGTGCAGCTCTTTATAGTTTTTTTAAAATTATTATTATTTAACGTCGCTTTTTTTAATTCTTACGTGAGAATTATTTCGCGACGGAACCTACAGTTTAGAATAAAGGTGGGTTCCGAACCGCCTTGGGCACCATAGTATTTAGATGGCTCTTTATAGTTTATCCGATAGTTTTTCGTTTTATTCATTTGCGCGTTCATTTAAATTGTTAACAAGAAACGCATTTCGTCCTGACTAGCATAAATTGGGTTACTTTATAGTTTGTTCGATAGTTTTTCGTTTTATTCCATTTGCGCGTTTATTTAAATTGTTAACGAGAGACATCGTTTTTATTGAATTTCTGTTTCTTCTTCCACGAATGACCATGAACGCATTTCGTCCTGACTAGAATAAATTGGGTTACTTTATAGTTTGTTCGATAGTTTTTCGTTTTATTCATTTGCGCGTTCATTTAAATTGTTAACAAGAAACATCATTTTTATTGAATTACTGTTTCATCTTCCACGAATGACCATGAACGCATTTCGTCCTGACTCGAATAAATTGGGTTACAGCGAAGCTAAATCGTTGGAGGCTCAGGCATTTACAGTTTAATTAAAAGTTCCGGAGGATGATCGTGAATCTTAGTGGACATCGACGGCCGTTCGCCGTCGACGAGATCTCTGATCTTACCGGATCTCGCTGAATCTCGCTAGAATCGTAAAACCGAAGTCCTGCGGGCGTCATGCGCGTAACGCGATAAAAAGTTCAGGTTCCTTCGAAGTTGATGGACTCTCAAGATTTAATTAAAATTTTTTCACGGGTTTGCGCGCCCACGCGACGGGATGAAACGAGGAGTGTCTCTTCTGCGCTGCGAGGCATCGGGTTCGCCCCATCTTTGTTTATCTTACTCCGGTAACCTAATTACGGTCGAAGTGGAGCACGCGAACGGTACCGCAAACGCGACGTTGCATTGGCCAACTTTTCTGTATTTGGAAATTCGAAATGCGATTGTTGCGAGCGTAGAGAACCCGGTGGCAAACGCGGCAGATCGACTCTCGGTTATTTCCGATGCTGATACAGCTAGATTACATCTGCCTTGTGGCCATTTCGTATTTAAGTTTACCCACCCTGCTACCACCACCGCGCCGCGCCGTCGACAACGCACTAAATATACTCGCGTGGCAGCAATCACAACAACTTGCTCGACGCGGTTCCTTTAATCGACAGTAGCGCGTGACACTCGAAACGACAACGCGTTATCGATGTAAGTAAAATTTTCATTTTCCATGAAAATATGTAGCGATAAAATATCTTTATAAATATAAATTATAAATATATATTATATCATATATTATATTATATTATATATTATATCATTATAAATATAAAATATAATTTCATGAAACTTCAAAATAATTTCTACTTGACAAATTCGAATACGCATTAAAGCTGTGACTTATGAGATACCCGGGTAAACATAAATTACTCGAGTACCCGCGTATCTCATGAATACACTGCGGATCTTTATGCAAAATAAAAAAAATTGAATAAAGCAGACGATATATTACGATTACTTATTCTCTTAAACTTTAATAAATTTAAATTAATATATCAACGTTCTTTTAATTTCATTATTGTTTTAAATTGCACAAAACCATTTATGCCATAAATGCATAAAATGTCAAGTATACTCATGAGATACCAGAGTATACATATATGAGAGTTTTTATTATTATTACATGAAATAATTTATATTAGATTTTGTTAACGTTTACAAAGCAATTCGTGCGTTTTTAGAGGGAATAATTAAAAAGTCAATTATTTAATTATCAAATCAGGCATTTTTTTCTCATATAAAAATACCAACAAGTCTACCCGGAGTACTCTACCAGAGTACCCGGGTACCTGGAAACTCGGCTATCTCATGGGTACTCGGGTACCCGGGTAAAAGTCCGAGCTCTAATACGCATCACTCGATTAATGTTGCGGGTCCACGCTCTCGAGTCTCGAGGCATGTCCAGAAACGATTATTCCGCGGAGCATCATTAACTAGAGATGTTGACAAATTAATCGACCATAATCTTTCGGTGTCACTGGCATGCCATCCTGACCAGTGTGAACCAGAGAGGGTTAAGCTCACCGGAGACACGCGAATAAGCGATTAAATAACAAAAGATAAATTAAGCAAGATACCTAACAGAATTGTCGGTAATCGCTTTATGCTAGACGGTAACCAGCGTTGAGCAGAGCCAAACGCACATGGTCGCGAAATCGTTAGCACTATAACGACGAGTGACGCGACAGCGACGTCAAGCGAATTTTCGCGGTTAGCGGCCGCTGACGCCATTCTGCCGTCACCGAATGCTGTCTTAAGGGGTAAAGGATAGGCAGAATATTACTAGAATATTACTAGAATAACAAGTGAGAAAAAAAACACTGTTTTCATCAGCAAAACAGCGTTTGCGGAAAACAGTTGTTTGTCCTTATACGAACATAATAGGAGCTGTGTGAGGGCTCATTATAAAGAGGACGGTTGATGTTGTAAGGTGCACTCATGATTTCAGTAAAAAAAATCGTTTTGTATTACAAAAATACATGGAAACCTGATGGTGGTTGTCTCCGAGTATCCGGGTACCTGGGTACCTCATACGACATAAGTCATAAATGATTTTGTGCAATTTAAAACAATAATGAAATGAAAAGAACGTTGATATATTAATTTAAATTTATTAAAATCGTTCAAGAGAATAAGTAATCGTAATATATCGTCTGCTTTTTCCTATTGATGCAAACGATTTTTATTTTACATGAAAATCCACAGTGTATTCATGAGATACCTGGATACTCGGGTAATTTTTGTTTACCCGGGTATCTTACGGGTAACCCTGGTACCCGGGTATCTCATAAGTCACAGCTCTAGCGCGAAGAATGTGTGAAAAGGGCAAATCAAAATGAATGAATGAACTCGCAAAACAGACTCGACTGCACAGGGAAATCCTCGCTCGAGATCTCGTTGGACGATGTTTGCGAGCGTAGGAGAGGTTTGGTGGCATCCGCGGCAGCTGTGTCCGTGAATAAAAAAAGCACTAGGAGCCACGGGGTTGTGTCGTGAAAACGGGAGCAGCGTCCGAAAGAGCCGATGCTAGGGTTTGGCGAGGCGAGGGTGAAGCTAGGGTGAGGCGAGAGCGAGGCAAGACGAGGCGTCGCGACGCAAGACGACGACGAGGAGACGACGAAATAGGAGCCGCGATAAACGAATGTGGGTTGGCTCTCCTCGAGACCTTGGCGATGCCGGAGGCGGCTGCGAGACGTCGAAGAAGGAGGCTACCTTATCAGAGGCAGCCTGGAGGCTGAAACTTCGGCCGCGTGGCCGACGCCGGACCACGAGGCGGCTCCTTATATGGAGGGGGTCGCGCCGCAGAGAGGGCGCCGCGACGCTACAGTATAAAGTTCCACGACGCTGACGACGTCGGCTCACACCGCGCCAGAAACCTCCGACACCTTGGCTACCGAGATCACAGTCGCGATCGCAGATTAATCGCTTCTAACTTTCCCCTTCTAGCTTCTCGCGTTTCGCCCCTTTACCTTTACCCCCTTGCCACCTTATCTCTCTTATCCCCTTATCCCCTTATCCCCTCATCCTCTAATCCCCTAATCCCCTGTTCCTTCGATCCCTTCCTTGTCCTCTTGCTCCCTTACCGTCTTGACCCCTTACCGCCACTGACCCTTACGATGATAAATATTCCAGAAATTTATTTCAGCTCATCTTTATCCCTCAAAAGATATTTTTAAAGAACAATGTGATTTACCGTCGGCAATTATTCCGAGCAACACGAGTGGGAGAATTTTCTAACCGCTCAACCAAGGAAAACATTGCAATATTGGTTCGATCAAAATGGAACTAGGTTCCGTTAATCGAATCAAATCAGTTATGGTATCCTCTGTATGTCGCTGGTACCTCGCTGAAACCCATTAACCGCTGATGCATTTATTAATATCAGAGAAAACTAGTTAAATTGTTGACTGGAGCTAACGGAAATAGCTACGTCTTGGATATCTCGAAATGGTTCGGTGATTGAATTAACGAGCTCTTCCGGACAGATCTATCTGCCACGATCCGCGAAATAAATACTAGATCTTGTTCAAATAGTAACATTTAATGTCAATTTCATAATTTTGCCAAATAAGTTGGCTGCGCTTGTTTTTCCTACAGAGTAGAATAATATGCCAAACAGCTGAATAAAGAAGTTAAATGCGTTTAATGAAAATTTGATATGATCCGAGAAACAAACTTGTCTATTTGTTTTACATATAATTAAATCATGTTTTTCTTAAACTTGATTTACGGAAAGACTTTTCATTTCCGACGTGTTTCGTAAATATAGAAAACCCACTCAAGAAAATAAGTCACCAAGACGATTTGGCGTCGGCCAAAATTTACGCAATCCGAGGGGAAAAAAAATAAATTTCTTCCGAATGACATCAGTAGCGGAAACTTTAGACGGTGTGCATCGATAAAGATCAAATATAACTCGAGTAAAAAAAGAACGATAAAATATTTTTTACTCGTACGATTTCACAAAGAACGCCTGGTATGAACAAAAAGAATGCCTCAATGGTTCTTGAAAATTTATTTTATCTACAACATCGAAACGGTAACTTTTTACAAGGTATAACGGTTTTACGATGAAAATGCTGTTTTTGCAACAAAGATTATTTCTGGTGCGGGACAGTGGTGGTGCGCTAACAATTCTCTGTTTTATAATATGTATACCGAAGTCATTCCGTTTCAGCTTAGAAGACGCATGAGAAAATACGGGTCTTAAATATTTGTATTGGATCGCATTCAAAATTAAAACGGTTCGCGTGTACAGCTTTCAGCGGTTACAGGTGCGCTACAATGATATTGTTAGGGTAATTTCAAATTGCTCCATCCTGCCGCTACTAGCGTACGATAAACTACTAGCGTTCGACGAATCAGTAAAATTAAATCACTAACGGCACATTATGTTGTATTATTCAAACTGCTGATTTTATAGATGTAATATTATCTTTTCAAGTACATCCTCTATAAATTAATTCTTGAAGGCTAGTAAAATGCCATATCTGGAGACTAGTCCCCTCATCCTCACCTCTTCGCTCAGCATTCAAAACGTTCGCTATTGAAAAATTATACCGTTTTTCGCTTAATGTTTGACGTTTCTTTTACATAAGAAAACTGTACTTCCCTTACTTAGCGTCATCGAATTACCTGTCTCTCGCCCGACTAAGCCCGGCCGATTCGTGTAACCGTATATACGCCCTTCATACCGCGGGTCATGCCTATAATATGCCTATACCCGAGCCGCTAAACGGTCCATACCCACGGTGTCTCACACTCATATATCCCATCGGGCGACGCATACCACCAGTGGTTCACACTTTAATGTTAAATAATAGAAATAAATTCGTGGAAACGAAATATCTCGTTTAGCATTATTTTCCAGCTATAGACATTCTGCAATCAATATTTCTCTGTATAAGGGGTCCTATAAGACCTTAACCCTTGAGAAAGTGGAACCTGAAAATTTTTAAGACCTTTAAAAAAGCACATATACGGAATATCATGCAAAATAATCTACAATTTAAAAGAAATAAGTTCTGTAAGTTTTAAAAAAATAAATTTCTCGCTAATAAAGGAGATAAGAATAATTTTTATAATGAATTTCAGTAAAAATGTCACAAAAATTATTGAACGTACTTCATTTATGATGTCTGATAATATTCGGTACAATCGGTTTCTTGAAGGGTCTGTCTCTTCCTCCAAATCGCAGTTGTCCAGATTCTTTCTTGCCACCAAAACCACCGCCTAAATAATAAATAAAACTTACAGATGCTGTGAATATAATACATATTTAATAAATAACACTTTTCCAAACGATTTAAAGCATGGCTCACCGAGTCTCCTTGGTTTCCAGCCTTTCATGGAACGACTGCACTCATAATCGACAAAAATTTTGTAGCCTCTCAAAGCGGTATCCACGCTACGTCTCACCGCTCTTCTAGCTTCGTCTTCGCTTCTCATTTCTACGAATCCGTAACCTTGGGACAAGCCGGTTACGACGTCAACTACAACTTTTGCCGATAGAACATCCCCATACCTGCTGAAAAACTGAATTCGTTAATGTTTAACATGCATGCGGTATTATTGACGGTTTGGAATACGAAATCCATACATCTTTCAAATCGTATTTAGTGATCTTTGGACCAAATCTAGCTACGAATAATGTTCTGTCCGGTTTAGATTTCAATCCGTGCGGTGGCTCGTAGTGTGCCAGTATCGCACGGCTGACGGCTTTATCGTGTGGTTCCGTGTCTGTTCCATCGATACTGCCAGCTTTCAGAGGATCGTATTCTTTGGCATACGGACTCCAATTCTGCAATGGATCTGCCTGAAATTCAAACAAATGTTCACGTAAATATAACCTAATTCTAGTTGATAATACTTTCGAGAATATTTACGCATCGCTTCGCAGTCTCCGAAACAACAAATTATTATTACGTGTTTTAAAGTCCATTAAAATGTTCGTGAGACATTGTTACGTTTTAAATAAACGGAGTTTAAATACTCATTTATGTACTTACCATCTTTATCAGAATTAGGTTATAAACAGTTGAGAATACTGATTTTTAACTATCGCGCGAAACTTTGGCAATTGGCAAACGAAATATTTCACTGTTTAACGTTTGCGCTATTGTACAACAGTTTAAAAAATTAAATAAATTGTAACACGATTAGCAGACTCGTATTCGTGCGGTATACAATTGGAAACGATTGAAAAACTGAGAAAAATTTGTTTACCGTACAGTGCTGCTATCTACTAAGAGATATTGAGAAACCGCTTCAAAGATTAGAAAAGTTGTATCGTGATCTGAAATACCGACGTCTCTAAAAGGTTCGTTACCGACAAGATACCCTCATCAGACTTTTCCTTTTAGAATTCGTCAAGTTGTAGAAATTTTTTAGTATACATACTTCTTTATTCGAGTACACTTTACTCTAAAAATCGCATGAAATCCAAACAAGTTTGGTCCCGTTATTATAAAGTATAAAGAAACATACGTTAGTATGTACCTTTTTTTCCCTTCCCAAAGAGGGATTTTCTTCCTTTCTCGTTTCTTTCTCGAAGGGTGTCGATGGGGGCCCTTTCTTCGATTCACCCATCGACACTTTCCCCGAGTTTGACCACTCATGTTCTTGGCTTTTACGTTAGTATGTACCGTGTTCGTAAATTCGTATGGGAGCAATTGAACTTTGCCATAATAAAGATGCAAAAGTCCTTAGCCTCGTTAGAATAGTTATTCTAACGGTCCCTCGTTCGCAAGAAGTAAATTGCCGGCACGATGGCAACGGGATCACGGTCAATTTGCACTCGGCATTTCTTGGACGTGAGACGACAACGTATCTGCGAATCCGACCATCTGTAACGACCGTAATAAATGCCGAAAGGTCGTGTTTGACGGCATCGAGGACCGAGAGAGCGAAATATACGCGTTCGGACTCGAAATTCCTGGCATCCTGGGGACTGGGGAATGGGGGTGCGCGCGAATCGCGGATTTACGATGAGGGCCGCGCGCGATCGGAATTCGTATTATGTAAATACACGCGTGTTGCGCGCCAGTCGTGCCTTTAAATAAAGTCTTCTACAGTGTCGAACGGAGCGCGATCTTCCACTATATTAATAGATATAGTTCCACCTGTTGTCTGCCGTCTACACCCCTCCACGATCGTGATCTCTTCTATCCGCTATAGACGAGAGTAAACTTCTGAATAACAATGTCAATACATTAATCGCTTGATCCAGGGACCGAAATCTATAAGCTTAAAAATCATTTGTTAAAACTATATTTATTTACAAAATACGTTTCGTTCGATCAAAATTTGTACAATTTTCAATAGGAAGACTCAAGGACTTAAGTGGTTTACGGTAGACTGCGGATCTTTATGCAAAATAAAAATGTTCTCCACGAATTCGTAAGAATTCACAGTTTCAAGAATCACTCGCAGAAATTGACGATTGCAAATCGATGCTGTTGTCTTACGATACTTATAAATAATCGTGTACACACCTATCTAACCGATTACTAGAGTTCAAACCACGCGTTTCGCTACACAGCGAACGACTAGTGTGTTCGCGTTAAGGATGTTCTGGAGGTACAATAGGAGACAAAAGTACAAGAAATTCGAAATCCATTAATATATTAGCAATGAAAGCCATTCATGAGTATATTTTGCATTAAAAAAATAGATTAATTTAAAAGCCTTTCGTTTAATTAGTGAATTTCATGTTATATTTACTTTTTAATCAAATTGTCTTGATATTATAAGAAATTGTAAGTGACTTTTGCGAATGTAACTGTTTAGTGAATCCTAATAAATTTCGAACATAATTAATTACATAATTTTTACTATATATATATATATATATAAAAATGGAGTTTCTAGTTGCGTTTTTTCAAGGTTTAAATAGGGTTCGAAGTGGAATTTTATGAATTCTCCATAAGAAGACGGTGCAGTGAATCGAACCCAAACTTTGGTAATTGCATTAATTTAGTAAGAATTGTATCTTGTCAAATTTTCAAAAATTTTGTTGTATTTTTATATACCTCCAGAACATCCTTAATCGTTCTCGTCGCGATTGTCAGTAAAATATTAGAACGCGAAGCGGAAGTATACGTTGGTATCCCTTCGAAAAAAAATAACACGCTAAACGAGTTACATCTATTCGGTTATAAAACAACAAGATTCTACGGTAGTTGACCGTCGTCGATCTACAGTCGCCTCGAAGAATCGTGTAATTTCTCCAACTATCGCATAATTTCTGGTAAAATTAATTAACCGCTACGTCCGAATAAAAATTTAAATATTCAACACCCTGTTCGAACGATAAACCGATGTTAGCTTATGTACTTTCCGAGGCAACTGTAGCTTTGGAATTATTTTGATCGTCGCGGCGCGAGGCGCAAGGCGTTAACTGCGAACGCGGCGCAGCAGTGCCAATCTGCTCATAATACTGTTGCACGTTACAGCGCGATATGTATATCGAGACACTGTGTTTCTTTGGTATTCCACCAAAAATCTCTCGAAAACACAAAACAAACTACTCGCTAAAAGAACAAGGAAAAGAACGCGATGCAAGGCTTTTTGGTCGAGCGGTTTCGTTAAGGTATTCGTTAAAACAGCGTTAAACATAGTGGAAGATACGTTAATACTTGAAATCGTGAGTTCAGCCCAAGCTGTTCGCAGATGTGTAGTGTCTCGCTTAGAAATTGTTCTACGCTAACGTGCTCGTCAAACGTGTCTAGCTGAAACGCTCACACATTTTCGCCGACTAAGAATAGATTATCAAACTAATTCTAAATCTAGGTGGGCGCCCATGCGTTTCAACGCGAGTATGGTGTTCACTGCTTTGACCCATCTCTTCTTGATCACATAACGCTTTAATCGGTCTTTGCAGATCGGATTCTCCAGAGCAGCCTCCAGCCATCGATGCTCTATCAGCTGGCCTGCCGACGGTCTTCCCCTGAAGCAGAATAATCGTCGAATCACTCGAATCTCGATCTAATTACTCGATTATTAAATTGGAACAACGTAGAGCGGAGAGAGTTCAATTGAAGTCGTGTAAATTTCTCATTGTAAACGAAACTTCTCGTTCCCACGTCCCAAGTCGATTAGCTACGAAAGGACATTGCGCAAGAAAACAGTAGACAACGACACACGTTTCATGGTCTTTTATATTAAATATATAATATAAATAATACATTAAAACAATGATACATGCAGAGACACGTGATCCCGATGCGATCCCTACGAGAGATCGTCGCGCACACGTGACTATTACATAATTTAGCTTAAAATAGAAACAATACACACATCCACGCATGCACGTTTATAATACACAACGAACAAAACTGATTCTCGATGTGCCATCGAAATTCAACCAGCAATTATTCCACGACCGTCGCGCGTCGCAATCAATCACAGACACGATCGATCGAAATCAATCGTTGTCGCTCTTCGAGAATCAGCTTTTCAAATACGTATACGTCCACGAACCAGAGGAAAGACAAGGATTCCATCTAGACGAGTACTCGTCGGACTTCCGAAAATCGTTCTCCGAAACGCTGTCGACGAACCAAAGAAAATCCGGAGAGTAAAGACGACATTCGTCCAAACTCCAAACGACTCGGACCCAACGGAAGAACACTGTACATACTCTGAAGACTCTCAACTATTTAGTCCAAACCCGCGATCTCCAACCCGGAAACCTATCCAAAACGCCTAACCGCACCGCTCGCGCTTCCACGCGCTTCCACAATCGCAAGCTTCGTTCGGTCCTGACCACCCCTCCGCGCCCAAACTTCCTCAACGATGTATCGAACTGGGGGTAGCGGTAGCGACGCTGGAGGAGCTGGATTTCTGTTGTTTCGACTGAAAATACTCTGCCAAAGAATTCATGGTCTTCCTGGCGACCGATTCCTCCCCGCACCAATCCGCGCTAACCGATTTCCTGCCTACGCCGGAAGGCCTGGTCGCGACTTCGTCCCACTCCTCCAGCAAATGTAGCAGCAGATCCTTGGTACTGGTCGGTTCGTCCAGATTCAAGCTCTTGTGAACGTTCTGGAGCTCCGAGATCCTCGGAACGTCTCTACTAGTCTCTCCGAAGACATGCTTCACCCTGGGACGCCTCCAGGGTGGCGTCAAATCGATCTCGCCATCGCTGAGTATCCTGGTCCTGTTGAGACTGCTCGAACTCTCCGACTCGGAAACGAGACTCTTAGCCCCCTCTTCCTGGCCCGTCCTCTCGTCCTTCGAGCTCCTACCTTCGTTCTTCGACTTGTTGAACGGCGCGAACACGTTGTTCGCAGCGTTCGTCTCCGAATACCTATCGAAGCTGCGGCTGCTGTGGAACGTGGTCCCGTTCAGCCTCCTGTGTCTCATTATACTTGACAATTTCTGAGTGATCTCGTTACACTGCGAACTATCCTGAGCTAGTCCGTTGTTCCTGGGACGAACACCGTTGCGCTTCACCTTCTCCTCGTGCTCACCGGGTTGCTTGACATCCGGCGCCTCGTTGCTCTTCGGACAGGTCCCCATGGCTATGGACCTCAGATGCTCGGACAGCTTGATGATCTCCTCCGCGAGGACTATCTGGCTAGCCGCGTCGCTGCGAGACTTCTCCGAGACTCCTTCGGAAGCTCTTCTTTCGAAGCTGAACGATGGCACTGTCAAGTAACCGTGGCTGTCCTGAGGCGGAGTCTCCGTAGTTTCCGATGGTGTGCTGCAAATGCTGGCACAGGGAGACGGACTCTGACCCTGCAGAGATACCAGCTCTTCGAGGTCGTTGCTCTTCGAACCATCCAACTGAGATAATTCGATCGTGTAAGGACTGTGAGGGTGCTCTCTCCAACGCTCGACGAACAGCCTCAGGTTGTCTTTGGTCACGTCCAACTCCTCTATGCCGTTGTTAGCCAGCAGCCTCGAGATCTTCGGAATCTGCTGGATCTGCTTCACCGGTTCGGGTTTGAATGTTGGTTTTTGATCAGCCTGCTGCTTGCTCGGCCTTCTCGTCAACCAACGGTGCCCCCTGCACTGCACGGCCGACATTCGTTTTCTGAAAGATTCAGCTGCCTCGTGAGCATCGCCATGATTATCTCTCTCTCTCATATCTTTTTCTTGCTTTCTCTCTCTCGCTCTTTATCCGTCATGTTTTCTTTCGATTTTGATTTTGCTTGGCAGCCTATATGTCTTTGTGCTTTCACGAAGTGTGAGTGCGGATGGTGAGGTGAAAGGCGTGCAGGGTACGGCGAAATATACAGAAACGGCGAAATATATACAATACTAGCTTTCCCCCGCGGTTTTGCTCGCACAGGAAACTGTTTAATGTCCACGAAAAATATTGTTTCTCCATACAACCTTTTAAACCCTCATTCACCCCATTCAGATTGTATCAATGAGCATTAAGACCAAGTACATATGATGTAAATCAGACCACGAACAATATATTCCTTATACAAACGTTGCAACCCCTTTTCACCCCCTTAGGAGATGAATTTTTCAAAATGCCGAAATAGGTGTTTGATTATTTGTATCAAAGAGCATTAAGACCAAGTATCAAGCAAATCCGACCACAAATAAAATATTCCTCATACAAAAGTTGCAACCCCTTTTCACCCCCTTAGGGGTTGAATTTCGAAATATCCTTTCTTATCTCTTGTATGTTGATAGGTGAGTGAGTCAGTCAGGACTTCGTTTTTATATATATAGATATCTCGTTTTACCGATGAAACACGACCGGGTGGTTTGCTTTAGATCCATCCGTCTTCGTCCGTTTTTTTAAAATATTTTTTCCGAGGCAGCCGAACCCTCTTTTATGGAATTGTAAATTTTAACCGATTAGCCAGTTTCGAGTTGATAAGAGAGAGTTTTCTAGTCGTCGGCACTTATCCTCGATCACACTTAAAACTTTGATATACTGTGAAGATTTCCGGTTTTCACTTTTCTTTGCTTTTTCTTTCGTTTTCCTTTCGTTTTTTTTAAATTAGTTCTGCTAGTTCGTTTCGATTCAAGCAGAGACCGAACAAATGTTGAGGATGAAGAAAGCATGCTCGGGAACGGGGACTAGTCGGGCACAAAAGGAGAGAGAGAAAGTCGAAGAATCAACGCGAAGAGTCGCAAATGTGGATGCGATGGCTCAGATAACGAACGATTCACTATTTTAATTGTGTTTGTTGATTATCGATCGTAGTGTAGTTTATAACAAGACGTCTAGATGATATCGGTTTGATTGTTAATTTGTTTAGAGGCATAAACTTTTCGAATTATAACCTATGATTATTGTGTTTGTTGATTATCGATCGTAGTGTAGTTTATAACAAGGAGTCTAAATGATATCGGCGCAAAGGTTCGATCAGTATTAAATTAAAGCAATGGTGCTCTAGTTTGGTTGAACTTTCAACGTTTCGATCCCAATGTGGATCCTTTTCAAGAAAGAGGAAACAACTGCGTCTGTAAATTTTTGAAAGAGTTTTCAATATGAAAGTACTGAAAAATAGATTTAAATACAAAATTCAAAATAACGGTAATGAATTACCAACCTGCTTTATGAAAAAATTAGATTCACTATTTTTATTGTTTTCACTGGTTTTTGGTATGTTGTTTCTTGCGACTAGACTGCGGGTCTTATGCGTTCATAGGAAAAAAGAGCAGGTGCGTCTCGAGTGTTCCGTTCGAGTTTTCTTGGCACTTCGCGCCGTCTATTAGTTACGATCTCCGTTATCTGAGCCGTTCGCCATCGTGCAAAGATCCGTCGTCCGTTCCGTTCGACCGTTCGACATCTGTCGATCGATGTCACAATCTCGGTGACGTACTTAGCCGCGCGGATATTTTTGCACAAATCACCTTTGCGTCGCATCGCGTCGCGGCGGCGGCGATCGAAAATAACAAGCGATAGGTACGTACTCTTTGTCTTTGGTGAGGAGGCACCGGATGAAGTCCTTCGCGTCCTCGGAGATGTTTGCGAAAGCGTCGTGGTCGAAATCGTATTTCGCGATGGTCACGTTCGCCATTGTCTCGATGTCCGTGTCGCCCATGAACGGAGACAATCCGGACAATCTGCGAATCGAGAAAAATTTCTCTTGCATTTCAATAGTTTTTTTTACGACGAAAATCAGTAGGAGAAATGTAAAACAAAGTGAAAACTGTCCATGTGTCGCTCATGAACGGAGACAATCCGGACAATCTGCGAATCGAGAAAAATTTCTCTTGCATTTCAATAGTTTTTTACGACGAAAATCAGTAGGAGAAATGTGAAACAAAGTGAAAAGAAAAATGTACGGACAGGACGCAAAACGGTACAAAAGTTTGTCGAATTTAGAAGTATGAAAAATTGCCGACCGTAGGAGATGGTGAATTTACAGAAAAGCTGGGTTAGGATCATATATTATCATATATTGGGATCAGGTGTTTTTAAGGAAATAGATGTAAGTCTCGAGGGTAAACTTACAGCACGTAACAGATCACGCCTATACTCCACATGTCGGTACCGTAACCAATCTGATCGAAATTTACGACTTCCGGTGCAACGAACTCGGGCGTGCCAAATAGCACCTGCAGCTTCTTCTTCGGATCGTACTCCCTCGCCAGGCCGAAGTCTATGATTTTAATCCTGTTTCCCTCTTTGGTCAAGCACAGTATATTCTCCGGCTACAAACAGAAAAATTCTACTTGAAAAATTAAAATAATAGAAAATTGTTTTATTTAAAGCCTTCGCGAATAATTGCTACGCTCGGTTGAACGTATTTCATTCTGAATTGGGAGAGTAAGATTTCATTGAAAATTCGTCTTAATTAACGCGCGTGAATCAAAACTAACTACATATATCCCGTGCTATGTATATGTCCATTATCAAGCTTTGGACGAGGCGCGAACAACCGTCGTTGCCAAAAACGATAGGTTAATCCAATCGACTCTTGGCAACTTTCAACTCGATCTTCCTGTTTACAATTTCTTGATCGGTTAATGTGATCGGTTATCGTCGTTTATTTCACTGGCGCGTGCAGTTCTCTGCGATTCGGAAAATAATCCCGTCGCACTGTGGTCTGAAAGTCAGTTCTAGCGCGAATTAATTATTGTGCGAGGAAAAAATTGACATTTTGTGTAAAAATTACTTTCAAATATTTCAGTAAAGTAAATAAAACATAATTTACAATACTGACTACTTGTTTATTAATATAATAATTAAGTGTTACAAATATAGTATAGAAGATTATGATTCACTGTCGAAGTCATTCCTTTCGGTAAAAATAGCCTCTAGTAATCCACTAACGCAATTCTTTCGTTACAAATCCTTCAATTTGAACCATTCTTCGAACAACTCTAAGCGACTGATCGTAGATACGTTTACTAAAATATTAAAATAAAATGATAATGGGATTGCGGGGGGTCGCGGGAGTTCGCGTTTCCTGTTTGCCGTTAATGGAGATGAAGTAAGCTTTCAAATTAAATACTTCGCAACGCGTGCAATTCTTAAAAAGTATCAGCTTATAAAATATATCATAAAGTGTGTGAAGGAAACGTAAACCTACCATAAATAACAAGATACTAACAAAATGTATACACACTTCAAGAAAAAACTCGATATTTTGAAGTTATAATTTGTGACAATTCAGCAACGCAGGAAACAGTCTTGCCAACAATAATACGGTGATGTGATTTACTAAATTTGCTTTTGTTATTGTAGTATACACACATATCAAATTATCATACAAGTATAAATTTTAACAGATTTACGTTAGTTTGTTTTTTTAATTTATTCGCGCTAGAACTGACTTTCAGACCACAGTGCGTCGGAGGTATAAATGCTTGTTTGCCGGTAGATACAAATCATCTTACACTAATAATAATGAACGAGTGAATTGTTAATCCTGAGAAACTAACGAGGATTAAACGGAGAACAAGATCGAAAGTGTTTACCTTGAGGTCAAGGTGTAGTATGTTCTGATGATGAATGAACTCGATGCCCTCGCAGATCTGTCGCATGAAGACAGCGCAACTACGTTCGGTCAACACGAAATCCTCGTCGATCACCCTCTCGAACAGTTCACCACCTTCGATCCTTGAAACACGAAAATAGTGTGTGATCCGGTGGATCTAGATCTCGCGGTAGGGTCGTTAAGAGCTTACAGTTCCAAAATAACGTATATCTGTTTCCCAGTGTCGATGGCGTCGTACAGCTGAATCAGTCTGGGATGTTGCAGCCTCCTCATAATTTCGACTTCTCGTTCGACCGACCGCCTGTCCTCCTTCTTCGAGGTATTCACCACCTTCACGGCGAGCATTAGCCCGCTTGTTTTTTCCTTGCATCGATAAACGGTGCCAAATTTACCTCTGAAAAATCGTAACGATCCCGTTTCATCTCGAAACCCGTTCTTAGATTACCGTTAATTATTTTTCACTGGTTCGAACGAGTAGAAGAGGAAACGATCATGTAAGATAACACGTGGTCGGAAGATTGCGTTTAGTTTAATCATTTACTTCTAACCAATTGAAAATTTCAACGGTCTCGCCAAGACTAAATAAACGCTTTTATATATTTCAACAAATTTTAAGCCGCACGGCATACTAGCGATAATGACTCTTGGGCCAATAGTTATTATTAATAATTATTACCAATAATTACTAGAATGTAGTGTTCAATGACTAGTATTTTTTATATTTCTTATTTAACGTTTAATAAAGAAAAATAATAATAATTTCATTTTATTTGTGTTCATTTATTTTTGGCAAATGAAGTATAGGGAGCCATTTGGCATATATGAGATTCCTTTAGTTCACATATTTTATTTAGATAAAATATCTTCCTGAACAATTTCTTAAATGTTGATTCACTGGTGCAGTTACCCTAGTCATCGACGAGAGATAGAAGACAGATCTCGCGCGTCTTCAGCGTCGGAATTCGAGGCGCAAAACACGACGCGCTACGCGACGATCAGTGTATCGCAACAATACAACCCCACCCCGGCTCTATCTAACAATAAGATTAACACGATCAAATCTGTAGAGCTGCACAAACTCCGACTCGGATCTGTTCCGTTGTGCCAAGGAACGTGCGCGCAACACGGAAAATCCCGAAACACGATTTTGTGAACGTTAGAGCATCTTCGTTTCGTTTCTTTTCGTCACGAACGATAAACTTCCCGCGTTTCACGGTACGACGAGCAAACGGCGACGCCACACTTCAACCTTGACGGGAGGAATTTTCATGGACAAGAAAAAATGGTCGCGAACTGCGACAAAAGCTGGAGGAAGTGCCAAGCTGCCTCGTTGGCTTGCGAGAACGCAGCGGTGAAACCTGTATCGCGGCTGTCACCGCGCCAACTTGATGAGTCAGTGAGTTAGTAGAGCATACCATAGACAACAGGGTCGCCGGAACGAATTGTCAAAACGGAACATCTGCCAGCGTAACCGTGCAGCGATATCCCTTCGTTTTTATGCGTACACGTACGTCTCAGCTTGTATAGTAAATATTCGTTGAATTCTTTTCACATTCCTGACTACATGAACCGCAAAACTTCAACTAATCGACAACTACAATCGCGAGACTGAAGAGGAAGACTGAACGGAACAACTGTTGTATCCCTAGTAGCACAAAATATTATATACACATTCATATAATATTAAAAAGAGATTCAATCTCTTCATAATATTTAAATATACATACAATATTTATTTTATATCAAGTAACAAATATTTCTTTTTAAATATGCAGGAAATATCTATTTCATATTACGAGAAAAATATTTTTTTCTAAATACAAAATGAATCTTTATCTAATATTAGAAATAGAATATTTTTTCCTAATGTACATATAATATTTATTTCATATTATGAAAAAAACATTTTTTCTTATTATAAAACAAATCTTTATGTAATAGCAGAAATTATAAAGAATTATATAATATAATATAAAAATTTCTTAATTGTAATTGGTCCTTTGTAATTGTAAAATTGTAAAAATGTAAAAAAAATGTAAAAAATTGTAAAATGGTCCTTTGGAAAATAAAATGGAATATATTCCCTCAAGCAGTGCACAGAAAGTAATGGATATTCATAGTTTCTAAGTTTTGTTATAACTTTTTCCTACATTTGAAAATTTTATTGAATGTTATTTAAATATTGAATTTATATTTTTCAAATATTGGATTCACATTTACTTAATATTTTTTAAATATCTAGTTTGTATTCTCTGAATATTCAGATTATATTTTTTAAACATTCAATTTATATTTCTTGTACATGTATACAATATTCAGATCCAATATTTTTCTCATATGAAAAATTTGGCTTAAAAAATATTTTTCCAATATTTTAAAAAAATATTTATCTAATATTTTTGTGCTACTAAGGATATTTTAACTTGCGTTATTTTCTTAGATTATTCTATATATAAATTTTGCATTTTCAAATAATCACTTATGAATAATTAAGTTATCAACTGCTATCTATTCTAAATTAAGTTGTAATTAATTCTTAAATTCTAAATTAAATCGTAGTTAATATTTTTACCAAACCCAACATCAGGGCGTGTTTGCGTATCTTTACGTTTTTGAAAGAATGCAATTTGCGCATATAACCTGACATGCTAAACAGTCTGCTAACTGATACACAAACCGTAAAACTCTGAAAAAATATGTAACTTCTGTAACTCAAACTACTAAATTCTGTAACTCAAACTATGTAAAATAATGCGACTTAGGTTCAGCTGTATAGACCCCATTTTTGGGGCCTGGGTAAGCTTAATAAAAAAAATAAATGAATAAATCGTAGGTATACAACACAACGGTCTATGATCCGGAAGATGAAAGAACTCCCTAGACACACCGAGCGGGTCCAAACCCGCTTGGCCTTTCGATCGCACGGTGTTAGCCCATGACAGTGCATTTATTTAGACGGAATTTACTGAAACGATCCGAACGAAGCGTCCAACTCGACTCACGTGCTCGGAATTACTTAAACATTTTTCGAGTTACTTCCGCGAACCACTAATTCGTGGAGATATGGATTAATTTTACTTGGCTCGTGACAGTTGATCTGTTTGTTGTAAAAATTTTTGAATTTTTTTCATTTCCTCGGAACACGCGCCAAGTTAGGGTGCAAACGAATGTTCGTCGAGGTGCGCGTGCCGACGTTCGATCAGAATCGCGTGTCAAAAGCGTCCCGACGCTCGGCGTCGAGCGTCTCAAGCTGCAAGCGCCAGTTGCTTCGAAAAATGCATTATTTATAGACGCGCAGAGACGGAGACCTTGATTACGATGGAATGCGGTCTGCATTCCGACGTTATCGCGAACGTCAGAACAACCTGACCCGTAGCGTTCCGTTGCGTCGGAACGACGGATTTCGGATCTCCCGTTTCAATTTGCAGAAATCGACGAGACGCTAACGTCGAGGCCGTCGATGCCGATCGAAAAGAATCGTTTGTTACCATGAAACCTATGGAATTTTAAAAACGGCATGAAAAAACAAAAAATGCACTAAAACAAGGTATGAGAAAACAAAAATGTACTGATAAAAAAAGGTATAAAAAAAACAGAAAACGAAAATGCACTAAAAAGTATGAAATAATTTCCATTTCATTTATGTGAATACGCACGAACTTTTAATATAAAAATTTCATCGCGATCGGTACATTCTTCGCAGAGAAACGCCAACTAATTTTTTTTTTCTATAACAATAGTTATTAACAATAACAAATTCTATAAATTTTTGCAAGTGGGAGCATCGCGGCAGTATCTCCTACTAAATGTGAAAGATTTCATCGCGATCGGTACATTCTTTGCTGAGCAAACGCCGAAGAAGTCGGTTAATAATAAATGAAGCATTACGTTTTTCTGCAATAAAAGTCGTTTTGAATGAAAAAAATGAAAAAAAATTATAACGCGACCACCCCGGGACATACTCTACAAGATGCAAAAGGTTTCGTACCGATTGGTCCATCCATCTCGGCGATAATCGGTGAACATACATAGAAAAAAAGCGAAGAAAAGGCACATACAGGTCGGATTGAGTAACTTCCTTCTTTATCGAAGTCGGTTAATAAATAATAAAAACAGCCACGTATCGCAGCGACTCGAAAACTTGGAATATGTATACAATATACTGTAAATTGGATAAATACATAGTTTTCGAGCTGTGTTATTATAAAAGTATTCCTTTGAGAACCTTTCCTTTGAGAAACATAAAATCCTTTAATTTTTGGGCCATCGCTATGTGAATTTTCGGATCGCAATTGTCCCGCGCGTGACTAACGCGAAACCACGCGAAATCCTCAGCCTATGGACGTCGGCCAACACGGGAAATATGATTAGCGAAGGACCACGGCGCGTCGCGACGGCGGTTTAATTGGAAAACATGATATAATGATTTAATGGAATTGCGGAAGCCGTTGACGTATCGGAAGACGGCGAGTGATTCAGGAGCCGGTGTGGGTGTTTGAAAATCGAACTGTTGGGATCCGTTTAACGCCGATGATTCACGGCTGGAGGCGTTTTCGTCGAATCCTCGAAGATGAATGAACCGTTGGCTCTCCGCGAAATCTTAACCGGCGTGGAATTTTCATTCTAAACCGGCCATACGTGTGTCGGGTTTACTATTGGCCGTGCTATTGGCATCGGTTATCCTGCCATTCTACTCTGTTATTCCGCTTGTTGACCTTCTGGCTGCCATGCCGCCGGAACTCCGGAACAGACGCCCCCGAATACCGCGAGTGATCGCCAGTGCTCGCACGATTCAACCACTCGGATGCTACCGCGGAATTTTATACGGAATTTTATGCAAAATAAAAATGTTCGCTTCGACTGTAAGAAGCAGAAGTTACGTAGATTTCTCTTTTTCAGATATTATTTTGGAAAAGTGAAAAGAATGGTCACTGATCTGTCACCATTCAGCATAAATACGTTTTTCAAATTGCCTTCGAACATCCCGTGTATAAAGCAGGGCCACTAGATAGCCTTACTGATGAGTCCTCTAAAGGGGGTCTAGGACAAAACACCTCCTTTTCTTTTCCTCGTATTAAAACATTTTAATAGCTAACGTGGTTCTTGAACAAATTAAGTATTTTATTAAATTTATATAAAAAATTCCTAATTTTGTATAAAATTTATAATATTTTAAGATAAAATATCAAATTCTATTTAATTTTAAATAATTTACATAAATTTATATATTAACTCCTCAATTTTATATAAATTTAAATACTTTATTTATTTTTTATATAATAAATTTATATATTTACAGTTTAATAGCTAACGTGGTTCTCGAACCTGAAGATTCAAATCCGAATCCAGCGTTTAACATTCACAAAAATAGCTAATTGTTGTTGTAAATGATCAAACCTTTGCACCGCAAATAAAAATTTGTAATATCCTGAATTAATAACCAATTAATTAATTATGAAAAGAATGGGTTCGGTTGTTGTTACACGCGAGATACATTCGCGGATTAATGCAACGCGCGGAGTTTTTATTTTTAATCGAGAGAAAAGAATGCCGAGACACAATAGCGATCGTGCGTCAGGAGCACGAACAAAGGTATCGAAGAATGGACTGATGCCAAAGGTAAGATCCGAATGCCAATGACAAACTATTAGTGAACCGATCGATTCTCAATGGTTGCCCTTGATCGACGGGTACGCTTATCGCACGGTTATCTCCAGAAACTATCGAGAAATCTTCAATATAAATTCGCCAAGTTTGTATACACTAGACGATTAGTGTCGGCTAGACGAAAAACTGTATCGTTTCTAAAAGGAACTAATCAAATATTACATGTTCCTGCCAGCGAAGTAATGTTTTCGTAAATGGAAGATGAAAAATAGAGCTCGATCAACAAAGCAAGTGGCTTATTCTATGGATGTAGATGTAGATTCGTCAGGGACAGCTGCCTCGTGCCGGATCATTCAAGTCCAAGACTCATTCACAATGGCGGCCACGCATAGTAACCGAAAGATTACGATCCAAACAAGACGAGAATACTACGTTCGCCGGAAGGTATAAACACGTCAAGGTTCCAAAACTTTCCCTTCCCCTTTGTCGACTCAAGAGACCTACCATCCGCATTCCCAATGCTAAAAACATGATCTTCGAACACAGTCTGAAGCCTCTACTCGCGATTCATCTTTCAGCTTGTCGTTCTCCAAGTGATCAGTTTTGCGAACGACTGCGCTCTTTTTCTCTAATCATCTTGATGAGTTCAAGTAAATTAATTATTCGTAATAAGGGTAGCTGGTGATTAACAGGTGAAATCAAATCCTGTCCTTTTATTGTATTTTAGTATAGTTTAGCGTAGTTCTGTTCTGAATTTTAAATGCGACACTCTTGCCAATAGCATTTTTATTTGGCAATCCTTTCTGCAGTTGTTCGCAGTTTATTACGCGATTAAATGCTCCCGGTCCTTTAAAGTTATGTATCGAAGTATCGGAGCAACTTGTATAATTATTGCGCAACGCTAGCAAAGCGCATCGTGACAAATTCAGAAACAGCATGGCCAGACCTGCGGCTCGCCGCGATGTTTGCAATGACCGAGCTCGGTCGTGCATAAACAACCATCCCCAGGGCATGCGTCGCACGTTCGTACGTGCGTCAGTCGCGGAATGCCATCGTGCGAATTTTCCACGATATTTCGCGACGACGCGACGCGAATCTCGCCAATTGGTTGACCACGACAGTAATTAACGCTCGGAACCCGGAAGACGGTTACTTCTCACGATTATACTTGTACGTATATGTATATAATATTTATAATATACTAGCTTTCTCCCGCCGCGCGTTGCTGTGGCTCAGTATTTTTTAAAAGCATATTAATTAAAAAATTCTAACCAAATATTTCAATTCAAACGCAGATCAATCTACTCGGCTCAATTCCAATGCAATGAAAAACTTGCAGAACGAAGCGATAATTTTCTTCAAATTATACTTTTTTACAAAATATTTTTTAACAAAATATTCCTCATACAAACGTTGCAACCCCTTTCCACCCCCTTAGAGGTCGAATTTTTCAAAATGCCGAAATAGGTGTTTAATTATTTGTATCAAAGAGCATTAAGACCAAGTATCAAGCAAATCCGACCACAAATAAAATATTCCTCATACAAAAGTTGCAACCCCTTTTCACCCCCTTAGGGGTTGAATTTCGAAATATCCTTTCTTATCTCTTGTATAGATCATAAAGGAAACCTCTGTGCAAAATTTCAGCTTTCTAGGGCCAAGGGTTTAGCCTGGGCGTTGATAGGTGAGTGTGTCAGTCAGGACTCCTTTTTTATAGATATATAATGTCAGAGATCGCGATATCGGAAAAATTGATCGCTCACCGGCCAATCTCAGACTGGATGTTATAGTGATCCTTGAAATCGATGCCTCGCCGAATGGTCACATCTCGATAGGGAAAGCTCGGCTCGATCTCTGAAAAATAAATCGAACACTCTCGTCAGATTGTCTCTCGTTAAAACTGCGTGTTCGAAACACGATAGAAACGTTTCCACTTTCCACAGAGAAACGAAACTGGTAAACGATATTTTATGGGATCACCTAATATTTCATCATTCATAGAAAGTCCTATTTTGTTGCGACATCAAACAAAATTCGTAAAAATTCGGATCGCGATTCGTGAAAACACAGTCGATGGGAATGGAAGCTGATTGCGCTGAAACTCGACTCGTTTCCGTTTACGGACGATGATTTCCGGTGACGTTCCATCGCGACACACGTGGATATTCTGCCCGGCGACACCGGCTCGTGTGTAATCAAACACCTTCTTAATCGTCTATTTTTCCAACTGTTCGACACACACCAAGTACTTTGGTCGAACGTTCCCTTCATCGACCTGGATTCCAGTGAATCACCCTGCAGCGATTTTATTTAAAGAAAAACCACGGATCGAGCACTCCCCCGTGTCGAGAATGAAATCATCGAGACCCTCGGGAACTTCGACTATTTAGAAATCTGTGTTACCGTCGTGTTTCGAGACCGAACAACAAGAGATTATTTATTTTCCGAAAAAAGTCGATCGTGATTCTATTATCTCTACAGTTGTTGAAACGATGAAGAATGCTTCTGTAGGAAATTATCAAATGAATTTAATGCGAATGTGACGAGAATGAATAAACCAAATACAAAACTGAATAAAATAAACAGACAAGTTTACGAAACGAAATTGATTCGAATCGAGAAAGAAGAGCATGCCAACAGGAAAACGTTCTCGATAATCTACGATAAGTAGTACTATAGAAACAGTAGCTCCCCGGCCCCACAGAGAACGAAGGTCCAAGAAACAGAAAACAACGGTAGCAACAAACTCTCTTGACCCCTTTTGCATGCACCACCCAAATATACTAATAGACGACTCCGCCGAACACTGACGCGATTCAACGAAGAAGAACACGGCCACGGGAAACTTTCTCCGGCTGGAACAGTCCCAGCAACTCATAATCTAATTGTAAAATGTGTCGCGCTCGCGTCGCACGATTTCCGATCTTTGTACCTGCACCGCCTACACGTGCAACAGATAAGGTCACCAAAAGAGACACGGGGTTAATCGAAATCGAAAGAGAAGAAGAGAAAGAAGGGAGAGAAGAGAGAATGATCTCACAGGAAAGACGACAGCGGTACCAGCAACCTCTGTTGACCCGTTTCGCTCGCACCACTCAAACATCCTAACAGACAGCTACACCGAACACCTCAGCTCGTCGTAGTCCTAGCATCCTAGAACCACCATCTCAGGATCCACGTGGAAACATGACCTAGTAGAAACCCAACCCCAGGACGAGACGATAGTCCTTACCGCCGACCGGGTCGGTTTCGTCGACGCGAATCATCCTCCTGGCGCCGTGAGCCTTGCGAGATCAGGATCTTCCTGGCGAACTCGTTCGCCGATCGGGGAGAGAGTGTTTGAATGCGGAAGTCGCGATCAAGATCGCGGCTGGTCTCGATCTCGGGCCGATCGCGACGATTACCGGTCGATCCGGTGGACCCTGAAGACGATTATTGACTATCGCGTTTGCGGCGAGTCCCGGTGGCCGACGCGTTCGGGTGCCTCTTCTCGGCTCGGACGGATTTAGATTTTCGGCGGACGCCGCGGATTCTGGTGGCGGGTCACGTGGCCAGTGGCGTTCTTCTTCGAACCGCTCCTCGCTCCTCTCCTCGTCTGCTCCAACTTTGCGACCAACCTTCGATCGGCTTCGTTTCTCTCTTTCTCTTCTTCCTCGTCTTCCTCCTCTTCCTCTCTATATACCTATCTCTATCTCTCTTGACTAGTCTTGAGCCGCTCCATCCGCGGCCTCGATATCGACTATGGATCGACAATAGACTCCCTTCGACCTCGCTCGAAACCAACTGGAGGACGCCCGGCGTCGCGACGCGACGCGTCAACACGAGACGACCCCAAACCCGGTTGAGAACCACGTGGACCGCGTCCACGGCTATTCAGGTTTTAGGGTGAACCAGTTTTAACGCTCACCGCAGCCCTCGCGAACCGGTGCCGAGTCTAAAGTTTACAACACCGGATCTAGGAGCACAGTTCGATCTTGGGTGACAGTGTCCGACAATGAGTTCATCTCGACTCAGTTTTCGAACAACGTCATCCTATTTTTTAGACTTCGCACTTTAAACAATTTATTCCCTTTTTCTTCTCCAGCGTTTTCAGTATATTGCTTAAAATGTACTTCGAAAAACGGTTACTCGAGTGGTCCTAATTTTTAAACATTTCTTATCAACGTATATTTAATGGGTGGTTCTCGACGATAATATAAGACGAAAATGAAGAATAAAAAAATTGCAATTTCGGTTTCTTTATTTAGCTATTAACAATTCAAAATCCGCCTAAAATGCGGCAACCCGCCCGACAGAGGTATACGCTGTCACGTATCAAGTGCCCCTAGCAACGTACACCTCTGTCGGGCGCGTTGCCGCATTTTAGGCGGATTTTTAATTGTTAATAGATAAATAACGGAGCCGAAATCGCAATTTTGCATAATTGATAGAATAAAGTAAACACCCTGTGTAATTGATAGAATGCGTAATGTACGTATGTACGGTAGGACGGTACATATATTTACGTATCGTGTATCAGCGTATATTCTCTTCTCCATAGATACGCGTGGATACGCGCGTATGCGAAAAGCATAAAACGCTACAGGAAAACGTAACCTCAAAATTGCCATCTGTCCTAACGAATTGAGATGCTTCTGTATGTTAAAGTTACAGTTGAATAAAAACCGAAAGAATGGCTGGCAGCATGAGACAATTAGAGGAGCGACAGCTTCCAGCTGAAGTAACCAAAATGCAATGGTCGCCAAAAATGGATCTTCTAGCAATCGCGAATGTGAAAGGTTAGTTTTTCATATAGTTAAGATGTTATTTATTCGGTGACGAATATTATTTATTGTAACAAACACCTTTGAATCTCTCCTTTGATCTCTCGGTACAATCATTTCAGGAGAAGTTACTCTTCATAGATTAACTTGGCAGAGAGTATGGCTACTGAGTCCTCAAGAAGAAACCGATACCACTGTAAACTTGGCGTGGAGACCGGATGGCAAACTTTTAGCTGTTTCTTACGAGAACTCCAAAATTGTGTGTCTTGTGGATATCGAAAACAAGAATATTATACATAAAACAAAGCTGAATTTCCACAATGAGATTACATGTGTGACGTGGTTGCCTCTCACCAATCTGGCAAACGATAATTCATCGAGCAGAAGCAAAGCCAATATGCTACCAACCGGAGAATATCTTCCACCTTTACCAAGTTTAAATAGAAGCTTCGGTCAGGAACCTGAGCGCAAGGAATCCTTATTCCAAACCTTAGATATACTTTTCGTAAGTTCCTTCGAAATTGCATTAATCTTAGAAAACAGTGAAGAAATGACTACTATAATCGATTATGCATCTCACAGCTTGGTTTAGACGACGGAAACGTTACCATGTTCGTATTCGGAATGTTCTACTGTGGCACGATTACGGTGGGTCACGGTCGAATATTGGAAATTAGCGGCGGATCCGACAAACCAATGTGGATTACATGGAAAGACAACAATGGTGTCAAAGCAAACAGACTGTGGTGTCCACTGCTGGAGCAGAACGTAGCGTTCTTAAAGGTTCTTTGCATAATATAGTCTACCGTTGTGTCGCAAAACGTAACAAACACACTACAAAGTTTCTATTTCGATGCGAGGTAGCGCAAGCTCAAGCTAACGTAGAATACTTGATGGATTACCTGTCGCGTACGTTAATGGCCATCTCCGAAGCATGGGAAACGATTCTGTTAGAGATGGACGAAAAGCTAGCACGGTACGCCGAAACAAATCCACCTGGCGGAGTTGCAGCTGATTTCTTGGAACTTTTAATGATCGGCATACCAACGCAAAATTTGGAAAATTTTCTGTTGCGAGATCTCACCGAAAAGGGATTGAAAAAGCTTGGACATAGCATCGAAATGTGCTACAGTAATATTCAGGTACAAAACAGAATTTATCGATCGAAAATCATTAAAGGTGTACAAGAATGCCAACAAGTTGCAATATAAAGTGTTTTTACGTTATGCTACAGAAATTAGTCTTAAAAAATTTAACCAGCGTTGGGATGGCATTGGTGTATCAATTGGCTGAAATGAGAGGTATGGTGAGATTAGGAGGTCCCTATGAATTATTGGGACTAACGGATGAAAGTATCATAACGAATGCTCTTCACGCATCCGAAGCTTTCCTAGCAAAGTCATCGGAAATACAGCAAGTAATAGACCACAGTATGAGAGACTACAAAGCGTTCTTCAGGTATTTTGTAGAAGTTAAAAGCGTTACCGACAATGTTTCTGACATCGAAATATCCTAATTTCAGATGGCTTTACGTGGTCATTTTGAGACTAACGGACGAAAGAATACCGTCCGAAGTGAGTCGAGTCAGTCAACAAGAGTTAACGTTTATAGCCGAATTTTTGCGTGGCTTCGATAAGACCGAGCCAGGTGTTGGCGGCAGAAAAGGAGTGAATTTAGAAAAATTAGGTCAATATTTACGACGCGAGAATCTGCAGACGTGTTTAACTCCCGAAGGAAGCGAATGGGCGGCTATGCTCGATGAAAATCATTGCCTTCGTGATCACCCGCTGATCGTGAAACAAGATCTTAATTTCTCGTTACTGCAGTCTCATGCGAAATTGATCACCGCTATACATAATGTCTTCGGAGAGGCTTATCAAGGCTTGGTCGATCATTTCACTATCTCGACTATCCCATTGGCACCGTCGATAGCGGTCGCGTCTTCTCAAATCGCAACAAACAATGATGGCTTGTTGGTAGCGACTTGCGACGTTGATCACAAGATATTACGATTATTCAAAGTTGAGTCTTCGTCTACGGAACCTATCTCGCTCAACTTTAGATTGGGCACGATAGACGTGGATCATCGATCGGGTACGTTGACGCGCTATAAATCGACTGCGAATCTTTATGCGAAATAAAAATTCTCTTTTTCAGAACCCTATTCTAAGGCTTACATGGATGGTACTATTGTGGATCTACAATTCTACACGCAAGACTATCTCAGTTTGTTGGTCCTCAACAAACATAACCAAGCGTCGTTTCTGGTACAATTGCCGCTCAACCATTCTCGAATTTTCGACAATCAAGATAAGAATCCAGTTAGCCTGTCCGACCTCATAGGCAATAATTGGCCACGACCGTTTCAAGGTATTTCTGTTAGGCGACTAGCAGTCAGCGGAGCTCGGAAAGTGGCTGCTGTTTTGAGCGAAAGCAATAGAAAAATAAGATTGTTGGAAACTGAAGTCGAACCGGAAGAAGAGGAAGATGAAGAAGACGAAGAAGATACAGCTAACGACAGTATGCTGAATACCACACATGAAGCAACACCGAGTACTTCTCAATGAGACGCGAAAGCGAGTTCGCCTCTCACCCTAGCTTGAATAAAATTGATATTATTTTTTTACACTTGTTGAAATAATAATTTGTAAAAACACGAAATTTGCGTAAACAATTTAATTATTTATATGTATAATATACAACAATATACAATAACTTTAATCTAGAAGATGTTAATTACAATTATGTCCTTAAGAGATTCGCGTGTTTCGCTTTTCGATTGCGCAATGAAAAGTTCAATGCATTCGTAGATGAAGAAATTACAACTTCGTGTATTGTTTGTTTTTATACGATACGTTATAAACTACTATAAAAAAAGTTGTTTGTACAATGGACAGTATTCCCTTGTTAGCATTCCGTAGCATTCAGCACTAAGGTAATACCGTATCACAAAATTGCTCTTTATTTCTGCATTTGTTTAAACACTCTTGGGAAGTCGACATCAAGAGCTGAATTGTCGAAGCCACCTTCTTCCGATATTGGCGTTGGCACATTAGGACGCGCGCTGGTATTTGGCGTGTACTTTACAGGGGAATTATCTCTCGAATCCTCTAAATCTGTTAGCAATAATCATTATTTTATCGTTGAAGCGATTCGCGGTTCCTTTACGTTAAATAATCATATTACATACCGAAAAATCTACGACTTTGTCTCCTTTTCACTGTAATGATGAAAAGAACAACTGCTATGGCAACAACTACTACCATAACAGCAGCCATGCCACGCAACAAGTTGGTCTATAAAAAAAAATAAGTCATTTAAAATAAAGACCAAGTACTTGTGTTAAAATATTCGAGCATACCTCAAAGTCGTTTTCCCAAACATCTTCCCAATCTTTCTTAACAATTAACTCAACAACGTGAATGTTGAAGGAAGAATGATCGGATATGCCTTTTGAAATGCATTTGTAAAAACCTGATTCAGCTGTTGATACACCCTGTAACACAAGAATTCATTAAACTTGAAAATTACTTTTCGATCGTGGTCTCGATAATCGTAAATTAAAAATATTAGACCTTACCCTGATATAAAGCGTTCCGGTTAGCACCTCATAGTTGTACTTATTTTCGTCCATAGAATTTCCAGGTCCGATAATGCGCCTATCATCGGTAAGTTGCCAGAACATAAAACGATGATGATCATCGCTACTTAAACACGGAAGTTCAGCTAAGTGGCCGGCTGGAACTTCCGTGACTGTAATTGTGCCGCTGACAATTCCATGTTTTAATAATAAGAGTGGTAAAAAAATTAATGAAGAAAATATTACGTTCATCTGAAAATGAAAATTGTACCGGTTGACGAGACGATAATGTAAATATCGAACAAGATTTACGACGTTAATAGACATCAGACAAGACTCTATTTTATAATTCTTAATCGTTCTACCTGTTGCATGTTACTTCTGTATACGCTTTTAAACGCGACATGTACAACTATAGCCACACAATTTTCGCTTTATTATTATATTCTATTTTAATTTTCACACGAATATTATAAAAAGAAACTTAATATCTTGTGGAAAACGTAAGTACTTTGGGATCACACGACTATGCTTGCTCTACCGTCAACTGTACCGACAATGTGGACAAACTGTACTGTTAGCGTGTCTTAACGTACAACAATTATATTCTAATTCCAGTCACCTTTAAGGTAAAAAATTCTGTATCATAGAACCTGTTGTAAGCGTGACAGATGGTTGCTAGAACAATTACTCTACAAAGAATGCGGACAGCAGGCACTTGTCAATGAACCATATTGCATAACCGACAATCTATAACTCTGTACGACTTCTCACTGTTTTTGTACTACGATACCTAAATGCACTTATCAGAAATTAGTGTTAAGCATTGGAAACACTGTTCGCAAAGGATGACAGTCTTAGGGACTAGCGAGAAAAGCTTTGATAATGAAACTGCCACGAAGTTACTTATTTATATCTTTGTCCTATTCATCCTTGTGCAATAGTGTATTTATAGTAAGCCACACTGGCATCTTGTGACTACCATACCATCTGAAACTATACTATATACTCTTTCGTTTGACTGCCGATCAAATGCCGATATGTAAGGTAAAACCCAATATCAAGGCGATATTTGTATACATTCGATCCTTTTATCGTTACATAACATACATATTCGAGATACAAGATGTAACAATGCGTTATTCTTTTATGTTCAAGTATATCTATATAAGTAATTAATCGAGCAGTCTTGAATGTTCTTTTTATAATCGAAATAGTTCATCTATTTGTCAGAGAGGTAAACAATATATGAATTAGCATTACCAAAGATATATAGTATTGCAAATACAACTTACACAATTAATGGCAATACAAAATTAAGTTTAAACGGAGTAAGATAAATCTGTAATCGTTTGCTGGCTGAGTTAACTAGAATTGGGCCCCCATCAAAACCGATGTAGCTATTTCAACCGAACGAATACATAAACTGCCAACGTCGAAAGAAGAATCCAAAGTGGCGCCAGGACAACTTTCGCTGGTAGGAACCAATGCGGTACTTCCAATTTGACGCATATCAAAATCTCAACGCTTAATTTCAAAAGTACAGCTATCGTGTACCACACCTAAAAGGAAACTATATTCAACTTTCATAAAATGTAACCGACATTCAGTTTCATCAGAATCTCTTGTATTCAACTACTGGAACTTTTGACTTTAAACAACGTTATTGGTAACAGAGTATACTATATCGACTGATAAACTAATTTTATTACATTCGTTCCTGCGAATAAAAGTGTTATTTCATCTACACGCAACAATTAGAAGTATTTCTTTTTTAAAGTTTGATAAAACAGAAATTTTATTTACAAGGTAATCAAAGAGAGAAATCAAACGATAGCAGATATTTAGTAATAAGTTAGTTCTTGATGAAACTGAATAAACATGTCAAGTAAATAGTTCATATTCTCCTTTCAATTTAGTTATCGACATGCAACTTACTTCGCAATACACATTACGAACACGCCTATTCTTACAATGGGAAATAATAAAGAACACTCCGTTACCGAGTAGAACGAGGTCAAAAAACCACATTGGGATAAAAACAATGAACCAGTTCCATTGTATTTTCTGTTCAAGTTTCATATTAAGTAGGGCCAGAAATACCAAAAGGTAAAACCATGTAAATAATACACGATGCACAACTGCCATTGGAGTGTAAAATTAAATGCATCAAAAATCATGAGGCAAAACGTGATCGTCGAACTATATAATCATATTGCAAACTCGCCGATCTGTTTACATCAACACGATCAACACTTCGTATACCTAACCTCTACCATCGTTCCCCAGTCTGGGGCATTATGTATTCACATCGACAATCTCAAGATGTCGCTTCCTACGAGGAAGAGTACAGTTTTACCTCTCTAACGTCTCGCGATTCAGGAGACTTGGCGTGACGTTCGGGAGGTTGGACGAAAAGTGTCTTTATCCTGATTCCTAATTTCTGATCCTGATCAATCCTGACCAATCCTGATTGAAAATTAAAGAGAAAAAAAAGAGATCATCTACAGGGGATAGCCTCTGTTACTTTATAATCAAACGATGCATTATTTTGTGCTAAAACTGATAATGTTGGTTCTGTTCCTCGATCCTAGATCATTGACGAGATCTGCGCACAATTGGATATCATTGGATATGTAGTGCAGAGAGTAAATGAGAGTGCACACGACCAGATTTTAGCTGATTTTAGCCGCGCCAGTTTTGGTTAGACATCGATTCGTAGTCCGGACAAGAACCTACATCGACTCTCAGTGACTCTCAGTCCGGACATCATCTTTGATCAGAACAAAAAGTTTATATTGATTGTTTCAGAAGTATACTTCTGTAATCCTTCCTTTTATTTAACCTTACTAAATAATTATTTTCTGCAGTTATTTTAATACATGATATTTCCTTAATTTCATGAATGAGAGAGAGACTGAGTCGATGTAGGTTCTTGCCCGGACTGCGAGTCGATTAGTCGATGTAGGACAATGTAGAAGCTGAGAAGCTGATCCTGGCTGATCTAGTACAATTGAGTACAATCTAGTAGACTCATCTAGGCGAAGCACTAGAGTAGTAGGGGGCAGCACTATATTGGGCACGGCTAAAACCAGGGCGTGAGCACTCTCATTTACTCTCTGTCCAGTGGATACACAGTACATCGGTGGGGTTAGAAGATGTGATACTAGAGTAATCGTCAAACGCGACTTTAGAGAGGCTATATTATGTAAGCTCGTATATATATATATGTATATGTAATAAACAGTAATAAGCGATAAGAATAAACGTTACACGAAGAATCATCAAATACATCTTTCGTTCTTACAGATATCGACATCAGTATAAATTATTTACACTATTTTAGCTTTCGCCATATTTCCCATTTCATGCATCAGCTGTAAATATTCTTTTTCTTTAAATGTTCAGGCTTTTCAAAGTTTGAAATATGATGTATTTATGTATTCGTCGAAACATAAAATATAATTTATTTATGTTATGTAACGTATAATGTAATCATGTAATGTAACGTAATCGCGTGACGTCTGCCATAAACATTCTTTACCAATTTTTTCGATTATTCTGTTAATTATTTGTTATAAGAAATTACTTGTATATCGTATATTATAATGTTTCATATTATATTCGCGATACTTTGCATTCGAACGAAAGACAAATTACGTATGCTTTGTCGCGTCCTTGTCTCAATCAATTATTTCATCACCCGATAGAATATTATCAAGCAAAAACAACTTGTGTCGTCCAGTTAGGCAGTAGGCAGTACATAGATTCGAATATGTGTGCTCGTCGAAATTTTTCTCTCCAAAGCATTTGAACGTTTTAATTCAGTATTACATTTTTGAATCGAACAAGGCAACAGGTGGTTATCGAGTGGCAAGTGACCCAATTATTGTCAAAATAACCGTATAAATATTATATAGTGTCGATCATGTCTACACCGACAAGCAACACAGCATCGTCAGACTCGCATGTGCGTATATTTTTACAATCACGAATCGATGTAATTTTATTGCGTATATATATATTTATACTTATCTATATTAATTAATTGAAATATATAGAAAGAAGCGATTACGCTAGCGATAACATAAACAGTTATACCCGATGTCTAAAAATTCACTTTTGAAGTAATCGGTCGCCATCAGTCGCGATTAAGTAATTTCTATTAATTAATCTTTGCAATAAAGTATAAGTATATATATATTATCTTTTAGGCTGGAGAACGAAAGGCTGAGAACAGACATAAATTTATGCGAATTTGTTCGATAATGTTACGCGTTCGATGACGTGATCTTATAAATATGTAACATGTATAATTCGATGGCTACCGATTAGTTATTGCTTCGATTACCGGAAACGAAGTTTTGATTGTTCTCCGTGCAATGAAAATGCATTGAACGATCTTAAAAGTATAATTCACAAAACAATTTTGCTAAACGACTGAATACATTTGCACCATTTAGTCGATTAAATCATTTATCGTTGAGGACCGAGGACCAAGTATATAGATCAACTCGAGTTGCTCAAAGTAGCAGTGCTAAAATCTAAAATAATCAAGTTACATTCTATAAAATATTTTTATTGTTTCTTCTGGAATTATACAAAGGTTAACAAACAGCTAACCTGCAGGTAATCCGCAGTTAGCATGTCTGGTGAATTGTAATAGTTTTAAAAATATATTTTCCCATAATTACGCAAAAACGAGTAAGGCTTGAATTGTTGTAAATTTGCATGGATCATATTTACCCCGCGTACGTAATACTGCCGGTAATATAGCTATAAATACTCTGGAATAGTAGAACCGTTCTCGGATCGAGGGAAGTAGGAATCCTACTGTATGATCTATTTTAAAGGGTAGCGTCTTCTGTCTAGTCTGGTCTAGTCTGACCCCATGTAGAAACCGGTGATTTCTCGGGAGGTGTGCAGAAAAATTATTCGCAAGCCGGCAAACCGCAGGCAACCGTTTCCAACAATTCCAACCGTTTCTGTGATCTTTCTCGACAAATCGTGTACAATCGGGAGTGTTGCTCGTTCTCATTCTTTCCGCCAAGTACTTCTTTTTTTACTTATTACATACGCACTTATTCATCGTACAATCGCGACCTTAGCCTCGTTTCCAGCATTCTTTCGCGGATATCCTAAACACGTGCTATCCGATCGACGATGCCAAACTTGCGAATGCTGGTGAGTCGATTAGAATTATGTAAAAAAAAGAACTAAAATATGATACCGGGCATTGTTGTTCAATTAATCGTCGATACGAGTCATTGTCGTCATTGAAAATTCGATTAATGAAATACTCTTACGTTGTGTCGATGATTAACCTCTTTGTTAAGTCGCAGACGAATGTATTATTATTTAACATTATCCAGTACTTTTTCTGTAATCCTTGAACGTTCGCAACAAATAGTTACGTTGTGGAAGAGACTCTGATAATACTTGAAAACTGACACACTCGTTTTGCTATTCTAATTCTATTTTAAATTGATAAAAACTGGTGTACCATTCCAAAACAGAGTTTTATTTTATCTCTATAATTGATATTTAAAGTTCTAAGCAACTTATTTAGAACGTTATTGTAGATTGAAAAATTTATTGTTTCCATAGGTGCTGCCGGCACTAGCTGCCGTAGGAACCATAGTAGCGATAGGATTAGCTGTGAAATTCTACAAATGTTGGAGCAACGACAAGAAAAAGAAATCCCCTTGTTTACTGGTTGATCCAGTTGTTAAATATAGCCTACCGCTAGTTGAAAAAGAAATAATAAGCCATGATACGAGAAGGTTTAGATTTTCCTTACCAACGCCGGATCATATTCTAGGACTGCCAATTGGTCAACATGTACATCTAACAGCAAAGATTGATGGTGAAGTTGTTATACGTTCTTATACGCCGGTTTCCAGCGACGACGATCACGGTTTTGTAGATCTTGTGATCAAAGTGAGTGGAAAGACAATAACCGATCGGTTATACGAATGCTATATTTGATACTAAAAATAAAAATTGGTTTCAAGGTGTACTTTAAAAATGTGCACCCGAAATTCCCTGAAGGAGGAAAGCTATCCCAATTTTTGGAGAATCTGAAAGTTGGAGAGACAGTAGATTTTAGAGGACCATCCGGTAGATTGGTCTATAAGGGACAAGGAAAGTTCTCCATAAAAATTTTGAGGAAAGATCCACCCGCAGAATACAATATTAAAAAGGTAACAAAGTTACACGAATGTATTTCACATTGATTAGAGGTGTTCATAACGTTCAATATGTAAATATAAATTTTTCACAGGTTGTAATGTTAGCCGGTGGTACAGGAATCACACCGATGCTGCAATTGATTCGCGCTATTGTAAAAGACACCACAGACGAGACTCAATGTTCCCTGCTTTTTGCGAATCAAACCGAAAAAGACATATTGTTGCGAGATGAGTTAGACGAAATTGCAAAGAACCACCCAGACAAATTGAAGGTCTGGTACACGCTGGATACCAGTGGGGAAAATTGGGCCTACAGCACAGGACACATAAATGCAGAAATGATAGAGAAACACATGTTCCCGCCATCGTCCGATACTCTCGTACTTATGTGCGGTCCCCCTCCAATGATTAATTTCGCTTGTAATCCGAACCTCGACAAACTTGGATACGAATCAAAATTACGATTTGCATATTAAAAGCAACAAATTGTTCTTTCGTTGCACATAACTGTAGACTGCATCCATCGGCTTATTAGTCTGTCCCTTTGTTGAACAAACGGCCAGAAGCATTTTAAAAACATGCATTTCACCGTTTCATGCGAATTACGTGTTAGATATGTGGTGCCACTTTAAATCTTTTATGTGTCTATTTAGAAAATATTATTATATTTTGCACGTGTCAAGTGCAAACTCGTTTCGTGACGGTATTTCGAACAATTAAATTCACTTGAATTATTTTCTATATAAAGATGTGAAATAACAATCAATTAAAATCCTCTAGTTGTCCACAAAATAATGATAATGCGTTACAGATTAAAGACAGTAATTTATAGATTTTTGTAATTCCATATTTTCTATGAATGCAGTTTTTAATAACTGTCAATGAAATGTTTTTAATTTTTTATAAAATACGTCGCCAGTGCAGAGGTTAGTGAAAGGAACGCTACATAGGTTAAAGCATTTATTGATGTTAAACCTATTGTATTGTTATAAAAAATGATGATCACAAGTCGTCCTCATTGTTTTACGAATCCCTCTACGTACTTTATCCAACCAGCGTTACAAAGATTTCGCGCGGTATAAAATGACAACGTACATTATTGTTTGCAAAAACCGAAGTATCAATCAGCATATTGAAATTCATAAATGCGAGATTAACCTAGACATTTATCGACCAGGTGGATGATATTTGGAATCAAGTTGTCGACCATCTGATTTGAAAATTCGTGTGACGAATAAGCGGTGCAAACAAAATTAAAGCAACGAAGAAAAATTAGCAGGTTTGCGCGATTAACAACGTCCACAGTCCTTGACGCGTTTTCTGGGCGCTGCCCGCAAAATATCATCCACGCGTAAAATCATTTCCGCTGCTTCCGCCGCGCTAAGTAAAACTTGTCTCTTCACGATCCAGGATTCGGTGATGCCTAGTCGTTTCATGCATCCGACTTGTCCTTTCTCCATGTCTATAATCAATCGTATTTTAATAATAAATAATGTGAAACAGTCGCTTTTAGTGGTTCGCGAACTTCGTGTTGAGAGACAGCAGAAAAGAAAACTGTTATAAGATACAAACTTACCGAGACCCATTGTCTTCTCGCCGGAATTATGCAAAGCCCGGAGTTTGCTGACTAGTTGAGCTGAATCGTAACCAGCATTATCAGCAATAACAGTTGGTAATTGTTGTAAAGCTCGAGCAAACGATTCCATCGCGATCGCTTCTTTCCCACCAGTTTTAGCCGCTGCTTTCATCACGGCGCACGCCATCGCCATTTCACTGCATCCTCCACCGTAAACGATTTTAGACTCGCGAATAGTGGCGGTTAATACGCACAAAGCATCGTGCAAAGATCTCTCTGCCTCGTCGAGAATTTGTTGCGTGGCACCTCTGATCACTATCGTGCACGCTTCTCCCAGAGCAACGCTCGAGAATTTCAACAGCGTATCTTCGCCTATCATTACCTGGAAAAGTGACACTTTAAAATCGGACCGCCTTTATTGCCTTATTAGGCAATCCGAAGACATACCTGCTCGATGAGACCGCAATGTCCAAGCTTCACCGTTTCAGGGCTATCGAAAGTGCTAACGATCTCACCACCAGTAACCAGAGCTAATCTCTCGATACCGTCAAAGTCGGCATGCTCGATCGCCATGATACCAGCATCGGCAAACAATTGTTCCGGGTAATTGTAAATTAATTGCCTGTTGATGAACACGTTGCAGCCGTGCTTTAAGATCTTGTCAACTTTGTCCTAAATTTAACATAATTGTTAGTAGTATTAAAACTGTTTTGAGCAGTACCAGGGCACTAAACTGTACCACCTGAATTTTTTTCTGGTAACCTACTCGTCGTGTAAGAAAAAGTTTCAATCAAATAGTATAATTACTTTCATCTTCTCTTTTTCCGCTGCCTCCAATTCTGCGATTTTCGCCATCGAATCAACTCGAACCCTCGATCCAAATACCTGTAAACAAATATCCGTATTAAGTATTATCGTAAACTTGCATTTGTACAGTCTCGACTCACTTTGATTTTGTCAGTGTCCATAGGCGTGTTGGCTATGAGTATCTTAGCATCGACCATTCTTTGCGGTTGGTGCATTCCTGGTTTTTTGTCCAACAAAAATCCATTAACAAGATCAGACTTGGCCAGAGTTCCTCCACGCTTCTTGATTATTTGGATTGCTGACAAATTGCCTGATCCTTTGAGACTCAACACAGCTTCCAACGCGAGATAGCCAAAGTGTTCTTTGTGTTGAGCCAAAATTTTCGAGCTCAGAGTTGTACGCGCGATATTCAGTAACTCCTCGTGGAAACGCACATGATGCTGCGAATTAGAGTAGTCTACAGCAATGCTGGATAAAGCTTCTCGAGCCGCCTCTGTGGCTTTCCTCCAGCCAGAAATGATGGTTTGAGGATGAAACTTCATTTCGATTAATTTCTCTGCCTCTCTTAACAATTCGGAAGCTGAAATAAGAATTAAGGCTTCTATCAGCCACTGGTCCACGCATGAGCGATCGGTCGCATTGGTTATCAACACATTAGTATGAAACTACGAACCGAGGACTGTTACGGATGTTGTCCCATCGCCAAATTCGTCATCTTGTACGCGAGACATATCGACCAGAATTTTGGCGGCTGGATTGTCCACGCCCACGCTTTTGAGAATGGTTGCTCCATCGTTGGTGACTTGAACCTGTCCCGCAGATCGACCATGCGCCACCAATATCTTATCCATACCTTTTGGTCCAAGCGTGGACTTGACCAAATCGCCGAGAGCGATGGCTCCCACGAATAAACTTAACCTAGCAATTTCTGCCTTTTCCTCCTCTGCCTCATTCTTGAGGATCCTAACAGGATTCAAGGACACCTGCGTACAAATATTTTAATTCTTCATTAATATACTTCAAATGAAAAGTCAGCGTGTACATTGACTCATAGCGTGCATTCAAAACGTTTCTACATATATAGACGCATTGTCCCTTCGCAAAGTTTATTTTACAGAAAAGTTCTTATTGAACCTAGTCGTACGAGAAATCGATAAACGAGAAACCTCGAATGTAACGAATTCGTGTATTTCAGAAAATAATCGTTTCGTGTTTGAAATTAACATAAGAAATGAAAAAAATCGTTTTAATGACACACGTGCGCCATTTGTCACACCTTCGTATACGAAACCGGGCGATGAGAGTTTGCAAGTAATTATAACAATTTCTGACGATACCGATACGGTACCCATTTCGTATGCACACTAGTATATCAAAATCAATTAATTACCATTCTGAATCACTGTTAAAACGATCGGACACAATTTTTTACGGAATAACGTTACTTCAACTCCACGGCAAAGCACAATTCAGCACAATTACAAGGAATTAAGGTTTTACAGATGGCGCTTTCGTCTACAACATTCGGCATATATTTCTTGTGCTCGTTTTCCGTTGGAGCTCTTCTTTATTGGTTAAACGGAAAAATCTGAATTGTTTGTAGCAAATCGGATAATAGCTTCGGACATGAAGGAAACGGAATATACCATTCACCGTTCCTAGCAGGGTTTCAGCGAAAACTCCGAGAACCTTCTTTCGCAACGTAGATGCCGCCACTGCTACAACACACGACGGCGCTTACGACTCTGAATTTAATTCCTTTTAAGGCTCGTTATAGGAACAACTATACGAGTTGATAAATGATTATTATTCTCTATCGAACATTGAACTATCGCATATTCTTAAACATGAGATTCATTCTCCATGCTGGATTCCAATAAACGATGATTTAATAAGTACCATCTAAAAGAAGTATTATCCGATAGAAATGAAGTTTAGTGTACTCGCTCATCAGTGTACTTGCAGTATCACCGACGAAATTACTATTAAAGACTACCAGCTGTCAGCCTCTTTTAATTTGAAAGTTAATTTAATATTGAAAAATTTTATGGCAAATTTATTATTTCCAACTGGCGCATCTAAAAAAAGCTGCGTATACGCATCTCATAAAAAGTTGCGCAGGCACATCTAAAAAAAGCTGCGCATACGCATCTCAAAAAAAAAATGCGCAGGCGCATTTAAAAAAGAGCTGCGTATATCTTATAAAAAAAGATACAAAAGCATACAGTTTGGTCTCCTTCAGTCTCCTTACTCTATCTCCCTGATCCGATGAATGTAAAAGAAATTGAGAGAAGTTTGTTTCAAGAATTACAGAAAAGCAATTTATTTTTGTTTCTGTGTTTAAAACACGGGAAATATAGTTTGATCTGTGTCAATTGTGCCGACGGACAACAGTGGCAATAATATTATGTAAATAGTAGCTCACCTCAAAACTCAGTATCTATTGACAGGACGCTCGAGAAACTCTGTGGACCGTGGTTATTACTGTTTTTCTACGATCTGTCATTCCTAAAGAGTCATGACTGGTTAATTTTATCGAAAGGAAATTTTATCGTTAAATATAATTGAGCGAAATGGACGATGACGCTGTCCTCTACGTCCGGGGAAACGGAGACGTATGTATGCGTTTCGAATGTTTATGGTTATGTTAATTATTTATGTCTGAAATCTACTGAAATCATTGACGGTTTCTATTGTCTTCGAAGGCCAACGATTACACGTTTATCTATATCTTATGAACAGCATGCGTTAACTTGTCGAGCATAATATTCATAAGATTTTAGAAAATTATTATTAGACTGCGGATCTGTGTGCAAACTAAAAATTGTCTGCATCGATTTCTCTTGCTAGTTCTTACTAGAAACTAAATTGAATGTTATTTCTTCCTTTAATGATTTTAATAGAGGAAAAATCATATATTGACATCTTCATTTTTCTAAATTTTCCAACAATTTTGAATTTCATCTGCTTAATTTTCCTATAAATGCACAAAGATCCCATAGTCTAATTATTATTATATCCTCGTAGTAGGAGCGGTATATGTTTATTCATATTGTTTGTTGTTCCTTATTGTTTCGAAGGCCACAACTATGGGCAACGAAGATGTCTGGGATGACAGTGCATTGATCAAAGCTTACGACAAAGCGGTGAACTTAGCAAAACAGGAAGTTGCTAAGAGAATGAGCATGGATGTTGCCAATTGTCAAACTAAACAAAAGACTCAAAATCTAAAGCAATCTCAGCATACGAATAAACCTTATAAGGTTATTACGGTACAACAATATTAACAGTCGATGCAGTCGTTATGAATATTAGACTGTGGATTTTTATATATTTATGTAGAAGGTCTATGAGTCGAATGATACCCGCAGATTATCGAATCTGAACATTTTTTTAAATGGTCGATTACGTCAACTTGAATATGTACGTTCTCTGAATAGAAATGGACCGTGGGAGCTCCTTGCCGCGCCGTATACTCGGAGGACGGCGAAACGTACGAAGCCATAATATCGAAAACCTACGAGAACAGCGGACAGTGCATCGTAAAATTTGTAGGTAATGATTTCGAAGAATGATCGTCGTCCAGGAGACCTAACGCGAACGAGCTTTAGTAAAGCGTTATTGTTTAGACTCGCGAGTAATAGCGAAACCTGTGTATTTCAGGATATGATAACACGGAGAAAGTGGAGATGAGCTGTCTTTTAGAGTCCGAAGGTTTGCAGAGTCAGATAGCTCAGCGGAAAGACGCGCTCGCGGCAAAACTGAGCGAGGAGAACGCGGAGACGCAGGAGACGAATTTCGCAACTGCGAATTCGAGGAAATACAATGGAGAGAAAATGGAATGCGACGCAGAAGATCCGAAACCTTACAAGCATCAATTCATGCCTGGTCCGTCCTTCGCTGCGACAGTAGACTCGATGCCACCTGCCCCTCCGTTGCCGCCGCAATTAATGGCCAAGTAAGTGAACGAGAATATGCGATTTAAGTTAGATGTCTTTATCGGCAATCTGTTGTTGTTATACAATATTTAACGCGTTGTCTATTGGAAGCCCGTTACAGTATTCACTCAGAGAGAATACTGCACCGCGATAATGAATTTTTAGATACAAGACATAGTCCTAACCGAGAAATATTTCAGACTTCCAGAGAACGACGCTGACGCGCTTTCGAGTATGTTAATGTCATGGTACATCAGTGGATTTCACACAGGTATAATTCTATGTTCTCGCGTTTCTAGTATTGTGCGGTATCGATGTGCACGACTCGCGATTGATTCCGTAACTTTCGCAGGTTATTATCATGGTCTGAAGCAAGCTAGAAGTAATCAAGACCGAAGGAAGAACTGTTGATCGTATAAGTATTTTTTATTTCAAATACAATGTTTATCATTCATAAAGGTATAGGTTATTTTTCTTTTTCCCAACGATAATATTTTTGTATTTCCTCGTTTGAAATGGTGCAACAACGCATTTCGAGCATTGTATTTGCTAGAGTAATCGGGTCTGTTAATTCGTACTTGATATCCGACGAGGATAGTTCGTTATTCTCCAACAGCTCGATTAATGGTCTTATTTGATAAAGCCACGCTTGCTTGCAAAGTACTTTGATATCGGCACCTGAACAGTTCTTTAGTTCTGCGTTCAAATCTTTTAATATTTTTTGGTCTACCTCTTTTGAGAAGTAAGCGGAGAGCATCTTGAATCTGTCTCCTTCGTTGGGTAAATCGGCGCGAACATGCTTCTCCAGACGTCTCAGCAACGCGGAATCTATGTTCCTAGTCGAACATAAATACGACTGTTAATATTATTGACCGATTTTGAACGGAACAGTGGCAGAGATGTTCACCATTACGGAGAGACTGTGCTTACCAAGGCGCGTTAGTGGCAGCCAACAGCACAATCCTCGCATTATCGTCGGTCGTCAATCCATCGAATTTGGCCAGCAATTCTGCTCGAAATCTTCTGGCTGGTTCGGAGAGGTCCTCTTTCGTCGCTATCCAGTCGATTTCATCGATAAAGATAACAGTGGGTGCTCTCTCGTGGGCGAGATCGAATAGGGCCTGTGCCATTCAAATGTTTCGTGTTTAGTCTTTCACACTTTTCAACAAGACAATTGCGCGGTTCGATTAAAATTAGACACCTACTTACCCGAACGTATTTTTCAGAATCTCCCCGCCACTTGCTGACCAACGAGCTGGCCGATACGTTGAAGAACGTACATTTGCACTCTGTCGCGACTGCCTTAGCCAGCATTGTTTTACCTACACAGATTTTTTCTTCTGAAAACTTTCGGAATTCGGTGTAATACAGTAAAACTGTCAAAGAAATCGACCGAGATTTTTGTCAGTCACAAAAGTCTTCTTACAACCCTTCGAGACAGAACAAGATTCTAATTGCCGGTTCAGCTTGCCATAGACGATGAACGCAAAAATTTCATTGGGTTTTTTTTTATCTTATGCCTTCGTTGTCTTGTCGAGAAAGTGTTAGAAATTCGAAATAATGATTAAGTGTACCTGTACCCGGTGGTCCAAATAGTAGAATACCTTTCCAGGAGGAAAATTTCTCTCGGAAAAGTTCCGGATATTTCATGGGGTACACGATGGCATTGATAATGGCTCTCTTACACTGCTTTAAACCTATCACGTCATCCCAGTGAACGTTGCAGTTCTTCACCAAGATTTCCTGCGCGCGATTCAAACAAGTACAGCAACAACGACAATGACAACAAATTGAAGAAATTCAATTGCAAATGAGACTAGAAGAAGACTGCGATTCCGCTTCTACAAAATAATGAAAAACTTTCGATTGCATCGATGAAAAATTTTCCTTCGTAGGACTCACTCTCGAAATCGTTTCAGCTATCTTTCGCATTTCGATGTCGTCCCCGTAAAGGCTCTCAATGGACGCGGATACCGGTGGCAACGAGACGTCGTTCGACAGCTTCATGCTGGATTCAGAATTCGAGGACTGATTTGCAAACATCGGTTTCACTGTCATCGCGACGCTGACATTGTTTACGTCCCCCTCCTTCTTCTCCTGTTTCTCGCTTTTCTTGCCGAGTTTATTCTCGTTTTGCTTGTTGTTCGTCTCGGTTACGTTCGAGCGACCCCTGAAAAAACAATAATAATTACTTCACTTTTTTCTGAGAAAAATATCCGAGACTAAATTCTAAATAGTGTAATAATGTTCTGAATTTTTTGTAACATGTTCACAGTTTAGTATTTTAACTTGTGATCGTTATTCTGCCCCAAAGATTTTTCAAATCGTAACAGTATTTTCAGAAATCGGAACGATTGTAATTACTTTGAGTGTTTACATAAAGCGGGAAGTTTGTTGTAAGTTGATGTATAGTATATGTCGTAACATTTCAGGATCATTTCTAGATCAATATTATCGCAGACTTGAACAGATTCGGTTAACTGCGCTTCCGTTGCAATTGTGCTCGAAGACTTTGTATATCTGCAAACGAAAATTCATTTCTATTGAAATTCTCATTTTAGACTGTACTTTTAAAACAAACGATACAGCGAAACTTAACAGTAATAAATGGTAAATGCTCACCCTTGATTCTTTAAATAATCGGCTATCAAATAAAGTAGATCCCGACGGCGTTGTAGCGTTCGCTTCTCCTCCTGATACAAAATTAACGCATTGTTATTTGTTGTTTAGGAACTAGAAAATAGAAACCCAGTAGCCAATTGTAAAATTTCTAACATTTTTCTGATTAGAATAAGACCAAATATTGACGGTGTACTTTCTGTGACATTCGCGTTTTTCAAAACGAATTCGCGAAGAACACATTTTCACGGGCCGCAAAGACAATATGGGTCTTTGGTCCCGAGACTCGGGAATATTTTTCTCACCTTCTCGCGGAGATTATGGTAGATGCTGTTCATCTGTGTGTCCATACTCGACCTGTGGTTCGTACCCGTACCCGTGGAGTTTCCGAATGACGAATTCTTCCTATTCGTGTTCCGTACCAGCCCGTACTTTCTTATCCTATGTTTTATGTCCCCTGTTTGGTTCCCCTGCTGGTTTACGCAGAGAGTATACGGGTTGCTCACGCCAGGGGCACGGGGCACGCGGTTTCGATTTTCGATGTTCCCGGTACAGTGCTACCCCCTAGGCCAAATTTTAGCCTGGATCAGAACCCACGTCGTTTTTAGCCTAGGTAACAATATATATTTATTTTTGTTCCCCTCAGGGTTACAATTCTGTATAACATACCCCTTTTTTTCTTCCCCTTCCGCACCCTTTTGCGTGTCTTTAAATCTACCTTATTCTAACTTAACCTAAATCTTAAATTTAAACCTAATTACACTTATTCACTAATATATATGGAGAGATAGACAAAGTATGTACAAAAGCTTACAACTAACTTAAGTACTATCTTACAGCCTGCCTGGATAACAATATACATCACATTTATTCAGTCTGGACGCTGCACACACGCAACCAGTGCGGAACAGCAAATTTTTTGGGATGTCGCGATGTCCGGTAAGGCTGGCAGTCTTGAACGGTATCTCGTCGGTGGGAAGGGTTCCGAGGAAAATTGCGAACCGCGCGGCTCATCGGGTTGCAAACACGATTCGATATGCCTGACCGTGGAAAGCAAACGGTCATCAATTATTCGGCACCATGGTTACGAGCAGCACTCTGCCTGCTCGACTGTAATTAGCCCGGGGGGTCTTACAATTAAATAGTTATGAATTGAAACGACCACCCGAAAATTCTCGGCATCAAAATGTTAATTGATGCGATCGTTGACCGGGCCGAAATTGACTCCTCGTTTCCGTTTTCGGCCAACCGACCAAATCATTTCCACCACGGGGCTCGACGAACAGGGGCACCCCTTTCATTCCAATTATCTCTACTCGGTACGATTATCTCTTCGATCGGAGACACCGGCCGCTCTTTCCGGAATCTTTTCAGATGTATTCGTGGTCGAGGAATCGACTTACCAGCAAGCTAATCGACAAGCTGTTAGGTGGAAGCCGTTTGCCAGGGATAAAAGATTGTTGCGAAAGATCTAGTCCAGCTGTTGATTCCACGATCCCTGTAGACTGTAGACCGAGCGTTTCCCATACATAAATAACGCCTCGCCTACACCCACCGTATTATATGTTCCCATTATATCGTATTATATCAACCACTCATTATCCGGTCTGCGCTCTGGTTGCTTCATCCCTGTCCCTAGGCACCGTCTGTCTGCTCGAGCAAACCTCCGGCCAACTCGTCTCCATCTTTGAAATCCATCAGAATTTACACCGTCGAACCTCTGTGATAATTAGAATTTTCAACCCGGAGGAGTTGCGTGAAAATTGAAAATTACGATTTTAATAAATGCTTTCTCTTAAATCGATTTCTCGAGACAGGTCAAACAGGAGACAAATAACATCTGCCACTGTATTCGAATACGGGATCATCGCATTTTTAACAGACTTCGAAAAAGAAGGAGGTTACTCAATTCGACCTGTATGTGCCTTTTTTTCGCTTTTTTTCTATGTATGTTCACCGATTATCGCCGAGATGGATGGACCAATCGGTACGAAACCTTTTGCAACTTGTAGAGTATGTCCCCGGGGTGGTCCCGTTATAATTTTTTTTCATTTTTTTCATTCAAAACGACTTTTATTGCAAAAAACGTAATGCTTCATTTATTATTAACCGACTTCTTCGGCGTTTGCTCAGCAAAGAATGTACCGATCGCGATGAAACCTTTCACATTTAGTAGGAGATACTGCCGCGATGCTCCCACTTGCAAAAATTTATAGAATTTGTTATTGTTAATAACTATTGCTATAGCAAACAAAAGAACATATTAGTTGGTGTTTCTCTGGAAAGATTGTTAGCGATCGCGRTTTAATTTAGTTGGAGATACTGTCCGCGATGCTCCCACGTGCAAAAATTTATATAATTTGTTATTATTGTTAATAACAATTGTTATAGCAAATTATATAATTTGTTATTGTAACCGACTTCGAAAAGGAAGGAGGTTACTCAATTCGATCTGTATGTGCCTTTTTTCCCCTTTTTTTCTATGTATGTTCACCGATTACGCCGAGATGGATGGACCAATCGGTACGAAACCTTTTGCAACTTGTAGAGTATGTCCCCGGGGTGGTCGCGTTATAATTTTTTTCATTTTTTTCATTCAAAAGGACTTTTATTGCAAAAAAAACGTAATGCTTCATTTATTATTAACCGACTTCTTCGGCGTTTGCTCAGCAAAGAATGTACCGATCGCGATGAAACCTTTCACATTTAGTAGGAGATACTGCCGCGATGCTCCCACTTGCAAAAATTTATAGAATTTGTTATTGTTAATAACTATTGCTATAGCAAACAAAAGAACATATTAGTTGGTGTTTCTCTGGAAAGATTGTTAGCGATCGCGGTTTAATTTAGTTGGAGATACTGTCCGCGATGCTCCCACGTGCAAAAATTTATATAATTTGTTATTATTGTTAATAACAATTGTTATAGCAAATTATATAATTTGTTATTGTAACCGACTTCGAAAAGGAAGGAGGTTACTCAATTCGACCTGTATGTGCCTTTTTACCCTTTTTTTCTATGTATGTTCACCGATTACGCCGAGATGGATGGACCAATCGGTACGAAACCTTTTGCATCTTGTAGAGTATGTCCCCGGGGTGGTCCCGTTATAAAATTTTGTTTCATTTTTGTCATTCAAAACGACTTTTATAACCTCGGAGAGTACCAACAACTATCGGACTATCTGATTGCTACGAAAACTTTTAGGATTCTACGGAAAAGTGATCCAGTTTGGCCCATTGCGGCACCGTCCACGGAGGACAATGTTTCGCGGATGATTATTGCGATTTGTTGCGCAGTAACGATTGTACGCGCGGCGCGCGGGCGCCGGCTGTTGTCCGAGCAGATTGCGAGCACCTGTCCCACAGAAAATACATATCCACTTATCCACCGGTGGCTACTCGGCAGAAGGTTTGTCAGCTGCGCCGGAGCAGCTGAGGTAACCGATCGCCGAGATGACGCTTATGTGGATCGAAAAAGTCCCCCTTTCGATCGATCCTCGCTCGGTATCCTCCAAGTCGGCCGTACGTCACGGTGGTGTGCGGACCGTGCTTATTCTCCAGTTTCACCAACGGCTGCGATCCACAGATTTTTCAATCTGTCGATAGGTCACCGTCTCGCCTATGGATAACGTTTCATCGAGACGAACGGGTTAGAGTGATCTAGCTGGAAGTAACGCGACCGAATCAAAGCTCGTCTCAGGAACCATCTGCCAGAAACTGCGTGCTCTGTTCCTAGGAATTTCGTATTTACACTAAAGCTGTGACTTATGAGGTACCCGGATAACCGGGTTACCCGTGAGATACCCGGGTAAACAAAAATTACTCGGGTACTTTTTTAGCTACTTTCTTCGGCAGGTTCGGGAAACAATTAAATAAACATAAATTCATGTTTGTACAATATAAATGTAAAAATAATTAAATCATTTTAAAAACTATTATATTAATTTATTATTTAAACGTTACAAAAATACGGTTCTATTTTGATTCGCAAACCACTTAGGTACAAAAAATTTAAAAATAAATAAATAAAAAAAAATATTATTATAATATTTAATAACTTAAATTTAATTCTTGCAATTTAAAACAATAATGAAATTAAAAGAATGTTGATATATTAATTGAAATTTATTAAAATCGTTCAAGAGAATAAGTAATCGTAATATATCGTCTGCTTTTTCCTATTGATGCAAAATAAAAATCGTTTGCTTTTTGTACATTTGCTGTTTGTGTTAAATTGATCGAACCTTGCGCCGAAATCATAAATTCATATAAAAATATCATTGGAAATGAAAAAGTCATGTCACGTTTTCCTGATTCCATGATCACAGAAGTTCTCCGAGAAACAGCACCATTGCACGATGTACTTGACATTCTTCTATTTCAAATTTCTGTATTTTCTTTTCGGTATCGAGCGAACTTGGGCAATGTTTCAATTTTTTCTTGAATTTTCAAAGTTGCCAGACGTTGTCTCGCTTATAAATACTACATGAAGAACGATACCGAAGAATGCGGCACGGTGGATGGTGTAAGGTTCGATAGCACGTCCACATGGATGCGCTCGCGATATGAATTTACGGCGCGTGTCAGGGTCGGGTTTCGATCGAAACACCTACCCAAAAATCCAAGGTTTTTTACCGGGTCCAGGAACGTGTGCAGGTTGGTCTCGAGTTTCTCGGTCGGTCGCTCGGAAAATGTTTCGAAACGCATCTCGCGTGACACTACCAAACTATGCGTCTACGAAAACAACATTCTTCGCGCGATTAATCACGCAAGATGATTGCGAGCAATTCAAATCCTAAAAACACACACAGAGAGAGAGAGTAAACAGTTATACTTAATATTATTAAAAATATAATATTAATAAAAGTTATATTTAATATTAATATTAAAAAAGGTATACTTCATTTAAGAGTGTCCGAACATTAATTGAGTCGCTGTAAGTAGAAATTGAATAAGGGAGAGAGGATGGCTAATTGTGGTAATTGTCGGGTCTGGGGAGACCCTGCTTACGGCCGGACGAGCGTGGATCGGTATCAGCCGGGTCATCGACCATCGCGAAAATCGCAAGGGTGCCGATTCGGTGGCAGAAGTTCGCGAACGGTGCGCGGAGGGCGGAGGGTGGAGGGCGGACGGTGCGTGCGGTCTCTGGTGGGGAACGGCCACGTGACCGAGCGCGTGTTCCAACAATAACAGCTGCACTGTTGCACTTCCCTCAATTCACGTCCAGCCTCCTCCGAAGCAGGACCTCTGCGAAGTGGTTCCTCCGAGTCCTCTCGACTTTGTTCTCTTCGAAGGAAAGTTGTCCCTCGAATAAATTGCTCTTCGGTGTTGCTAAATACTGTATCGTGCTTCGTACGTGAAAGATCGTAATCGTAGATCGAAACATTGTACATCGCAAACTGTTGTAAATTATCGAACCGTTTGAACCGTTCAGTGATTAAAGGAGTAACGAGACTGGATGTTCGAATTTCGTTTCGCCGATTGATTTCGGTGACCGAAAGTGTGCCGAGGTTCCGGGGGATGCTGTAAGGGTGGTGCTACCCTCTAAGAGTGTCAAGAAATTATTAAGAAGAAGGTGGAGAAGGTGTTGGAGATGATTCCGGCTCGAGGATTAATCTTCGTCGCCCTTGGCGCTTGTTTCCTCGCTGCTATTATCCAGGTAAGAGAGTTTTCTGCTCCAGGGGGTGGGTTTTGCGAGTTCGCGAGGACGTCGATTGCTTCGGATCGGAAATGGTTGACCGAACTTTGTGGAAATCATTTTAGATTCGAAGAATGAACCTTTTAGGGCGTTTGTAGAGTCTTATAATAAAATAAAAGATTGGAAAGCAGAGTTATGCTGCATTTTACAGTATCAACGATTTCTGAAACTCAAAGCAGTTTATATAGTCTGCGTGATTTAACGTTGGTGTGTACGCGACAAAAAATTCGAATAGGTTGGACATCGCTAAATAAATGAGTTTCTCGCGAGATTTATGCAAGAGATAAACAAGCTCGAAGAAGGAAAACAGGCTCGTGTATCGGTGAGGCGTATAAATCTCTATCGAACGCATTTGTACCTTGACAGTGGATTAGAGATTGATTCTGATTTATCCGCAGCGAATGCGGTGTCCGATTCTCCTGGATCGAACCTCCGGCATCGCTAATCTTTAGGACACACATCGAGAACTATCTTCTTTCATGTTAGTTTACCTTCCTGTTGATTGTCATCCTTTGATTAAATTAATCTGAAATTCTGCATACGGTACAACGTCAGACAAAAAATCAGAAATACCGAACACACTTTGCTGCGTTAATCGTTGCGACATAATCGCCAACAAAAATTATGTCAAGCACCATGTTAGAGCTTCTACGCTCCATGATTTTCCTCGCGGCTGTCGCCAGAGCTTAACGATCCATATAACAGTGTATAAATCCTCCCCACCCGACTTATACGTCCGAGAAAATCATAAATAAATTGTGTCCGAGGTGTTTCGTTATTTTCACGAAGAGACTCGGTTTTCTCCGCGTAAACGTACACGCGGCGCGGCGGTACAGGATTTATAATACAACCGAAACAGGATGAATTGCGCAAGGAACGCACCGGTGCGTCGTTCTCGTACGAAGAAAACTATAATTCTTCGCAATTACGCCAGCGAATATTTCTGCGGGATCTATCGTTGTCGCTAACAGCTTCGCCAGTCGATATCGAATCGCCATGTGGTAATTTTATAATAGTAAAAAAAATGAAAATAAATCTAAAATGTTGCTTAATGTTCCCAAAAAAAGAAATTCATTCTGCGGATCTATCGTTGTCGCTAACAGCTTTGCCAGTCGATATCGAATCGCCATGTGAAAATTTGTATAATAGTGAAAACAATAAGAAAATAAATCTAAAGTGTTGCTTAATGTTCCGAAAAAAAACGTTTTTTTTACAGTATCTACACGTGAAAAAACTTTGTTAGATTTACTCGATTTTCTAGGCTTGCAGGGTTGCATACCGCATATCCCCTTAAGATAGCAACCCCGAAAGCGTGCAAAAGCGAGGTCCAGCAAATTTGCCACTTTCTCTCTCTCTTCCTCTTTCTTTTTCATTCTCTCTCTTTGAAGAACGCGAGTAAAAAAGATTGACTCCTCGAGTGGGGCTCGCTCGACGCAGCCCCCTTTTCGTTTTTGTGTCTGAAGCTCCCCTGCCGGGATATCTGGGACACGACCATACTCGCCGTCATTGTTGTTCGGTGCACTCGTGTCCCTTGAACCGTTCGCGAGATAAAAGCCACTCGTTTAGCGGCTCGAAGAGGCCGGCCGGTGCTATCTTTGTGTCTCGTTCAACAGCTAAGATACCGGAGCCTCTCGCGAAAACCTTCGAGATTTCCGTGTTTGAAGTGTCGAGCGGCGAATTAGAGCACGAGTCGCTCGATTACGGTAATACCTCGATATATTTGAAAGAGATCTACGCGATATTTATCAAAAATATATCACCGCCACAGGAAGACGCACTCCAGAACGCCGAATCCATCGAGAGTAACATTTTTTTTTCTTTTTTATTTATTTACTAGCTAACCCGACAGACGTTGTCCTGTCCAAATTTCAATTGTGAATTTGTAAAAAGCTATTGGTAATTTAAAGTTGCAATTAATTTCAAAGTAAAAATGAGAAAAAAACGTATTTCTGAGTGATCATTGTATTTATTAATGTCAAGCTACTCTACTTGTACCGTTTCAAATATAGTTTTTGCAGTTTTTCTGAATTTTCCGACTTTCCTTCGTAATTGTCTTGAATTAAAAAAAAAGGATTAAGCATATGCGTCGTTCGAATCGTGAGTTATATGGTCTTGAGTTTATAGAAAAATCCCAAAGAAAAAAGCACTTTCATTTTTTCCCGAACTTTCATGTTTCCGGGCAACTATTCCATTTTTTACTCTAAAAACCTGATTCGGACTACAACGAACATTTAAAAAATAAAAATTAGCTAAATCGGTCCAGCCATTCACACGTGATGTCGTGAACAGCATTTCATTTTTATTATATAGATTTAATGTTACTTTAACATCAAAGTCATTAGTAATTACTATGTCTTTACGAAGAATTTACTGATCGTTAAAGAAAAATTCGACGAGCACACCCGCGAGATCTTTCTGATTAAAACGAGCACGAACACGATAGAATTCGAAGCATGTTTGTTAGTTAAGCCACGACCCTGCGGAACATCGATTATGCGAACGCTCGTACTCCACTGGTCAGTTCGCGAATTCAACAAGTAGGTAAATATAATGTCGTGCTGTGTCGTACTTGGACTCGTTTTAATCGGAAAAACACCGCAAATATGTTGGCGAGAGATTGCCAAGAAAATAAAATTAAAGGGTTTAATGGTCCGATCGACCTCGCAAGCGATCGATATCGGATAAGTTTGACTCGTACTATCGGATTCATCGGACTCGCGTCGAAGAACGGAGGCGCGTCGAGGTCGTGAAATTTTCGCAGGGTTTCTCGGGCAGGTTCGCGACTCGTTAATTTTCGGGGGCTCGTTAACGGGCATCGGCGCGCTCGAGCGACTCGCAAAGGCGACTTTGAAAACGCGTCGAGCACCGTTACAGTTTTCAGCGGCGACTTTCTCGCCGCGCCCCCGTCTCGTCCCGCCGCGTCTTACCGGAATAACGAGCTCTCGGACCCTCGTCCTTTTTTAATTGTCTATTTTTGCGCCACGGCTTCCTGCACACTTTTCTCCGTTTGCTGCCGCTACTGCCCTCGCCGCACCGCGCCGTTTCCTTCTATTTTCAACGACCGTTATTCTTCCCGCCGAAATGAATTTTCCCTGCGAACCTGCCTACGCCGCATCATCGGGAACAGCGGGAATACAAATTAACCTACGTACAGTGGGCCATTTTAACCAAAAAGCTGGCCAAAATTCAATTTTGTACAATTTATCGTCAATGTGGTTTGCGAATCGAAATACAAACGTATTTTTGTAACGTTTAAATAATAAATTAATATAATAGTTCTTAAAACGATTTAATTATTTTTACATTTATATTGTACTAACATGAATTTATGTTTATTTAATTGTTTCCCGAACCTGCCGAAGAAAGTAGCGACGAGGAGTTTTAAATAAAGTAAATTTATTGTATGTAAATACTGTTTTAATTTAGCAATACACCTGATATGTTGAAACAAAAGGAAAAATGTAATTTTGTAACAGAACAACGCCAGTGGGCTTGTTTTCTACTATAAAATAATTTTGATCAGCTTTTTGGTCAAAATACCCCACTGTGATACGCGTCGATAGCCAACATATTTTACAATATTCCATTAGCATCTTTATCGTCTAAGACATTAGCATCTTTATCGCAAAAAGAAAACGTGTAAAATGACAAGACATTTTATCCATTCGTAACAAAGATGAATAGAGATAAGATTATAAAGGTGTAATAGGCGCTGTGACAATCATCCCTAGTGGAAAACAGCACTTTCCTTCCCGAGTTTCCCAGGAAAAATTAATGAATCGAGGCAGGGGCTGGGTACAGGGTGGATCAGTTTCCATCGCAATTGCAATTCCCCTCGCGACGAGGTTCTCCGGGAAAGTGAAACGAAACGTTCCCATTCTCGGTAAGATGTTACCGGAGCGTCGCGTCGACGCGACGCAGCGGTACACCGGAAGCCGGATATCCCCGAAGAAGCGTGTAGGGAGCGACTGGGAGCTATCCTGCTACCTTGCAGCCTTGCTACCTTGCTGTCCGTGGGCTGAAGAGGCGCGTAGGTCGCGGCAGGGTCAGGAACTGGCGGATCTACCTTCTCCGCGTTCCCATGGCATGCTAATGAGCCCCGCGAACCACGAAATACCCCAGTGAACTGAATACAGCGAGCTGACAACATCTATCTAACCCAGACCACGCGTCTCCTTCGCTTACCTTATCCCCGGTGAATCTGCTTTGACTTTGATAACTCCGCTACCGGGCGCGAAGACGCGCTCTATCTTGTTTGCAACTGATTACGAGCTGCGATCTAGAGGAACACACCTTCGAAGATTAATCCTAAATAATTAATTAATTAGTTATCGATCGTAATTTATAATTTTACGATTATTTACAACAACAATTAGCTATTTTTGTGAATACTAAACGCTGGCATTTCTTAATGTTGAATTCCATTCCATTGATACACCAATTGCTGAAACGATCAAGGTCTGCCTGTAATCTGGAGGCATCATCATAGGACGAGATGCTGCTGAAGATTTTTAAATCGTCAGCAAATAAGAGCTACTTACAATGTTGAAAAACGGTGGTCAAGTCATTTATGAAAATTATAAAGAGAAGATAATTAATTAATTAGTTATCGATCGTAATTTATCTTCAGGATATTATGAAAGGTTCGATCATTTACAACAACAATTAGCTATTTTTGTGAATACTAAACGCTGGATTCGGATTTGAATCTTCAGGTTCGAGAACCACGTTAGCTATTAAAATGTTTTAATACGAGTAAAGAAAGGAGGTGTTTCGTCCTAGACCCGCTAGAGGACTCATCAGTAAGGCTATCTAGCGGGCCCTGCCTTATACACGGGATGTTCGAAGGCAATTTGAGAAACGTATTTATGCTGGATGTTGACTTTGCGCCGCGAATAAAAATTTGTAATTAATCCTAAACCACGATATTGTAGGGCAGGGGGTTAAGAGCGAATAAAAGAAATAATTGTTGCATCTGAAAATCAATTTGAAAAATACAACTGCAAGCAAAATTGAAAAATACGATTTCCCCATTAATTTGCACCCGGCTCTCTAATCGCGAAGCAGAATGACGTACTTCGAGGAGGCCAGTTTCACCCGGGAAACTCTGCGGATCCGAGTAAAAACGGAATTGAACGTTGCGAAGCGCGTCTCCGATTGGATAAATAAACAAGGGCACGGCTGAACGGGCGAAAACAGACTTTCGCGGATGCGAATTTCTGCATTCCTCCTTAACCCACTCCGCCCTGGCTTCGCTCGGCTCGATCTCGGTCTCGGTCTCGGGCTCGGTCTCGGGTTCGGCTCGGAGCTCGGGGTAAATGGGTCGCCTTTCACGAGGCACGTTTCTTCGGTGAATTTCGCGTTTCGCGGCGAGTCTCGCGAGTCCTATCGAATATTTAACGATTTTACGGTGGCGTATGCACAAAGGGAGTATTTCCAGGAGCGTCGTTACACGAGCCGTCACGGAAATCGATTGTCCCGGCCACCGGGGCAATCGAAAAGACCGCGGAAATCGCTTCTTCTCGAGTGGCCACCGAAAACGAATTAACCCGTTCGCTGTTGTTTACTTATGGGTCTCATTATTTCACGAGTCTCACGACTCTCAAATTATTATACTTACAAGGAGAGTGCAAGGACGTTGTCACACCGATTTAGTTGAGACTCTGTATATTTATAGATCTCGATCTCCCATTTACGAATATATACCATTATAGACGCTACACTCAATAGTTTTTGAGATATTCATAAACAAAGTTCTTAAGTGGTATACAACGAGATTTCCACCCGGTGGGCTAGGGTTCGATTCTCGTTTGGTGACAATTTTTTTTTCATATTTATAATATTTATTCGCTGTGTAACATTGACTTGTTCGTAAGATATTGCACAGTTATTTATATACAAGTTAAAGAACAAACGTATTAATAAATTATAAATAAATTAGCCGAAATTAATTCGTTATATATCTCTAAAATAAATATTCGTTGTATACCTCCTCTTCAATAGCAGATTTAAGCAGTAATGTAAGAACTTTGTTTATGAATATCTCAAAAAATATTGAGTGTTAGCGTCAATAATGGTATATATTCGTAAATGGGAGATCGAGATCTATAAGTATACAGAGTCTCAACTAAATCGGTGTGACAACGTCCTTGCACTCTCCTTGTTAATCACACATAAGCAAGTGAGTGAAAAATTGTGAATATGTTTTTTCCCTTACATCTAAACATTTAATAGTTAATACTTTTGAAAATTACATGTTTTCGTGTTTATTTTTAGTTTATTTTTATTTGTTTTTCTTACAGACGCAATTTTAAGTTAATCTTGAAAATGGTCCAAATCAGTGACCGAAACGTTGATTATTTGAAATAATTAGCAAAACTGCTTAGTTAATTTTGTTTTTTACGGTCGAACCGTAGCGCCGAAATCATTTAACAATTATTATTTACACGTTTGTTTGAAAAATGCGAATGCGAAATACGGGTACGGGCGCACGGTCGTTCAAGCCCGAAGAGCTTGGCGAATTTAAAATTCTCTTTCTTAGGTAATTATACTGGAATTTTCTGCTTCCATGCATATTGCATTTTTTAAAATTTCAAAATAGCGCGGTACACTCTCCTCGAATAAGCTCCTCCGTTCTAAATGAATTTACATTTGCTGCATAAAGATGTGCTTGAAGAATATCGAGCCTCGTCCAGGATTCTGCCAAAAAAAAAAAACAACTTCATAAACGATTGCGCTGTCCAACGTAGCTGAAAAGGAAGATCGCAACAACAATCCCCAGGACTCTCGGACAATCCTCGAGCCAAAGTTAGGGAACCGTCTACCGGCAATTTCCCACGTAGGAATTCATTTAAGGAGAGATAAGTTTCCCGGGGCCAGTGACAGGTTAAAACGGTTCCCTTGATCGTCGGCATTCGACTCCACCCACGCTCGCGTGCAAGTGGACAGTGACAGTGTTCCGCACTTTGTTAGCACGCGCGGGAATAGAGACGGTCTATCTAACAAAGGGAGGGAGAGAGCGAGAGTTGCATCGAGCCGGTGGAAACGAGCTTTCTCAGGAACAGAGCTAGCCTTTTGTCAGCTCCCACGGCTTCTGGCCCGCGCGCGATTCCAACTTGTCATCGTGTCTGATCCTTCCGACACCGGCTCTTCCAGTTTCCTAGCTCCCTGGACGTCCGGCATTAAAACTGCAGTTTCCTCTCAACCTCTCGAATTTACCTTTTTCTTTACTTTTTACCGCGACGTCTACGTTGTCGTCCCAGTTTCGCATTCTGCGCTCTTCTTCCTGCTCCTGTTCTGCATCCGTTTTTACCCATGGGGAAGCTTTTCTTCTTAAACGCGTCGGTTACTTCAGCTTCCGGCATGCCGACGCAAAAGAATCGCTGATCCAAGCGTGAAACGATAGTTTAGCTCGCGGCCACAACCGTTTTCGAGACAATGTTGAAAACTCCAATTTTCATCGGACGAAATCTAGAAAAATATACAGGGTGTATCCGTTAAGTTATGTCACCATTTTTTAGGCATCTCCAGTAGTGCGATTAAAAAATGTTGTAGACAAAAGTTTCTCAGTACTTGATAAAAAAGGTCACCTTGACTTTTTTAAATGGCACTATATGTTTTTGGACATCATAGGATTGTTTCTGACGTCGAGACGAATTTAACAGTGTACTATACTATTACCTTGAAATGACCTCAAACTTGAAAATTTTGTGCAACGTAATTTTAGTGAAGAATTATTTCTTACAATATAAATCAAGTTACATTAGATGTTCGAACTGCGATCCACCTTCAATGATACAGAACTCCGCTCTTTGTATTAGATTTTTTGTTGTTGCCATAATTAGGGCGTCTCGGTTCATGTTATTACATGCAATTGTTATGCGATTTCGAAGTTTCTGAACATTATTGATCGCTGTGTCGTATACAATAGATTGCAGATATCCCCAAAGATAAAAATCCAACGGAGACAGATCTGGAGAACGCGGTGGCCAACGAATTGGACCACACGTTCCTATCCAACGATTTCTAAACGTCTTATTAAGATATTCCCTAATTACGTTTGCACAAAATTTTCAAGTTTGTCTCGACGTCAGAAACAATCCTATGATATCCAAAACATATAGTGCCATTTAAAAAAGTCAAGGTGACCTTTACTTTTTTACGTAAAAAACATTTTTTTCAGATTTAAGAATATGTGAACATGTAGCTAAAACAATTTTTAATTGCACTACTGGAAATGCCTAAAAAATGGTGACATAACTTAACGGATACACCCTGTATAGAAATGTATAACGTAGTCTGCGGAACTAACCAGAATTTTTACCAAATATAAACGTGTACATAAGATTGTAGAAAAATTCCGTTTCGTGTTCCATTTCCTCCGGCTCGAATTCCGGGGCTGCTAATTATCCAACAGGCGGTAGCGATCGGGTATAGATAAACCGTGTTCGCATGCCGGTGTGTCCTCGGTGTGCGTAACGACAATCGGAAGGACGGTGGGGAGAGCCCTTTATTCCTTGTCAGCGTGCTCGATGCATGCATATATGCATTAGGATTCAGGCCGAAAGGTCGACGAACACCGGAGATAACTGTACGGTGCGTCAAGGGCTTGGCGAAATTAACGAAAACCCGTGGAAAACGTGCGCTGAAAGAGAGTCGCGAGAAAACGTAGAGAGATACATAGAAAGAATAAAGAGAGGGAGTGAGAGAAAGAGAAGGAAGAGGACACAGAGGTAAACCGAGTGGAACAACAGAAACCGGGGGCCGAGGATGGAACAAAAGGAGCCACGCGGAAACGGAATAGAACATTAAGCGGGGTGGAGAGGGTGAGAGATCAAAAGATGGCGGGCGGAATGAATGGCCACGGCAAAAAGATACACGTGTAAACAGAATACAAAAGCCCTCGGAGGCTGCGAGACACGGGGTTGGCTGGATTTTATTCGGTGGGTTTAGTTTTTTCACGAGGCCGAAGGAAAGGGAGAACTGGTTACCTACCGCAACCCTTTCTCTCCTTCTCTCTCTTTTTTTTTTGAGCTACCGTAGACGTACGACGTTCGAGGATACCCTGGTGCGTCGGTTTTCTCTCTCTTGTATATATTCCGTTTCTCCGCGTGGACCACGCCGCTTTTTGCTTATTTATGTCACGGGACCAACACGCCGCGTCGCCGCGCCGCGTCGGTAACGGAAGTCGGTGTGTGTGTGTGTGTGTGCTGCGGTGTGGGAATTGTTGGAGAGGAAAAAGTTTTTCGCAAATAAGAGTGAGGGACAGGTGGGAGAAGTCGTGGCGAGGAATACGAAACGAGGGCGCAACTATCTGCCTCGACAAAAGTCTTGTCGCTTGGATTGATAATTGCGCGTCTATTAGCGCGATGGTTGTCGCCGTCGCACAGTGGTCCCTTTCAGCGATTTAGCTGGCCAAAATTATTTATAATGTTTAATGATCCCACAACGTTTCCAAATCACGTATAATATCATTTTTTATTTGTTTAAGTATTTTAAAAACATTTTTTAATACTTTTTCAATATTTTTTGGTACTTTTTTAAGTAAAAAGTAATATATTGTTGAATTAAACAATAGAAATTAAGAATAAGGTACTTACAACTGTTTCTGAAGCTTATAAAGTAGAATCGGAATTTGTTGTATCAAAATCTTCAGATGAAAAGTGCCGCTTGGCGCGATAAATAAAATGTAGTGAAAAGAAGGGGGGCAAATTCGGGCAACCAATTTTTGTTTTACTGTAAACCCAAACCATTGACAATTACAACCGTGTTTAAAAAACTGCCCGGACGCACCCGGAAGTACAACATAATCACTCATGAAGTGTTACAATCGTAACAAATCTTATTTACATACTAATCGTGGTGAAATGTAAATAATTACCAAAAGATATGCTATAAAAAGATACAAAATTGTTGAAAGTATAGTCCATATTTACTTGTGCAAAACTTTTATACTGTAAAGAAATGTGTACAACTTACTTGAAACATAGAAAAACTGTCTCATCGAATTTTAGCAGCAAGACACGTACTACGAGAATCTTTAACTTTCGATGAAGTACAGCACTTCATGGGTACCTGAATGATAAAAAAAATATTAGTAAATTGTCCCCCATATATTAAACTATAGCAAGCATCAAAAATTTCACACTTTAGGTAAAATTTTTGAAATCGACTGTGCGTCGCTCGTATACGGTCGATGGAACTATGCACATCCATCGGCCGCCACTTGGAAATGAATGTTTCGCAATATTTCGATGCGACACGAACGTAAAATTTCACGAGCATCGAAAGGCAGTGTTCATCGGTACGAATATTTATCTTGAAAACTCTCATAGAATTACACGCGCATTCTAAGCCTCGTAGCCATTTTGCTACTCAGCAAGTCCCTCTCCCTACTAATTCTCTCGCTCCCTACTCTGATTTTTCCAATAATTTTAGAAAACAAGTTAAACAACTAACCAAAAACCATATTCTTAAAGAAGCAGAGTTCAAGGGCGTAAAATTTTTCAGTTCCTTTTATCACTCCGGGTCCAAACCTTGGTTTGCTCATCTGAGGCTTCCCATAGAATTCATTTGCTAGGTTAATAGACTTCGTTCTGGACACTATCAACTGAGGGCCTCCCTGTTTAAGATTAAACTTGCTGATGACACAAGTTGTCCATGTGTAGTTGTCTGGTACAGGATCCTAATCATGTGTTACGGCAATGTCCGATCTATGATAATAATAGAGATACTTTGATTTGCAAACTTTGCAACCAGGGTCACTTTCCACCCTATACGATAGATTCCTTTCTGTACGGACCCTCTCTCTGTCCCCTATTTTTTATACATACATTTCTTAAATCTCTCAGTTTATTTCTTTAATGTTAATATTGTATTCGAAAATGTTCAACATATTCCTTAGTTATAGTTCATAAGTTATCCTTGTAATGTTAGCATGCACAGCCATGTGCATGCTGCTAATAATCCCATGTGGGGTTTCACAGCTTATAAAAAAAAGTCCCTCTCTCGGGTAGCAACAGCAGAATTGTCTTGCTCGAGGGCCGCGAACCAAAATAAGGAGCCATATATATCAGTCGGATCGCTGTTCGGTAAAGAAGATCGAGCCCGAAGGCGACCGAGCGTACCAAGTTTTCGAGTCTCCCGCCCCCTCGTTCTCGATCTCGTCTCGAAGCGCAGCTGCGTAGGCGCGCGCAGTCGACTCGAATCGAGTGTCTGGGCCCTAGGGCCCGGCCGCCGCGCCGCGTCGGCCACAACTCGGTCGACTTGTGCTTCTTGGCCGAGATGGAGAGGGAGGGGAAGGAACAATGGGGTGGCGTCGGCCGTAGATAATTATCAGCGTTGGCTCGGCAGCTGCGCCGCGCCGATTCGTTTCACCCTCGAGCGTCGGTGGGCCTTCCTGCAATAACCGGGGCCCCTCGCCCTTCCTCCACCTATGGGGACCTATGGGGAAAAGTTCATCGTGCCGTGACACGTACTTACGTATGCGTACACGCGCGTAAGTATGCCCCTGAAAAAGTATCTTGGCGATTCAATTCTTTCAAAATCTATTTCATCGAATGATTTTTGTTGGCAAGTTTACCACTATGTAATTGATCTAGCTGCGGGAGAAAAACTGAATTCGTTTAAAGAGATTCTTTCGATTGAAAGCGCTTGTCCAGCGAGTATGGGACCGACTGTAGTTTTGCGGGATCGCAATTGAGAAAGTGTCCTCGTAGGTTCGAGCGGCAGTCGTGTGTGTAGGGTTAGCGCGTTGTTTCGTAGTCGTTGCTTCGCAGAATGACCTCTTGTCTCTTGTCTCCTGTCTCCTGTCCGCCGCCTCTCGAACACGTGCGCGGGCTAGCAACCCCTTCGACTCCACGGACCGTTGCACCGTTGCACCGCGGTGCAACAGGGTGCGACGGCCGACGCTGCTCGGGGAAAACTCCTCGCCTTCCTGTGTTTTCTTTGCCTCGAGTCCTCGAGTATGCTTCGCCTTGTATCATCCGTGCCGATTCTTCGTTTGCCAACTGGCTGGAGGAGAACTGCATCTGTCCTCGTACGATCTCCTGGATTGCTTTTCATCGAATCAAACGTCGATAAGAACAAAGATTAAATTTAAAGATTAAATTAATAATGATCGAACCTTGCGGCGAAATCATAAATTTAATCTTTATTACAATTTCGATCGAGAAAAATTTTCATTTGTCGATGAGAACATTGGGAAAATAAAAACTGTTCGAAATATTATTATTTATTTAATGCTTTAAACCAGATGTGGTTTATATAGCATATTCAATACGTGAATTCCATTAGCGTATTATATAATGGCTTAATGCACCTCTTAGCTTAGCTTAACAGTAATTTTTTATTAAAAAAAAAATTGATTGAATGAAATTAAATTTTTAGTGCACAACGCTTAATAAAATCGAAAATGATTAGCAGACCTTTAAACTTTTCGAAATATGCTCGAAATATATATTTTTCGGTAATAAACCGTTGAAAGTCGAGACTTCGGATGAACGATCAAGGTTACCGTTAGGCTGTTGCATTATTCGGAAACGACCTTTTCGTGGAATTGCAGTGGTAAAATGATCGACTGGGTTCGAAGCGTTCGGTGGTTGTATGTATATTGGATGCGTGCCGCTTGCACTCGCGCAGGACAGGAAGGCGAAGACAAAAGTCGGTTGACCCGTTGATCGCTGCACGCGCCACTGACTAAACACAGTGGGTAGGGGTCGGGGATGCCAATTTAGCAGACTGTCGAAATATCGAAGCTGCCAGTGGTAATTCAAGTGACAGTTGTATTACGTTTCACGTTGCGTTCGTTCGTGACGGGGCGGGCAATTTAAAACGCCTGTATTTACAGTCTGCCTGCCGAAACACAACGTACCGTAACGGGTATACATATGTAGAACATTTGGACTCGCTAGCAGACGTGAAACTTTTTCAAAAAAATCAATTTCTCACAGAAGAATCTTCAGGATGTACCGAGCACGAGCCAAGAACGCAGCTAATTCCTAACCCAATTCTTCATCCGAAATGTACAATAGTACCAATTACGCCGCGAGTCTGTCAAGCGGGAAAAAGTAAAGACGCAGCGATCTGTAATCTCGCGTGGAAACAGTTGCAACGTTAATTGCGGCTCATCGAGCAAAAGATTCATCGGCACGAGGTAGTTTGCGGAAGGAGGAGGAAGAGGAGGAAATAAAGGGGGCAGTGATTTATAGGCGTCCGTGGATCCACAATAACGACGGAAGCGACGGTGTTGGTAGTGACGCGTGTGAATAGGACTTCCGGCAACTACAGGCAAACCGGAAGCGGTAATTGCGATGGCTTTTGTGTCTTTCCTCTATTTCTCCTTTTTTTACAACGTGCCGGTATATCGACGCGCCGATAAATTTCAATCGAAAATCATTCCTTCCTGGTCGACGAGCAGCGTGGCGCCATAGAAATTTCCCCTCCCGTTTTTTATTTTATTGTGTTTCCCTGCGTCGATTCGCGGGAGTTTCGGCCTGCTTCATCGATTTATGGGCAATCGACGAAATACTCTTCCCTTTTTCTCTCTTTCGAGAAAGGGGAATAAAACGCGCTGTTACACCTCTCTCTCACTCTCTCATAAAAGTAACGTGTTGTAGAAGCTTTCCATGCCACCTATATTTAGTGATGACTGTGCGCGCGACCCTTTTCGAGTATCGACGCAGATTCAGCACTTAGGTGAAAACAGCGCTCGTTTTAATGGGTGCACTCTACCGTGCTCGCGTAACGACGAGCACAACCGAGAGAGAAAGAGAGAGGCGCCGCCTAATTTAACAAGAACGTTCGATGACGCTCGCCGATTCACGCTTTTACAGTTTTAGGCGGCCGGATTCACTTCGGGCTCGCTAAAAATATTTGACCCGGCTAATAGCAGCGCGACCGGCTATCGCACGGATTTCATAAATTTATGGGAAAAGGATTAACAATAATTGAAACCTTCGGAAAAAGAACATAAAAATGAAAGAGCATCAATGTACTGTACTGTCTTGATCGTATGCGAACACTTCGAGACCAAAATCTCACTCGTGCACGAACACTGCTCTTTCATCTTGTACCATTTATAAATGTGCTTGCTGATTATCGATCGTAAGGTAGTTTATAACAAGAAGAATTGATGATCTCTTTGATGATTAAACTTTCTACGTTTCGATCCTAATATGGATCCTTTTCAAGAAACAGGAAACAACTGCGTCTGTAAATTTTTAATCAAACTAGTACAATTTCTTTAATTGCTTTAATCAATTCTTCTTGTTATGTACCATTTATAATGTGGGGAAGAGTATTCAAGTGATATTCACATTTGAATTAGAAAAGCATGACGAATCCATCGATAAAGGTTTAATAAAGAAACGATCGATAAAAAGAGAGTTCTGTTGTCTTTTTTTGGAAGCGTCCAGAGATTCTCCGATCCGGATCGTCGTAAAACGATCTTCCGTTGGAGAACGGATGATGCTTTCGGCGTGAAATTGCACCGGCTGCGGCCGCGGCCCAGGAAAGGATACGCGCAACAACGCTTAGGAAGCGTGTAAAGGGAACTGAAAAATAATTTTCTTCGGCTCCGGATAACCGGTGAAGCGTGCTCTCGTAAGGAAGGGAACCGTCCTCGAAGAGGGTTCTTAACTTTAATCAATAACGAAAGGGGTTCGCGGACGGGAAGCTAGGAAATTACGTCCTTGCAAGGAGCCGGTGCAATCAACGAAGGACGAGACGAGCCCCATGGAAACGGGTTTTAATAATTTCCGACCGTTTTTCCCAGCCGTGAAACGCGGAGGCGATGCGATGCGCGATGGGGCGAGATTCGTCGCGTTCCACCTTTCGCTCTTCCGTCAAGAATAAGGCTGCTACTGCTAAAATAGTAATATTACATGTTTCTTATACATTGCACGACTTTAAACAAGGAAAATTATTAATGATTTCGGCGCAACGGTTCGATCAAATAAACACTATAAAACTGGTTAGTGGTGTTTTCACAGTTTTAAATAACCGCCAAATATTATTTTTATGAATTGTACTGCTGCGTAATTATCAGCAATATACTTACGGGGATGTAATAAATATATTCTACCAGAGAGATTGAAAAAGATTTTAATTAAAAGATAAGGTTATTAAATAACCAAATATCGATTGGTTAGGTTGATTTATTGATCTCTGATTGGTACTTTTCCCTGTAGACCTCGTGTCTGTACCTCGATAACTTGTGTAACGACGTTGTAACAACATGTATATAATATGGTTCCTTTCTTAAGCAAAAACACAAGGTTGATTCGTCTAAAAATATAGAGTTTTATTATTAATTACATAATAAAGGTGGTGCGGAACCCACCATAAAAACAGTAGGTCCCGCTGGAATTGGTTGCAATTAGGCGATAGGTGAAATTGGAAAGAGAAGGAGAGTGGTGTATGGACTTGAAACCATGAGGGGACCAAGTATCTATCTATCTATCTATTAATTACATAATAAATAATTATTATATGCTTCCCACGTGTTGTACTAACTTAAAAATATAGAGAATCAACAATTAAATGTTTGCGCTTCCCTATATTATCTCAGCACAAGGTTTGTATAGCACTTGTGCTCGCAGATTGTTATAATTAAAGGTTTTTATTTGTTCGTTTACTCACGAATTATCAATATCAATTATCAATTAATTGTGTGTTTAATTGTCACTCTGTACATCTGTTTACTTTTCTAAGCTATCTAGTCCTGCCCTTTCTCGAGCATATATGACTCACCGAGCTGTACACAAAGCTTACATGTATTACAAATTGCAATCTCTATGTTAATAATGTTATGGAGCAAGTGAGTATTAAAATACAGAACCTTGATACTGTAGTACAATCTGATTTTATTATAACATTTTTCACTGTTATAATTTCAGACGCAGTTTTTCTCCTTTCTTGAAAATGATCCACACAAGGATCGAGACGTTGAAAGTTTAAATTAATTAGTAAAATTGCTTTATAGTATTTATTCGATCGAACCGTTGCGCCGAAATCATTAATAATTTTCCTTATTTAACATTCATACGATCGATAACAGTAACAACATTGTACGACTTGATCACAAAGTGGATATAAAGCTCCGCAGTCCACCGTTTCAACTCCTGGCGATTTTTGCGAATCAAAGACGTCCCCGTCCCCGTTCCCAGTGGCCTGTGAACTCCAACTAATTTCGAGTGGCAGGGGGAAATTGGTCTTTGTGGTGACCCAAACCACGAGATACGCAAGTAGCAGTGATCAGTCGCCAGAGGGGGAAGAGGCAATTATCATCTTTGGTCGTTTGTTCGCGTCCAGTTTCCTGTTCGTGCCGCGTGACCCGGTTACCGACTCCGGCGACGAGTTCCGACTTCCGACGACCGTCGAAGAAACCTTAGAAACCGAAGCGAGAAAAATCGCCAAGTAGTAACCGATTAAAAAGATGATGTGCACGGCACCGCTAGCAAAGAGTCCTCTACCTGACCCTAAAGGGTATTTTAGAATCAGGTATCGTTAGAAGCATGGTCCATTCGAGCGATAAATTCCGAATCGTTGATAATTTGATCACCGACTATAATTTATTAAGGGAGCAGGGCATATGTCACGTTGACCGGGGTATGGTCGAGTAATTTGTCCAGCGAGACTCGGTATTATTAACCCTTTTCACCGGACTCGCTTCACCCGCAAATTGACAGGGTGCATCCTTACGTGAGAGGAGCCTGGATCGTGTTACGCCACCGATAAGGTGACACTCTCTGGGCTGTACATCACCCCACCCCCTTATATTACCTGCAACCACCATCGCCTCACCAGTACTTGTACGCGTTCTTCGTTCCCGAATTTTTTTCTTTTTCTCGCTCGCTCTCCCTTTCCTTACGAAATTGCTGCTGCCCACAATTATGTTCTCTGCAGGAAGTCATCGAGGCGTTTACCGAAACTCTATCCTTTCGTTTCATCGATCCTGCACCATTTCACCTTTCGATTATCCTTTTACATACACCTGGTTGTTTTCGAAAAATTCCAGCTTTATTTGTGAATTTCTGAAACGGGTATTTCAACTTTGTCACAGCTGTTCGTTTCAGTCAATCATTATAAATTGGATAATCGAATGATCTTCAAATCAGACAATTTGTATTTCGCGTGAAAATCGACGGTATAAAGAAATATTGTATATATCGAGCTGTTTGTTTCAGTCAGTCATTATAAATTAGATAATCGAATGATCTTTAAATCAGACAATTTGTATTTCGCGTGAAAATCGATGGTATAAAGAAATATTGTATATATCGAGCTGATCGTTTCAGTCAGTCATTATAAATTGGATAATCGAATGATCTTTAAATCAGACAATTTGTATTTCGCGTGAAAATCGACGGTATAAAGAAATATTGTATATATCGAGCCGTTCGAATGTATCGAGAGGGGTTAGGGATCGATGAATCGCGTGGCGAGTCGAAACGTCGAAGATCTCGCGAGAACGAACCGAGAGCGGTATCCGTGATTAAGAAGAGAAAACGAAAGCGGCGAAAACGAAAAAAAATCGACAGTTTCACGAGGCAGGGCCCGGTGCAATGATGCACCTGATGCCTCGATGACCGTCGGCGCGTGCCAGCAGCCGGTTGCTGCCAGCTGCGAGCCGTGGACCCGATCTCCTACTTTTCGTTACAACACTACAATCTCTATGCTTGTTCTCGACGTCGAAAAACCCCGTCGCGTCGCGTCGCTTCCTCGAATTTACCAAGTTCATCGCCGACTTCGCCCTCTTCGTTAATTGGACGCGGCTGCTAATTGCTCTTCGCGGCTACCCTGAACCTCCACAAATGCCCGCGAACAGAGACAGTCCCTTTTCCCGCCTTGTCAACTTCTGGATTCCGGAGTTTAATAATTTTTTAGTAACTTGATCTTTCTTTTGTCTTCTCAAGTATAATGTTGTTGGCGATTGATTTCCACGAATTTGTCAAGAGTTTGCAATTTTCGAAAATCCAGAATAATTCTTAGAAGTATAGTCTTTTATAATGTTGTTGGAAATTGGTTTCCACGAATTTGTCAAGAGTTTGCAATTTTCGAAAATCCAGAATAATTCTTACAATAGAAGTATAGTCTTTTGTCTTTGAACATCGAAAGATATCGTTCCGTGCTACGATACGTCGATTTGATTGGACACACTACCGACTTGAGAAAGAGATACGGGACCAGACACGATCGGTGAGAAGTCGTTCGCTGTTCGAGAGACCGCGCTGCATGAAAGCACGTAGGCACGAAAATGTAATGAGGAAACCCGAGGCTGGAAGAAATCCTAATTTACATCTTGGCTGCGCTGAGTATCTTGATTGTGGTCCGATGCGCGACGAAAGAAAGGCGCAAGGTGTACCAGGTAACCAGTCAGCTGGCCGTACCCTTTAGCACCTGTTTCCTCGGTTGGCGCAGAGTCGATTTAGATGAAAAGGGCTTCGAGGCTGGTCCTTCTTGAATTCAAGACTTGTCCGACCACAATACTACGCGCTTCTATCGTCATTGATGTTCCAAAAATCGCTGCAGCGGAATTTTTAACCTCCTTCCAACTGAAAATCGTGCAGAATTATTAGAAAATATCTTATTTAGAATATAATAAAATATATAAAAAATACAATAAAATATCTTATTTAGGTTCCAACGGTTTTTCAGAGAAAATTAGTGATGAATGTACTAGACTGCGGATCTTTGCAAGAAGTAGGACGCAAAGGAGACTCGTTAAAATTCTAAAAAAGTTACCTTACAAACCGTTTTCAAGTTATACGCATACGCGATTGCCTATCATCCCCAATACATGTTCCATCAGGTGTACCTCAAGGCTCCTACCTTGGTCCTCTTCTCTTTATAATTTTCATAAATGACTTGACCACCGTTTTTCAACATTGTAAGTTGTTGAGATATGAGGTCGCTTATGGGAAACGAGCTATATTTACTGAACACTTGTTTTACACTTATACTGATTTATTATAATATACGAAGAGTATAAAGGTTCTATACTACTGGACGTACATACATCCTTACCATCTCAATGACAGTATTCTCTCCTGAATAAATGAGGCAAATGATTTAGGAATTCATTTCTCCTCTACCTTAAACTTTTCCAACCATATTTATCACATTGTTAACTCCGCCTCTAGAACACTTGGTTTCATACTACGTTTTTCCACTGATTTTCATTCAATCCCTCGCCCGTCCGCTACTAGAATATGCATCAATTATATGGTCTCCGAAAAGCTCTGAGTACGAAATCATGCTGCTCGAGAGTGCAGCATATATTTCTCAGGTTTTCAAGAATAATATCCGACCAGAGCTTTATTTTTAACTTAATTAATAATCATATTGATTGTTCTTCTCTACTTGCACAAATCAATTTTTATGTACCGGAACGTGAACCGAGTACAAGAGCGGGTTTTCAAACACTTAAAGCGAAATCTACTTATAGATTAATTAATCTAATGAATCGCATTATTGCAAAATCATGCACTATTTATAATCGTATTGATTTTATCATTGAATCGTTGCAAAATTTTCAAATGCCACTACGCAGGATTATATGATAATACCTATCGATTGTACCATTATTATTTTATTGTTTCTTTTTTTTCTTTATCTTTTTGTGCATGCCCCTTCTTTCTTTTTAGACAAGTAGTCTTGTATCTTTCTCTTTTTTCCGTAAATATTTTACGTAAAAGGGCTTCTGTCCGTCTATAATAAATAAATAATAAAGAAAATTATAAAAAAAACGCGTAATTTTCATCGAGTTTCTGTAGCATCGATGTCGATACATCGAACATTGTTGTTCGACAGAAAAATCCGCTGTCTGGCGATCGTAATTTCGGGAAAAATTCTGTGTTGCCAAGCGAACGGGTAGTCCGAATGCAGTCGCCTCTAACCAAGTGCATCTGTCGTTGTTCCAGGTGGGCGAATGTAGACCGCGCATCAGGCACCAAAAAGGCGGCACCCATTGCAGCAGATGCGGTCCAGGCTGGGGCGTGGTGAACCGATGCATCCGCGGAAGAGACACAGAATGCGGCAAATGCAATCCAGGCACCTACAGTCCTCACCACAGCATCCAGCCTTGCTGGATCTGCTCGCGATGCGGCCCTGGATTGTACGAGGCGCATCCTTGCACCTCGAAAACGGACACCGTCTGCGATTCCTGCCATAGGCCAGCTCCAGATAATCTGGACTACCAGAGAAAGTGCAACGGCAGAGCTAATCCGTTCCTAGCTCCCGAGGACGCACAGGACACTGGAGAGGAGAGCATTTTGGTCAACGAACCCGACGGCCAGGATTTGATGGATGACGGGAAGGATGTGCTCGAGAAAGATGCCGAGGCTGTTATCGGAGAGTTGAACTCGTTGGAGAGGCATTAGGTGGACGGAACCTGAAGAAGACAAGCCAGAAGGAATCGGACGATTCCTCCGCAAGTTCCAGCCGCGTCACCTTCACCGAAGCAGTCGGAAGGACGAATGCAACCGAGTCCCGAAGGATCTTTAGCCGTTCCTGGGTTCTGATACGCTTCCACGAAATTGGAACGCCAGTTTCCAGCCAAGGATCCTGCGGGATTTGCTCGAGCAGAGACGAGGATCTACCTAGATCTACCTAGGTGTCTTAACGCGACGAAAATCGTTTCCCAAGGACATCGAATGCGATTCTAGACCGTCGATCTGGGTTTGTTCGCGTCGGAGCTTTTTTCGGAACATCACGCTGTAAATGAGATTTTCCGTTCGTCGACGAGGGGGGAGCTGTTTTACGAATTCATGGGAACGCAGTGGATGGAAACAGCCCTGCGAAATCGGTTCCGCGTTTTAACATTTCAGCGGAAGGAAGATTGGACGACCTCTTTCGGATTCATAGAGCGCACAGATAGAGGATAGTTCGCGTGAAATATAAACTGTGCAGGTTAATCGTTGTCCTTGGGATACGGGTAGGTTGTACGTTGGCTTGTTGAATGTTGGATGGTTGGATCGTGTATTTTCGTCGGATAAGGCACGGTGCGTATGCACGGAACTGAGAACTTTGAGAATCGATGGAGATTAGTATTTGAACCGATGCGATGTGTATTCGGAGAAGGTTTGCCGAACTGTTTTAGAAGTACTTGTTAACTCTGGTGCTCGTTTTATTGACGTATGCGCGCGGGTTCGCGAGTCCGAGGACTTTTGTTTGATTTAGGCCAATTAGCATGTGAAAGTTTTAGGAATTCGGAGAGTAGTAAATACATAGTTGTATACAGTTATCGATGCGCTGCGAAGATGTTCCGTTGATCCGTTGCTCGATATACGTTCCGAAAGATGTTTTTAGATTGTGTTGCTGGAAACGGTTTGAGAAATTCAATCGATTCTTATTGTTGGATCGATGCTAAGGATAAGAAGTATCGAAAACGAACGTTGATCGAAGCAATTGTCCAGTGATTCGCGCATCGGTGTGCGTGCTCGCGTAATTTTCTCTCGTACGTTAAGAAAACCTTCGAAAAGAGGGTCGATCGACTGGTGTTCCTTGTCCTTCGATCCCCGATTGCTAGTCAGTTAGTCGATAAGTAGCCATTACGGTGTAATATACGATATACGAGCGGTCGGCAAGAGAGCGTTTCGTTTGCGATGCGAATTTGATGCGATCGAAGCAAACGAGCATAAACGCGGCTTTTTTCCGAATTGCGGTTACAATTATAATTATTATAGTGAAATAAGTGAAATCGAATGGGAAAGCTGCTGAAACCGAAAGGTTGACGCGTGCTACCATGGGTTCTTTCTAATCTCACCGCTTCAATATTTTTTTTCAATGAAAAACCATTTCTTTTTTTATTTTGTGTAAAAATCTGCAGTCTAGGATGCTTCTATTTTGCACGAGGTATGATAATCACAATTATATTGGGTCTATAATAACTTAAAAACTGGAATTTTTTTTAAAGAAATTTGAACGTTTATGAAAGAAAATCTTGTATAATTCTGTTATTCAAAGTATAGTCTATCGGAAGTTACAACATTTCTCCATCTTTCTGGCAATTTGTGGATGCCATCCCAAAAAAAACGGTTATCTTTTGAATCAAAGAACGAATCGAGCCAAATTTTGATGCCTTGGACTGAAGTGAAGCGTATTCCGGAATGTGCATTCTGCAGCGACCGAAACAAATGGTAGTCAGAAGGCGCCAAGTCTGGACTATATGGCGAGTGGGGCAGAACTTCCCATCCGCTATTTTCCAAATAGTTTTTAACGGGTTTAGCAACATGTAGCCGAGCATTGTCATGTTGGAAAATCAATGTATCGTGTCTGATCTCCCGTTCTGGCCGTTTTTCCTTCAATGCTCTCTTTAAACGAATCAGTTGTTTTCGGTGATTGATTCCGCAAGCTCTTCTTGTGTTTGACAGGAGTTTTGATCGAGTAACGCTTCCAATTCTTCATCTTCAAACTTTTTCGACTGTCCAGGCTGCTCTTTGTCTTTGATGTCAAAATCGCCACTTTTAAAGCGTTGAAACCACTTGAAACACAATGTTTTCGCAAGAGCATGTTCGCCATACAATTTCACGAACAAACGATGACTTTCGGCTGCAGTTTTCTTTGCAAAAAAGTGATTCAGCAAAAGTTCCCGCGAATGCTGTTTCTTTCGGCAATTTTCAAAATTTTCCATGATTGAAAAAAATATGATGCGCACAAACGAATCAAACACTGTTGATTGATTTTGCAGGTTATGCATAGAGCTTAAAAATTACTTGTATGTCAATGATTTGCTACAGCGCATACACAAGTGTTGGCATCTAGTGTCAAATTCCAGTTTTCAAGTTATAGACCCAATATAAAATTATACGAGTCTTAATCTTCCTTGTAAGAAGGTACGAAGCCGTGAGACCAGAAAAATCCCAGATCACAGACCAGCTATAGATCTCCGTAGAATACAGTCGAAGCGCATTCATTTGTGCACGTCCAAAGATCTCCTCGGCGGTCTCGGGGCGCGCAGTTTCCTTTGGAGAGTCGAGTTTATGTCTTGTTCGTTGGTTAACGGAAGGAAGTCAGTCGGAAGTAACGGGGAAAGCCGGAAAAAGGGAAGGCAGGAAAAGCCGCGAGTGGCCCCAAGGGAAATTTTTTGAAGATCGGCTGGAAAATTCAACGTTGCCTCTCCTCCAAAGCAGATTCCGAGCGCGTCCGCAGGCCCCCGAGCTCTCTCCTCGCTCTCCTTCCTCTCCTCGCTCTCCTGGCTTCCCGCTGTCTCTCCGAAGAGAGATTCTCTCTCGACGTGGCAGGAGAGAGGTGCTTCAGACTTGGCGAACCACCGAGAGCACGCAATATCCACCGCGTACCTTGTAAATACACACGTCTGTACATAAATGTATGTAGAAAGAACGACGCTGCGATGTAGTCGATAATGAAATCGATTGTTTGAGACTGGAATCGAGTCGGGGATTTCCGTTTTCCGTAAACCGCACTTTCTAGAAAACCTCGGGAACGTCTGCTATCGGTTTTTCAAAGGTCGCGCTCGATCGATTTTCGACATTTGTTTAATCCTGCGAACAAGTATTACTGCAAAAATTCCAAAAAACACTTCAACCTACAACCTTCAGAACCACAAGGTTCAATTTCCCAAAACGACCTAAAAAATCTCATATTTACAAGTACAAAGAAATTGCTGTAAAAAAAGGATATCTAAAAAATACAGAAAATACAGAAAAATTTGCTAGTTACAGAGTTAAGAGACGACTATAGTTTCCTATGGATGCGAATAGAGAACTATAGTCCGATCAGCAGACGTTGCCTTGCGCCGCGGATGGAAATTCACCAAAGTATAGTTGTAATGTTCTGTTTATTCGTTTTTATTATTTATTCACGTCATCACGTTCGTTCCGTCAATGGACGTAGCCTACTAAAGACACAATAAAGTATACAGATATAATAATCTAAGATTCCGTTTATTACAACCCCTTCCTCTGATCACGTCCACGCGCGAAACGATAGAAAGAGAATATATGTATATTTATATTTATATATATATATATATTAATACGGTTCTTCGATGCACATATACACGGTTTTTTCTTTTTCATAGCTACATACCACCTCTCGGAGTTTCTCGTCTATTGTCGCGTCTTCACGAAGTACACACGTATACCTGGCTCTCTCGTTACACGGTTTATTGTCTTTTACAGTTTTATGTATATTTAAAATTTCTTTTATACACTTTTTATATTATAGAATACTTTCAGAGAATGCGTTTTTCCATGTTTTTGTTTCGTGACTGTTTGTCGCAGGTCTGGCGCTTTACGTCGGCTTCGAATCGAATCGATTGTTTAACAAACTCGTTTACACGTACACCGTGTGGAAAGAGATTCAGGCGTACGTTTGTTTATCAGGTAATTTACGTGATCCGTCAGGTATTTGTCGATACACATGGAACATCGCTATAAACGATGGCGCTACGATACAAATGTCAGTGATATTGTCGGAGGAAAATGTAAAACGAGTATAACCATTCCTCGATGCTGCGTCGATAAACAAAAGCGTTCGTACACGAAATACATCCGGGTTGCGCGAACGGAAAATCTATAAGGGAAGCGAGAAATATTGTGTTTCACCGTCCCATAGACAATGCGAATTTCCTTCCACGTTTTCCGAAACTGAAAACCCAAATAAATATATGATCATTATCTTCACATTTATATTTGAATTTGAATATTCTTTTACCATATGGATCCCAAAAATGATGAAAATAATTCTCCAAGAGAATAGTATGAAGAATCCATTGGTGTTGTGTGAAACCCCAAATAAATATGTAATCATTATCATCACATTTATATTTGAATTTGAATATTCTTTTACCATATGGATTCCAAAAATGATGAAAATAATTCTCCAAGAGAATAGTATGAAGAATCCATTGGTGTTGCGTGGATCGGCACGGGTGTAAGAGTGCACGAGTGCTTTTGTTAACCAGTACACAAAAGAGCATCTCATTTTCCCAGCTGTCTTTCTCTCGAGTTTCGTTATACACATCCACGAACGATACGTTTCAGCTAGAAATTAAAGTGGAGAACGAATCGACACGATGATTCCGCGATAACGTTTGAATTCGATGTTCTCGCTGCTACTTTGGTGCATTGCATTGCCGCCCGATAACTTCCCGAGCTACGATGGAGTTCGTTTTCGGCACTTCCGACAAAATACATAGAAAACCGATAAGTACAAAACGGGTAGACTATGTTCACTCGCGAGGACACTCTTTTGTATTCTGTGCTGTTCCCTGTCCCCTTAGCGTCGCTCGACGATCGAAATGGTCGATCTGGGTCGAGGGTGGCCCTGCGTGGCAATATTTTGGCCCCCAACGAATCGAAAGGAACATGAAACTCCTCTAAAATTGCTCTTCTTTCGTAATCGATTTGTTTGGTTCTTTCTGTTCAATAATCGTTGAACAGCGTTCATTTTGGATTAGCGTATTTCCGTGTTCCTAGATCAACCATTCAGACCGCCAAACGCAATTTCCCATTCAGTTTACGTTGAATGAACCAGTAGCAATGAAAATTCGTGATCTATTCATGACTGCATGGTCGATCGATGATACGCTACCTCGACGATTCGCTACAGTGACGATAATATTAACGCTCTCTATAAATGATTTGAAACAACGTCGATATACTCTCGCACCGTAAACCCTAACTATAAAAATAAGTAGTCGCTGTAAAACATGCAGTGAAGGGTGAAACATGATTAAAGATGATCCACGCATTGCATCCGTTCAACTGCGTTAACTATCTATCGAATCTAGTGGTGAAGATAACGCCTCGGGCTACGTGTCTTCTATCATTCTAAGGAACTTTGAGAGTAGATACAAAACGCTCGCTGTTCGGCTAACAGGCTCAACTTGAAAAACGTTTTTTCTGGATTTTCCTCCGGGGGAAATCGTCTAATATACGATTGTCACGATCATGGTAAAAATCGCATGATTCCCTAGCCGAGTTTTTCCAGAAAACTGTCGACGTCCTGTTTCGACGCAGTGCTGCATAACAATTAGAGCTCGGACTTTTACCCGGGTACCCATGAGATACCCGGGTGGAGCAAAACTACCCGGGTATCTCATAAGACATAAGTCATAAATGATTTCGTGCAATTTAAAACAATAATGAAATTAAAAGAACGTTGATATATTAATTTAAATTTATTAAAATCGTTCAAGAGAATAAGTAATCGTAATATGAAATTAAAGGAACGTTGATATATTAATTTAAATTTATTAAAATCGTTCAAGAGAATAAGTAATCGTAATATATCGTCTGCTTTTTCCTATTGATGCAAACGATTTTTATTTTGCATAAAGATCCGCAGTGTATTCATGAGATACCCGGGCACTCGGGTAATTTTTGTTTACCCGGATACCCGACCCGAGTATTCGGGTAATGCTGTTTACCCGAGTAATTTTTGTTTACCCGAGTAAGTTTTGTTTACCCGAGTAATTTTTGTTTACCCGAGTAAGTTTTGTTTACCCGGGTATCTCACGGGTAACCCGGGTACCCGGGTATCGCATAAGTCATAGCTCTAATAACAATACGAAAAGCGGTTCTCTGCTTGCTTGATAGGGTTACGGAACATAATGCACACGCGCACGCATACTTTCACGCTGCTGGGAAAAATCTCTAGCTGTCACCGATCGAGAAAAACTTTCGAAAAACGTGGGTCGATTCGAATCGGCACCCGCGTGTCATAACCATAGGACATATGGCCAAAACACGGCGTAAACGCGGCACGTTTCAGAACGCTCGTTGAGTTAGGCTAATTTCACGCAACGTTCTTCGTTCGCCGTCGTGTTCTACAGTAATGTCTAGATGTATGCGAAAGAGATGCGCACGATATTAGATGTTGGCAGCGAGCGATCAAGGAATACTGTCTCTACAAGTGACATTTCGCTCCCGAATTTAACTGTCACACGCATCGAGGCATTACCGTAATCGGTTACAATCGTGCACCCGCGTAAAAGCGAGCGTAAAATGGACCCCGTGGAATTTCTCCGTACTTTCAATTCGTAGACGAAACTGTGACTTGTCCACCCTTTGGCACTAACAATGAACTTCGATTGACCGGCTGTGAGAATTAATGCGATTTCTGAGAGCTCTAAACGGCAAGATGGATTTTATTAAACATCGAAATGATCACGAGATGGAGAGATTAAAGGATGAACAAGCAATTTTATTTGCGATGGAACCGAATCGAAAGCGAGATAATATCGTGTAATCCTTATCGTGTAATTCTCGAAAGAGCTTTATCAACGTAATAGCACGAAGTTTCGCGGAACAGTGATGGATAGACTGCCGATTTTCTGCATGCACGACGAAAATCACTAAAATTGCATATTTAGCTCCTGTTCCGTGCAAACGATGCAGAGAATTTTTATTTTGCATAAAAATCCGTAGTCTAGTTATGACTTATTGAAAATTTATATGATTACGATAGAAGAGAAGCCACTTGCAGTCAAAAATTATACAATTGATTCGATATAAATCTATGCTCTATCTGGCTCTATTAATAAATAAAGAGGAGACACTGTACATAGCCGAATTTATTTATGTTAGGACCCACTGTTTGCATAAAAATCCGCAGACTATTTGTTAGAATGATTTTTGGTGATTTGGGTTTGATTATGCGAAGGACCAAACACCGATGATTTTTAATCGAACGAATGTATACGTTATTTGTTGTAAAAATGATTTTTGTGTCGTTCGTAGTAAATCTTTCGAATTTCTCAAGTTTTTATTCGATTTCCTAAAAGTTCCACAAGTATGTGGAACATTGTGTCGAAACGATTTTCCGATATTATATCAACGTACACAGAGAAAGATTATACAGTAGCAAACAATTCAATTATTCAATAGTCGCTGTTGGTCTTTGTATTGAATAATTCAATTATAATTCTGCAGAATCTGCCTTGAACTTTGGACATTAGTATTAAATAAGCGAAACATCGCTTAATTCTCGTCGATTAGAACATCCGGACTAAAGCAATGATTTCGATGGAAAATGATTACGTAGGATCGCGCAGATGTTGCGTGATTTAAAACGTCGACAATGAACAGCCGCGTTCGCTATCGCGTTCCTATCGAATTCCTACATTAAATCCATTACACGAAGGTGTGAGAAAGCAGCGAGGAGAAACGACAAAGGATTTACCGGAATAAATCTCTGTAGCGTTTTAACATACGCGCCCCGTTTCGTGGCAACACAATAGTCTAACAATCGCGTGTGCCGCCACGCGTATCCAATTTCTTCAATAATTCGTATATATATAATATATATTTCTTATATGAATAAAACACGGGCTGTACCTTTCATTTTTCTCCCTCTCCTAACATCTCAACATTTTCACCGATACAGACATTCATCCCTGCTAACAAAATTCTTCGACTCGGAACGGTTTCATTTCAAGGTTTCAAATTTCAAGGTCAACGACATATTTTTTTCTTATTAATAACAATGGTTCTTTTGCCATCGAGCGTTGTGGTACACGCGAAGACGAGTTCAATGACACGTCACATGACGACCTTGAAAGAAAAATGCTGATGACCTTGACAACTCGAAGTAAAATGGCCTTGAAAAGGAAAAGTATCACAATATTCGTTGCTCCAAGTCGAATGATTTTGCTAGCTGGGTATATAGTTTTGTTTACTGGCAAAAATGTTGAGGTTTTAATGAGTGCAAGATAACAGAGACACCCTGTATACTTTATTTGTATGTATACATTATACATACATACATACATACATACTATCTATACGCGTATCCTCGCCCCGTAGATACACATGTATGCGAGTCGCTCGAGTGTGTGAATCTAATCGGGCGAAACAACACGATTCACATTCCCGTAATGATAAGCGTGTACATTGTACATATACAGACTCCCGTGATAGTGGTGTAGGATAAACATGAACCTGGTCAGCCATTCCGAAACGTAAATCGCGCTAACAAATCCATGACTGGGGGCGATTCATTGTGTCCGAGGGACTGGCTCGTGTTGTATTTACATTATTATTGTTTCCGCGTGGAGTGTTCTTGCCTTTTCAGTGCCGAGACCGTGCAAATGGAACACTTGTTAATACACACAGACACACACGCACGCACACAGAGAGAGACACGCACACATATGTACAGGAAAATGAAATCGAATCTATAAAACGGAGGAGCAATTGAAAAAATGTACGTAGGGTGTAGGGCATAGGGCGTAGGGTGAGTTAATGGTAACGTAAGAGACTTAATTTCAAATTAACTCTAAATCATTGAGCCTGTACAGATACGTAATTGTAATGGTCAGGATTCGGTGACCAACTTACAAAATAAGTCTATACATATATGTAGAGCCCTTATAGTTGGTCGAATTTATTGGTACTTGCGCCTCGGGTACTAATTAAAGATACAGAATCGATACAACAGCGAATACTCGAATATTAATAATACTTAGATTTAAGTTTCTTAAGGTACTCAAACTATTTGGATTCAACCACTCAAGTATACTCGAATAATTTAGATTGACAAATCAGGTACTCGATGAATTTAGATTGAAAAATTCGGGTACTTATTCAAATTAAATACGAGTACTCGAGTACTTGCTTCATTTAGAAAAGGAGTGACCCGAATACCCCGCGTAAGAGCTCTACAATTCTACGTCTACATCGATTCTCTTCAAGGAATGTTCGGTTCCCCTCTTTCTCTACAATAGAAAAATCGCTTCGTTTCCAAGTAAAAACCAATTAAAAATCGTTTCGTCGCTAAAACTCGAGCGATTGGTCTTCGATAAAAACCTGTTTCTCAAAATCAATCTTTCGGATGTAAAAAACCGCATTCGACAAAAAAATGGGCTATATAAAAAGAGTAGTTTTGTGTCTCGAAAAGTCGACAAAAAAGGAAGAATATAGAAAATAGAAGAAAACAGCGCAGAATATCTTTTCGATTTTCCTTCTATTCAAAAAACCTTTGGCGGTCCGATTCTTAATTAAATCATTAAAATACATATATGTGTGTGTATATATAATACATGTTATATGTATGTATATATAATACATACATATATATTAAACGCACGCAAAGTCTTTTGATTCGGAGATACTAAATAATTGTCATGCTCGATCCTCTCGATTCATGCAAACAGCCAAACGCAATTTCACGTGTGTATGTACGTATAATAATAATAAAAGTAAGAAACGAAAAAAAATTACAGGTAGAATAAGGGAGAAGGGTTTCCAATATAAGTTTATGCTATACGAACATAAAAAAAAAACAAATAATATACATCTCGTGTGTTCGCATGATAAAGAAAATACAAATGAAACAGCAGGAAGAGATTCAGACATAATATATAGATCGTAGATCCTCGCAGCCAGCAATCATTGTTGGACTGTGGACTGTCTGGTGTGTCTCGATGCAACGGCTCTTTATCAGCACATTTAATCAACGGATAAGTTCTTATGTACAATTCAATTATTAGAGCTTTACAATTTCCATTTATAACAAAGAGATAGACACAAGGAGAGTAAATCGAAGAAGCGTGGGGTTCGTCGCGATGCGAAACGCGGTTCAAGCGTTTCTTTCCCGCAGAGAGCTGCTCTATTATGTATTTCCATGATTTTTCCTTTTCTCAGGATTTTCCCTTTTCCGTCTTTCCGGGACGTCCTAAAGCACGTCGAAACACAAAATGAACGTTCGAACGTATCATCCGCGGATATATCATCTGTACAAGATATACGACGGAAATATACATCTCACACAAGACTCGTTAATTAGAAAAATGTTCGTTCGTTCGTACGTATATTCTCCTTCGTTTTTTTTTCGCCAAGAAAATTCGCCTCGCTCCTCCTCGCGAACCGAAACAATGGTGACCAGCCATGGATTTATACACCAACGTCTGAGGTAAAAATGAAAAATCTCTAAAAGGGGATGGGGAACACGGGTCGGGGGGGGGGGCAAGGGGAGAATAAGCGGGAGAGGGGGGACCGGGACAGGAGCGATGACATCGAACCTACTAATTACAAGAGAAATTTTGAGCTCCGTTAAATACAAGGAAATCTACGATAAACAACTAATATCATACAGCTACTGTCATCGTGCCCAAATTTACTCTCGCCGACGCAACAATACGATAGTTTGTTATAATAATAATAATAGCAATAATAATAATAATCTCAAAAAACCGAAATCGCTATGAAACGCGAAAAAATAGATGGGTAGTCGCGAGCCACGAGAACGCAACTGCATAATATCGCTCGGAACGATATAGGTGTCTGTCTGTGTGTGTGTATGTGTGTGGGGGATGTAAATATGTAAGTATGCATGTAAACTGATTTACAAAAAAAGAAAAGAAACGAACTAGGAATCTCTTGTAAAAAATGCGTGTCGGGTAATATCGAACGCTGTTCCCCCGAACATCGTTTGCTAATACTCGTGGCCATGAACATCTATACGTCATTTGGATTAATCATTCGCTTAGGGACTCGTTGATTTTTCAAACGAACAAAAAAGAGCAGAAGAGAGAACAAAGGTAATTCTTTTTTTATATGCTCGTTACCTTCGCTCCCATAGACCAAAACGAGTCGTGTCCACGCTTGTCTTACATTTTTTTCCGTGGTCAATTGTATGCGTTGTTTGCTTCTCGTTTGCATTACTTCTTCTTCTTCTTCTTTTTGTCGTTTTCGTTTTGCTTCTCATGCACACGCAATTATATGCGGTAATTATACGCGATAACGTTGATTGTGTTTTATGTGTTTTTTGTGTGTACGTATGTGTTTTTTCGGCACGTTCCGTGCCTCTTAATTTTTGTTCTTTTTTCAGGATTATACGTATGGTAACAACGCTTCGTCTACACAATGGGTTTCAGTTCTTACGACCGCGCTGTGAGCGTAAGCTTGGGTACAACGAATATTCTCTTAACAAGTAATCATCAGTATTTTTCTCGAACGTCGAGAGACGACATCCTTTTATAATCACGATATGTCTTCCCACGGCGTTTTACTTGTATGTTTTCCTTTTCTATCCTTTAGTTTTTTTAATGGTACCTTAGAATAGCTATACGCCTGCTAGGCCGTTTAAAATTGGTCCACCAGCAGGTCGCAGATCTCTACTGACATCGATTCCTTACTCGAGCGTACTGTCAGGCGGAACATCTGGAAAATTCGAAGTCCAATACGTATTTTCGTAGACATAATTGTATGTTCAACAACATATTAAAACTTCTAAGTGAATTCGAAGGGAATTCATATAAATTACCTGCGCTTGTTTATTAGGTTCCAAACGCAGCAAACATCCTACTTGTTGTGCCCTCATGTGTACGATACCCGCGCAAACGAAATTATCAGGATTCGGGTCGATACCGTCGAGCAACTGCATTCCGAATCCTTGCAGTTTAGTGCGAACCTGTGCGAGATCTATTGGTTGCTGGGCCTTGAATATCTTCTGCGAACGCTGTTGATTAGCTCTGCAACAGGGATTCGGTTAGTCGCATCCATACAATATTTAGGTATACCCGAATAAGTATACTTTATACCGAGTTATAGAAATATTTTCCTGAGAAATTTTTTATTTGAGTAAATACATGCTACCACAAAAATCCTATGAAATCTAAATGAATGAAATCCTATTATATTATTATAAACAAAAAAGTATAGTTTTAAAGAAACATTTTAACATACCCTCCAAGGTTCTTCCATCGCGCGAAGAACGACTCTCCGTTCATCTCCGTCGGTTCAAAGAACTTGTTGATCGTCAATGGTAGTTTCATCGTAATCTTCTGTGGCACGTTGTTGTAAATAAAAGAGATGAGCATACTCGGCGCGTCTGCGAAGATGGAAAACAATTGAATAGTATGCCAGCAATGGTCAATTTGATTCGCGTCTAACTTTATTCATTCTTAGAACGATAGTGTTATGCAACATGTTTTTGCCGTACCATTGTAGTCGTCAATACATTCCGCGTTAATTATCTGTTGAATCTGAGCACCAGCCTCTAAGACGGGATCGACCGGCTTCACTTGCACAGCCAGTTTCGCTTGGTTCTCCTCCGTCCAGGAGAGTTGAGTTTGAAAACTGTGTAGAGCGTATTGTGTCTTGTTGCCGTAGAACAGACTGACGCGTCCCAAATTTTGTCTGAACTCTGACTTCACTCCGATTTGGATTAGATCGTTCTCGAATAGCACGCCGTTGTTTTTACAAACAAACCTGAGAAACACAGAATTTAAATCAATTTGACTGGTAGGAGAACGTGGGAGAACCCACCCTGAATTTAAGGTTACGTCTTACTTTTTCGGATTGTACGTGTTTTGGGCACCATTCGTAGCACTGACTTTGTTCGACATATTATAAATATCTCCCAATACATCGAGAAGAGCCCCTGTATTGCTTGCCGGCTGAGAAGACGGCGGCGTGGATAGCCCTAACAGATCTGCCGACGTGTTGTTAAGAATCACTGCAGTGGTTGCAGGTGCTTCCGCATGATGATTAGTATTTGGCGCGGGACTTTTACTTTCTCTAATTTCGTTCTCAGGCACCCGGCCAGGTTTCTTCTTCTTCAACACGGCGAGAATCGAGGATTCTCTTTCTGGGAATGCCGGCATCTCTTCCAAAACGGTAGCCTTCGAGAAAAATTTAAATTATTAATCATACGTTCTAAAACGCTACACCACTTGCATTCTAGAAAATTGTTCTTACCAAAACTTCGCTGGATGCGATAATACTTAGTTGCAGGTACTCCGAAGCCCTCTGCTGCAATTCCGCGTCCGCGCTGCGTAAGTTGTTGTGTTGTCGAAAAACATCTTGTATTTGGCTTCTCATTTCAGGGAACAAATTAATGAATTTGATATACGTTGATAACAACAATGCTCGAGTCATCGGGGAGCATAAGTGATACTAAAAATTGCGTTAACGTTAGTACGTGTAATAGGATGACGAGTGTAAGGAAAACATTGAACATTTACTTTGGAATGTAATAACTGAAATTGCACAGCTGGGGACGAGCGTTGATCGCCAGCAATGAGATTTCCAAATTCGCCGAGTATATAGCCACCGACTTTGACCATGTTTGCGTGGCAAGCTGGCGCCTGCAAGGCCTGGAAAAGAAAAACGAAGATGTCGGTAAATTACTCGGATCGATAGCGACAAGTAAGAGCCCCAATGAATTTATATTTCTGAAAAATTACCTCGAACACCGTTTTCGCGGCGTATCCCTGCACGTCGTCTCTGTTGATGACTATCTGGATGACTCTGTACCAAACCTCTTCCGATACGTAGTCACCAGCTATCCTAATGAGATTCAATATAACGTCAACGTACCAAGTGTAATCGGTCGCATACTTTTCAGCCAAAATTGCAACCTTTAGAACCATCTCCTCCCGAATCGAATAGTCGGCCGTTTCGAGATAGTTCAACATCTCCTGTACTATTTCCTCGGCGTTGCTCTTGTCGCACAGAGCGTACAGAAGGTCGACCGCCTGTTGCCTGACGGACACGTCCTTCTCCATTTTCATCGATAGTATAACGACTTCTTGATGCTTTTTCACAGCGTCGTGCGATAGCTCCGATCTGGCCAAATGACACATAGACTCCAGGGCCAAGTAGCGGAGATTGGTCTCGCGGTTTGAGAGAAATTGGCCGAGTTGGTTGCACGCCCTGACCGACAATGGCAGCTCGCTGTCGTTGTGTATAATTAAACTAATCGCCTCGAACAGCACCGCGTTCTTCGCGTTCGAATGCTGCACTTTCTTCGATTTCGGCGGCTCCTGCGCTTTGTTCAATATGGTCTCTAGACACTCGTTTAATCTGCCCCTCACACCCGGATCCTCGGCTGTCGAAATATTAATCGTTCAAATTTAAATTGCTTCGCAACGTTGGCATACACGGTGGGCTATTTCATCCGAAAAAGAATAGTTTTTTTCCGGTTTTACGGTTGAAACAGCCCGCCATGCGGCGATCCGTTAAGTACCTAAATAGAAAGCTATCTATATATATATCCGTATAAGTAGATAAATATCTCGGAACGACTAGGAAGATATTTTAGCGAATCATCATTTCCGTTTAGGTGCTTAGTTAAAAAGAATGAAATCAAGATAATATACCAGGCGGAGTGTAATTCTGTAGTAATCGCAGTAATTTAATGGACAACCATGGTGCTGGCACAAAATAATACGTATAATCCTGTAGGTCTGTGTAGCTCGATGTCACAATCTAATGAGATAGAGCAAATATCAAAGAACTATCCTTCAGCCGTCTCTGCCCGGAATTAAGAAACAAGCATGTCATACCCTGCTCAGTCTTGAGACTGCCAAGCTAACGCATCCCTTATACTCGTCCGGGTTTCTTTTTACAAGCGCATCGATCAGGGATGCTGCCGCAGTGACAACACCAAGATGCTGGTCGTTCAACAGATGAACTATACGCGAAGTCCATTCTCCTCCGGGTACAACATCTGGCGCCGTACGCAATAGTCTTAGCAAGCACAGTGCTGCGCTTTGTTTCACAACATCCATAGTGTCTCTATGAATACAGAATAAGACAAATGTTAAATTAGGTGAAGTGTGATCATTAATATACGGAGCACCAAAACAGACTATCGTTGCAAGAACCTACCCGGAAACAAGCAGTTTTGGTATCTCATTACCAAAAGCCTCGGCCATTTCCTTGCTGCCGATATTGGCAATACATTGAAGCGCAAGATTAACGTGAATCGGATTACGGGATCCAAGATCATTCTTTATACTTTGAATGATCAGCTTAATGAGATCACTATTCGTATTTACTAAGACTGATATGAAAAGGTATCCCTGAAATGAACAAAATAATTTTATTAAATTCTCTCTGAAAAATATAATTAAGTACTTTTAACGAATTTATACTTACAATTTGTTTTTCCGAGTACTTATTGGACGAAAGTAAATTGACAGCCTCCATATGGCCAAAGTCAATGTCGTGACCAAGGAGAAAAATGAAAAGAAGCTTGCATACATACTTCTTCTTTTGGTAACCGTCTAAAGGTTTATCTCCTTTAAATTTACTCCGAATATTTGCCAATTCTTTGTTTATTCTCTTGATTTCTGCTTCTTTACTTTTGCCTGGTGAAACCAACACACTCATGTATTTTATATTTCAAAATTTACATATAATTGCACAAGTTATTAATACATACAAAATACATACAAATATTTCGTATGTACACATTGTATATACAAATGAACATTTGTCATAGTTTTCATAGGAAAGTATAATGGCTCCATGCCACTTGGACTGGCATCAAAGCATGCATGTATTGATTTGCTCTACATAGACTTTTTATTCTAAAGATTTATTCGGCGTATAAATGATAATTATTTTTATAAAAATTTCTTCGGGGAATTCAAAGTATTAGCCGTGATAGATGTTTATTACATTACGCCAAGTATTACATATTAGTGCACAAGAGACAAGCCATAATCAAATACAGATATGACTATATCAGAGCTCCGCCCCCTGTCTCCTACTCTCTGCTGCCTCAAAATACTTTCTGTGTCGCATTAGTTTCAATGGCATCGTATCTCTGAATGGATAGAAGACGGGGAAAAATTTCAATGAACCAAATACAAACTTCTGTTCCCAGTTATCTAATGCTGTAACGTTGCTTTCAGAATCCGACAGAATATAAACTATGTAAAACAACCTTGTACAGAAGGTATATCCATTAAACATTGTATACTGAATTCAACTCACAATTCCTGATATCGGAAATGAACACAGCCAGTCCACGCATTCCATCTCCTCTCACAGCCGGCATTTTGTCCTCTTCTTAGAAACCACCTGTGAAGCAAAGCGCGTTGAAAGATACATGCACGATACTGCACATTTATTAACAATTCAATGGTCGATCTTTCGCAACAGCTGCAGGACCACATACCGAATGTAATTACACCGACAAGGTTTGACGTATGAAATTTGGAAAATTGATCGAGCGACACAGAATATGAAATTTGAAAAATTAGTCGAATTTGGAGAATAGTCTAGAATACATTGAACTGTTTCTACTTGCGGTATCGTGTGATATAGCGGTGTGTCGAGTCGGAAATTTCGTGCACGTTATTTCGTCGGTGACAGTGCACGATCGTGTAATGACACACGATCGGCCGTACGAGGGGGACAGGGCTCAAAAAAGCGGCCCTCGCGCGATTCGTTGATTAAGAGTACTCGAGACGACGAGCCCTTCGGTTTGGAGAGCAACTTTGAAAAATCGTTCCGGTGCATCGGTATACCGAGGCTGACCGAGGCTGACCGAGGCGGCGAATATCGGTGGTGTTCGAGTAGCCAGCACGAAAGAGAGAGACAGAGAAAATCGTGGAAGATAAGGCGGGCACGAAACCGAACGGAATACCGAGAGACGCTGAAAGGAAAATCGAGCGATTAAGCCGGTGTCGCGTCCTAGATTCCGCTTGCCAAACACTTTTTGACAGCAGTGCCGTGCGAACGTTGATTGTGGCACCCGTTACGTGAAAAGTTTTCGGGACGGTTTCGGCAACGGCGCGCGGACCGTGGCAACGACCGTCGTAATGTATCGAGGAGATCGTGGTGCATCGATCGTGCGAGCGAAACCACGGTTTCGAAGATGGGAGAGGACACCAGTGTCTTTTATCTGGCCCGCAAAAGGAGCTGTCGCGTACAAGAGAGGCCAAGAGAGTGGCCACCAAGCGCGACTATATGGTTTTCGCTGGCCGAGAGGTTATACGGTCCCCGCGCGCCGATTATACGATCTGTTTCGAGTACATACCGATCGGAGTTAGGGTAACTTTCACGCACGGCTCGATCACGCAGCACTCGGTAGGCGTGAAACTATTCGCGAGTCGGTGCCAGAGATTTCGTGGCTGTCGCCATTTGCAACCGCTGACTAGCTGACGGCTGCCCGTCAAATGCCATTGCGCCTGCGCCCTGCCCGCTGCGCAGCCAAATTCATATTTCGAATCGCGGAAAATCGCATCGATTCTTCACATTTTTATCATTACCGTGCCCATCGTTATCCACTTTCAATTCGAAACGGAACAATGCCGTTTGTCACTTTCATTGTATCGGATCCGGAGAAACCGTGTATATAACACAGCGATGCGTCGATGGATTTTATTCGACTCGTTGAATGTCAGCCGATTTTCCTATGCTTCGACTTCGACCGTGACAAGTGTAATGGTAAAATATCTTCAATTATTTAATTGAGCCGCGTTAGCAATCTTTGCTCGTTTATTTTGCTGGCTTTATTAGCGACGTTGGAGTGTTTAAGAACTCCGCTATTCAATCGAGTCAATGTGCTGATCGAATATCCCTGGCACACAGGTAATGATAATAGGCTATAATCGCCGGTCACTCCCACAGCGCTACCGGCTAATCTAGTGTCGGTCACCGGAGACCGTCATGAAATTCGTCTTAATTAAATATACCGATGCAATAAACATCACAGTTGCCTTACAATGAAAAATTTAGGTTAACATTGTACGCTAACGTACAATGAAATTGTATCGTGGCCCCTAAGAAGAAAGAATTTGTCGAATATGGGTCTCTAATATAATTTGTGTTTACAAAACAATGCCTTTTTATTGAACATTCGTGTCAACATATATGTACATAAGAAGGGAGTTAATAACAAACGCGTATATCTCCAATCTTCGTTAGTTGGATACCTGCTGCTGTATTTTTTCTAGTAACATTTCCATCCTGTCTTTCATCACAGGCTGTCCCTTCTTAGTCTTCTTTGAAAGTTTCTTATAAGTTTGCATTTTCTTTTCTTTATACTTGTTGAGCGCTTCTTCTTTTTCCGCCTTTACTCTTGTGGCCTCCTCTCTCCTTTTCCTCTTCTCGTCCTTCTTGCGCAGGAATTCTTGCTTGGCTTTATGAAATGCACTAATTTTCCTCGTCTCTGTCCTAAGAAAGATACACCGTATTACAGCAACCTCGTCATTAATCACAAGGAGAGCAAGAATTGTGAAATACATACTGTTGATCGTTTTCATTCTGATCACCAATTTTCAATGAAACTATCTGTTTTGGATCGTCATGTTGGCTCTTCTCAAGCTCTTTATAATAACCTCGTAAAATCGCCTTCTTCCTGCGCTCCTCCCATTGATTAACTGCCAAAATATCGTAGTAATCAGAAACAGTGCAACGATCCCACAACAAACATCGTACAATCTAACCTATACAAGTGTGACATCGCGTGTTACACAATCAAAGACATACTTTTGTATTTGTTGCTGTACTTTTGGGCTCGGTATTTCTTTTTGTCGAACGGTTTCTTCGTGTTCGTTCGATTTCCATCGCCGTCTTTTGAAGGTTGTCCAGTGTTCGGTGTAGTTTTCACGCGTCCCTTCATGATCTCGTTGACAATGTTGACAACATCGACAAACTTCGCAATAGTACGCAAAGACGTTCGTTTAGTACCGATGGTAAACGCAAGGGGGACTTAAGAGCAATCAACCAGCGCGACAAGTGACGGCAATTCAAATGGAATTCTGCCTTCCGTTATTCAATCTAACAATAAGCTGCATTACACAATTGTTACACCGTCAATTGTTTAAATGTTTTAACACCTTGACTTCAACAAGAAATACTTTGTGGGACGTTGATCGATTAAAATATTTCATTTGATCGATACGTTCTAGGATTTTGATCGGGGAAGAAAACGATTTGTGCCATTTCATAATTTATTGATCGGTGGTGAATGTTATTTACTTATTTTTTGATGTTTATAAAATAACCGATGGAACAGGGAAGTTGTGTAAAAATCAACAGGGTATTTATAAACAATTGGTGTTTCCTTGTTGGCAGGTGTACACGCAATGTCAGGTACCGCGTGCGCGCTGTATATTAAACAAAGCGGACCATAAAAGAATATCGCTTGCACAATCAGTTCAATTTACCACGGACGCTTGTCGAAGCGTTACGTATTCTTGGTTTATTCGTGGCAGTGACATTGGCCACTTAAACTTGCGTGTAACGGCACATTTTTCGCGCGTAGCGACGATAAAGGACGATAACCAACTGGTACCAGACATAACGGACAACTTTGTTCGTCCGTTTACCATATTGTAAATACGAACAACTAGCGACTTCTTAGCAAACTTTCCAGAAACAATTTTACCAAGGCGAACTAAAATACGAGTTAACCAGCAACCAGTTTGGTTTATTCATGGTGTCTCGTTAGTACGACGAGTAAATACACGCTTGTCCGCTATAGCGGTTGCAAACCAGATCACATTGCGAACCCACGTACCGCGAATGTTCCAACAAACCGGTTCCATCGGTTCGGTAGTAATTTCGTGAAATCTGAAATCTGATGGAACGAACGTTGAACGAATAATCAATCTTTGGCGCCGGACAATTTTACGGTAGTCATAACTGGATCCTCAGCAGCGCTGCATTTTACAATGAGAAATCTTTTAGTTACTTAACGAAGGACAGTCTCCGAATCCGGAGGAATCGATGAAGGATAAAAATGATAAATAATTGGTTATGCAATTGTTTGCAGTCAAGTCGACTGGCAGAGTACACATTATAGAAAGTGGACATTATGATATCAGACAATGACATCACGGCGCGTTAACCTCAAGCCCCATTTGCACTCAAGTCAGCGATACCGATGCGAAGTCGTCGCACGACGACAACGACTCGTGCTCCTCATTCAATCGTTCTAAGTAAGCCAAGTACAAATGACTATTAAGTGCTCATTGTCTGCTTGGTAGCGAAACATTGAATGTAATCATCTTTTATTGTTCCAGTGTCTGTCCTGCCGACGCATCAGTAGCGAAAATCATCCAAATCTATCCAAATTCGTACATTCAACTCTGACAGAAATTAATACAATACTATCGGAATAAATGATTCTGGATAGAAAAAAATGCGAAATCGTTTGAAAAATTGGTCGAGGAAAGCAGAATACCCGTTTCGAGTCACTGATCGGCATCGCGGACTTTAAATCTATTTTCACCGAGCCTCGATAAGGAAGAGGTGTACGATTTTATTGTTCTCCGGACACGTGTAGTTGAAGGAAGTTGGCGCAGCACGAGAGGTCACTGAAAATCGTGCTACATACTTCGGACCGTACCCTCGACATTGAATCGTTCAGGAATGACAGTCGAAAGGGTCGAATGGTGAAAGAATTCCTTCGGTCGAATCTGGCCTCGGCTACTATAGCACTCTCGGACTTTGCCGGCTATTAATAGTCGATGGCGTCTACCGAGGAGATCTACTATCTTTTCAGCAGTCTCGAGTTTAATTGTTTTATTCGGCGTGCTCTGTATACCGATTGTAATTGCTCGATGGATGACCCCTCTTCCGTCTTCAAGATCTTTGGAATTCAATCAATACCTAGAATAGCTAATAATACCTAGATTTAAAAAAATCCATAAGTATCATTTCTCACGGATTGAAAATCAGAATAAATCCTTTAAGAGAGTTGTAAAGTGTTACAAAGAGAATTAAATAGAGTTGACGAGAAAGTTAAAGATTGGAAGAATGAAAAAGTGATAGACTCTTGAAGTCGCGCCACGCAAATACCTCCCGCAGAGGATTTGCACGTCGGAAAACGATCATTCTTGCGACCGGTTGCCTTCTAAGTGCATTTCTTGGGTGACCAAGAGATCTCTGAAAAAGGAACCTCGTCGGAAAAGAAGAAACATTTGTAGCAGGCAAACCCGTGCTACGTAATGAGCGTGAGCCCGATCCATATTAGGGACCATTGTGACGCGTTTTATCGATCACTAAAACCCCCACATAGGTGACGTCATTCTGCCAACGTTCTCCCACGCAAAGAGCCGGGACACAGAAACTTAAGGATTCCGTGCTCGCTTCAGAAACAGACGGAGCAGAAACGAATCCGCTCTCGGCCAGAGTTCAAGACACCGAAGACACTGCCTAGGGACACTCGGGGAGTAGCTTGACATTGACATACTTTATCAACGATCTCGATCTCCGTCCTCATCGTTAGTATTTCGCAGTCGCGTCACTGTAAAACTGCCGAAACAATTCAGCATGAAAGAGTAACAGGATCTCAAAAAATTTCCTCGTTTTGATGAAAGATTTTGATTGATCGATCGATCACGTATCAGAAGCAAAAATCGCGTTCTCATCGAGAAGTTTCGGAGTCATTGTTATTACACATCGGAGCACTACGCTCGCGGGAATTGAGGAAACGATATAGGGCTCAGCTGTTATTCATCATGGTTGATGGTGAGGAGGGTGATTCAGCCCCTGCTGGCATCCGCCACCCCCGATCGTATTCTGACACAGTTCTCGTGGAAGCATTCCGCGCGGTTTGATTCACCGGAAATCGCGGACGACGCGATGCGACGCCACCACACCAGGACTATTTATGAACAATAAGGAGGCGTCGCGTCGTGACGCGGCGCGACGCTTCATTCAGTTCGGCGCACGATGACGCTGCAACCGTCGAAAATAGCGTCGGCATCATTTGCAGCTTGATTTAATGCGCCGACAGAGATAGAAAGAGAAAAAGAAAAAGGGAAAGAAAAAGAGTTACGCGTCCCGGCATAACGCGCGGCCTTCGCGCTTCTTCGGGCCGATTTAGAACGCATGAAGCGGGTTCGAGACGTATCCACCGTGATTCGCGTTGAAAAATCGATTTTTTATGATTTTTATGCGCAATCGCAACTGAAAGCGATTAAATTTAACACGTTCGTTACTAGCGTCTCGTTTCTGCGAGAACCATCATTTTCCATTCCACGTGAATCATGTTTTACAATAAATTTTCTTATCGAATGTTTGGCCATTTTAGATCATTCCGGAAAATGAGACGCATAAAACCCGCACACGTACAATTAGTCATACATTTATGGAAATTGTTCGGAAGTGTACGTAAGCTTGCAAACATCCTAGATAAATAAATGATCTAACGAGAATAATTCGTGGGCGTAGGAGGGTTACGATTTCACAGCGTCTAGGAAGCATTGTGTTTTACGCGGGAAATGATGACTAATACGACCACGCGGTCATTTCCTTATTGATTGTCTCCCACGAAGATGTACTTGGACGTATGGACGTATAAATTTCTTATAAAATCATCTATGAAAATAGGAGCATGTGCAATGATCTGTTTATTTAATTACCAATTACCATTGATCAAACGGTTACGGCTAGCGCTGGTTTTCGTACTACATATTCCCGCTAACAAGCCATAATCATGGACAATCCGATCTTCACGATATCAATCGGTGAATTAGATTACACGGTACATCAAGGGTTTTCTGAAGTCGACAAAGAAACAGCAGGAACTCGATTACCGTGGTGACCCAGTTGCCGACAGAGGTCTTCGTTATGTTTGATTAAGCACAAATTTCTGCACAAATGCTATGTACTCCAAAAGTTTTCCTGTGACGCAATCAATTTATAAAGTGAAGTCTTCATCCTTCATAATAATAAATATGACGCATGACTCATTATGCATTAAAAAGAAATGTCTCGGTCAACATACATTAAAAAATAACATCTGACTCATTATACACACTATAACGCGTTACAGTCCTGTTATAAATAAACACCTCTCCACTGCAACATATTTTTATCTCTTCGCTATTACAATATAAACGTCGTTCGAGCTAATAAATGTCCTAAAAATCCATCAACATACACATATCGTACAATTAATTAAAAGCATGAATGAAACTAGGAGTCCAATTCTATATTCCCCAAAGCCAAGCTAAAGATTGATATTTTCAAGCAACGTTCCTCGATGAACGATAGGTATTTACGGATCAGTAATTGGCAGGTTCATTCGACGCAATCAATTATCTCGATTAACGTCTTTAATCAACGATTTGAAATCGCAATCAATGGTGGATCAATCGAGTTTAAAATTTATAATCGATTAAAACGGGCAACGGGGCAACACTCTGTTTTTGGTTAGGTATTCGGGGATTCTCGCGGTGCGCCGGACCGCGTGCACGGCGCCGAGGATTACCGAGCGCCGTCGAGCGTTACCGAGCACCCACGAACGGATTGGCGATTGCGCCATTTGCGCCGGGCCTATTTAAGGGGCAGTCGGTGAGCCGCGCTCATTCTTAGGCGAGGCAGCGCGAAGTACGGTTGACAAGTGACTTCTAACAATTCATAAGAAGCGATCGTTCGCGAGTCAAGGGAAACAGAGTAGGAGGAAGAGAGAAACGAGAGAGCAGTCAGTGCTTAATTAGTCTACCTCTTTATTAAGTGGATTTTGGTGAATCAGAGAACACAAGTGCGGTCACAAGGGAAAGGAATCATGGCTGACAGTGGTATCAAGCGTAATATTCCCATCAAGATCGGTGACTTCAGCGTGATCGACACCGAGTTTTCGAACATACGGGAACGGTTCGACGCCGAGATGAGAAAGATGGAGGACGAGATGTCACGGTTCCGCAGCGAGTTGATGAACCGCGAGAGCAACAACTTCTTTAAGAGCACCACTAGGTATGTAGCTGTACCGGCATACGTTACTCGAAACTCGCACCTAACCTTTTTACCCGCGCGCGCACACACACAATTACCCGCCATGATTCTACCTTCGAATATTGCGCTCGCGACGAATTAACTTTGATCCCGCATTTACCAGTACGATCTCTCTTTAATCAGTCGATTATCTCACGAGTTGACTGCGGATTTTTCGGCAGTATACTCCTCTGTTTCGGTAGCGATGAAAACAGTTGTATTCTTGTAGTATTCTTTAGTAAATTCAATCGATCTAGAAATTGACCGCTATTTTTCAGTGAACTCATTTGAATAATGCGTTCGCGGTATTTACGTAGTAGTACATTGGACCAAATTATAGCTTGCTCGCTATCTTTCCGTGTATTTGCTTGAATAATGCATTCTATGCTCTACATTAGCCAATATTATTCAAGTTCGAATAACGTGCACGTGTAGCATGTTCTACATTGTTCAAAATTAAAATTTCAAACTACTGTTGGCACTAGATTATCGAACTATTACAACAGAAAATTTAGTAAATTAATTATTATCAATTCTATTTATATACTAATATTTGAGTTAATTGGATCAAGCTAAAATCAAAGATTGTTTTTGCCACGTTTCGATCCATTGTATAGAAAATATGAATAAAAATTTCTTTGGTTTTGTCGTATGTGTAACTTTGTCGTAATTCGGCAAGGATAAATGCGAAAGAAAATAAAAGGAAAATACGTCTTAGGTGTAGTATGTTTGGGCTCGTTGTGTGCCTGGTTTGTTATGAACAAGCAAGGTCTCCGGTGTCGAGTCAGTTTCATTGGAGTCTTAGCACGGTTTGTTTACGTGTCGTATGGAAATGTCGCGTTCGTTCTAGAATAGAGGCAAATACATAGAATTGTACACAGAAAAATACGTCGCGGATGCAAGCGAAGGAGAATCAACGAGTAACGTGTTATTTACTACTTATTATAGGCTGATATTTTAACGCTGCTACACTAAGAAGCGCCTATGGTTTTTTTCTGTAACTTGTTCTTGATTATTGTCTACGGTCGTTTACCTTGACGCTGAGACTCGATCTTTGTGTTTATCGATGTGGATTTAGGGAGACTGAGATCGATGCTGCGCTATTGGGATTCGAAATATTTCGCCGTCATATTGGAGGGTGTTGGATCGCTAATAATTATTTCTGACCAAATAAACATTGAAGTATATTATTGTGAATTATATAATATTGAATGTACTATGAGGTTCAATGAATTGTGCCATTAGGATAGGAGAAATCATATAATTTTACCGTGGTTTCGTAGCCCTTTACTTGGCTGTCCGATAAAGTTACATCTTGGCCGGAAACTGTTGGCAAGCACTATACACATACGTCTGAACAGATACAATTCTACCGCGAGAACTGTGTTAAAATTAAATCCAGATCAACGAAACGGTCAATTATAATTACGTACACGGTACTACACAACGATTGCATAAAATTGCGTTTGCTCTTTTTCCTTGCGTCGCGTGATTTCGGCCACGGTAAAGACGAAACGAATGGGGCAAGAAAATTATCGATCGTTTGAAATGAATTTTGTAATCGTCCATGCACGCGTAGGTATAATGCACGTGTACAATACACGCTGATATAATAAAAAACAAAGGATACATAGAAGGGGCACAGTAGGGAATCCAACGCGTGTAACTTAGTTCTGCTGTGCCGCTTATGCAACGGTTGTTGATTTTTTAACGACAATTAGCATAACGGTGCGTCAGCCGACAGGTGTAAATACTGAGCTCGTTTTGTGGAGCTGGGATCGATTAGTATGTAATCGGTGATTCTTAGGATTCCGTTCCAATGAACTGAAATTTCAAGTCCGTACTTCTCCATGTCGTCTTCGGGTTCTGAGAAATTTCACTTTAGTCCAAAAAGTTGAATTTTCAAGTTCGGGAATTTTTTGTGCGGTAACTATACGTATTTTTTTTTGTTGCATGAAAGTTTTCTTCTGACTGTCCCAGCAAACCATTTTGTTTAACTAAGAACAACTTGAACCGTAAAGCGTCCCAAAGAAAATAAATGTTCTCCATTAAACAAAATCTCGCATAAACGCGTGTAAGTCTCTGAGGGAGACGGTGAATGCGCAAACATTCGCAGACAAGTAACAACAAGCATTTCTGAAATACCAACGCGAGGGGGATCGGTGCGAAAACGTTCTGGGTTGTTTAGGCGAATTGCAGGAAACGTTTCGCGTGGTTAGAAGCCGCGCCGCGTCGGGGAACGGACGTGAAAAAGAGCGGCACGCGAAACATTCGCGCCAACGTATTTATTATCCCAAGATAATGAAAATTGTTGCTCGATCTCCTCCCGGGCCGCGTGTAAATTAAGGTCGCTTCTTTCTGTCGAGTCGTTTTTCTTCTTTTTTTTTCGTTGCTCGTTCACGCGTGCATGCACACACGCGTGCGAGTGTGTAGATTCGTTTCACGTATTTCAGCGACGTACTATTTATAGAGCCTTCGTCAGTGCATACAGCACCAGCCCCCTCGAACTTCTCTTTCGTTGCTGGCTCTCTTGCTAGGGGGTAGACGAAAAACAAACTATGTATTGCGAGACGAAAATTCGCACCTGCTACTCTGGAGATCCGTCCTGTCCGCCGCGCCGCGCTGTTTCGTACCCTTAGAGGTTCGCAAGAAATTTCTTTTTCCGGGAGGTTTGTTATTACTGCTTTGGTAAAAATTCTTTTTCGATGGAATCGAATATTTTTCATCGAGGGGGAATTCATTTATCTTGTATATTACCTACCCAAGTAGCACCGTACATTCGTCGGATGTCCGTTTTATGCCCAGTTTATGTCCGTACGTCCCTAGGATGTCCGATGGATTTAAATTTCGGACATCCGATTTCTGGGACGAATCTCGGGCATACGGACATGATTCAGACATCCCTGGGACATAAGATACGGACGTACTTTGGACATCTATCGGACATCCGAGTTCTACCTGGATATTGGCTTGTTTTGGTACACTAGTAAACTAGTAGATTTAGGATTCTGATGAGTGGCTGTTGCACACGTGAATTTCGAAGATGAATCGATACGACAGAAATAAACATTCTCGAATGTCTGAATTCTTTGCTGAAAGCAATTTAGCGAGTTCATTTCATCTCCCGTCGGATAAAAGGAACGAATGCGTGCCATGTGCCTCGGTTTTTGTATGCCAGCGCCGAAAACCCAACAGTCGTGTTATTTTAATAGGTGGTCTGTTTGAACGAGGATGATATCGTTGCTCGCCATCCCTCGGTAACAACTAATTATAGAGTCTCGCAGCGTTCTACATTTAATACTCTCTCGCCGATTCGAAAAGTTCGAGACCATCGAAGCACGTTTCCCCGGGATTCTCTCGTTTCGAGCGAAGAAAAATCGCACTTTCCTTCGTCTGCCAGGAATTCTTCGTTTGGTCATCTAGCCAGGGGGATTTCTCGATAAATTTCTTTGCCGATAAATCTCATGAAAGCGTTTTCCGCGACAGGCTCGACCGATTTTCGGCTGTTTCTTGGCAAACGCGAATTCGGGTCAAGCGAAATTTATGAGGAACTTCGCAACCACGGGGTCTATCGACTGCGACACCAAATCGAAAGTATCGATCAATCTAAAATTTATACATAGCGAGCTTCAAACCGTCTAGAAGTACCTACTTGAAACACGCAAAGATCATCATAGTCGCGTTTCGGTGCGAGATTAATCAACGGACCGAAACTAATCCAACAGAGACTCTTTGGTTCGAGGAAAATCTTGTAGATGATGCGATGACGTGCTCGATGCTTCCGAGATACATCCGAGACGCGTCCGGGATGCATTCGAGATTGCGGGAAGAAGCGAGTGCTTTGTCGGTGCAACAAGTCGCGTTAAACGGCACTTCATTATGCAACCTATCGTTCCGGAGTCTATGTATGACAGGCGTCGAACACATTTCCATAATGATGGACTCGCGGCACGATTAAGTGCTGCTCCGCGATCCGATGAACGATTAGATTCTGTATCGTGGAATTGCGGCGGGCAATTTTCTATTAGCGGCTGCCGTCAGCCGTGCAATTTACAATTTCGCTGCCGAATTAGTGTTCGTTGGAACTCGTTTGCCCTGTCTGCGCTCCCAAACGTGAACTACGCTCGTTAACACCAAATCCAAAGTTGGAAGATCCTACGATACTTTACCATAGGTCCATCTGACTTTCACTGAAAACTTGAAACTAAAGAGCTAGTCACGAAATCGTGGAAAGCACGTACATATACAGGGTGTCCCAAAATTCGTGTAACTCCTGAAAATGGGAGGTTCCTTGGGTCATTTGAAGCGACATTTTCCTTTACAAAAATTGCGTCCGCGGCTTTGTTTAAGAGTTATTAACGAAAAACACGAACCAATCAGAACGCAGCTATAGCGAACTGAATCCGACTCGGCGACAGGTTCCGCTAAGCGTGGCATAGCCGTTGGCCGAGCCAGAATCAATCCGCTGTAACCGCGCTGTGATTGGTTCGTGTTTTTCGTTAATAACTCCTAAACAAAGCCGAGAACGCCATTTTTCTAAAGGGAAATGTCGATTCAAATGACCCAAGGAACCTCCCATTTCCAGGAGTTACACGAATTTTGGGACACCCTGTATACCTTGCAAGATCGAGGATCATTGGAAACGAATAACGCGAGCGAAAACGGTAATTTGACGTAACACTGTGTAATCGTTTGGAAAGTCTATCGGCAACAGTTGCGCGTCAGCGAATAGATAGAGGCATAAACGCCTGTTGCGTCAACGATCGCATCCTTGACAGTGACTCCATGCAACCCCCCACTCGGAATCCTGGACTAAATTGCAATCGCGACGTGCGGAAAAGGTGAGGAGGATGCCGGCGTTGATCCCGCCTCGTTTTACGCAGTAATTTTTCCGTCACGTCGAAAGCAACACAGAAACACCGTCCCCGACGTAGTGTTCCGCATGGATCGATCGAGGCTTCGTTCGATATTCGGCGATCGACTGGATGTTTTTCGCAACGGAGAAAACATGTTCGTCGACAGAGACTTTTATCCGGCGGATCATAAAACGGTGATCAAGCTACGGTAGGTACAGACCCTACAACGAGATGATCCAAGCAAGGATCTCTCGTATCGGTTTGGCTGCGATCCAGACTATTCCAGACCGCAAGCAAACGATTGCGGACGATGACAAGTGCGCGCTCGAACGATTTACTTGTGGCAAGCGATCGGCTTCTGGGAATGATCGATCATTTCATTCGCGAAGATGAAACGAGAGGTATCGTGATCGTTAACCTTCTGTCGGCAAATACATCTAGTAATCTGTGGAAATTGTGTGCACAAATATCGAGAATAACGAAACAGTTGCGTCACTGTTTATTCGAAATGTATTTTCCTAGCGTTAAAAAGACTCGGGTATTTTTGATTTCATGGGAGATAAACTCGCGTAACGCTTGTCCGTAAGCGACGCACGAACTAGCCGCGAAGAAACTTGTCTGTCAAGGTCTTGATTGTGTAAAAGTTATAAATTATTCGCGCGGCGTGGCGTCTAGATCGAGTTCTCGTTTTAGACAAGAACACAAGAGCACCAGAAATAGAGAGCCCTCCTCCCTAGTTTGAATGGAATCGAATCGAATCCAATCCAGGTGAAATTTGAGCTCGTCTCGTGTTACGACGCGGCGCGCGAATTTCTGCACGTATGTATCTCGGGTCTAGAGATCTGCTCAATCCTGTCGCGCATCGATCATAGAATTTTCATCTTCGGAGAACTGTGCAATTTTTCTTCTTTCTGATATTACATCTGCGTTTTATTTTTTTTTCAATATTTAACTAGGTTTCATTCATTTCTATTACGTTTTTTTTAACTTTTAAGTCTTTTTAACCATTCAGAATAAATACGTTTCTCAAATTGCCTTCGAACATCCCAAAATCTAAGGCAGGGTCCGCTAGATAGCCTTACTGATGAGTCCTCTAGCAGGTCTAAGACGAAACATCTCCTTTCTTTTCCTCCTATTAAACAATTTTAATATCTAACGTGGTTCTTGAACCGGATGATTCATACCCGCGAATCCGGCGTTTAGTATTCCTACAATATAGCTATTTGTTGTGTAGAAAAATGATCGAACCTTGCGCCGAGAATAAAATTCATAATATTTTTAAGGGTGTTTTACGAAAATGTCTGAACCTAAATCATCTCGCGCCAAAAGTGTGATCCACTTACAATTCGCGTTCGCAGAGCGTCCAGGTGTCTCGTAGTCGATCACAGATCGTTGGTTTACCCGTGGGAGGTGAATATGGACCATTACGAGGTCCGAGGACTCATGGTTGGCGGTGACGCAATCGTTGCTGCTCAGGGACGGCTCGCCGCAAATAGACAAGTATCGTTCGAAATAAATGCTGTCCGCGGCGAGAGCTTCTTTCGAAAATGTTTTCTAGCTTGCCCGTCGATGACTCAGGCAAAAGCACCGCGCGGCGCGAATCATTCTCAATGTCCTCTCTTCTACCCAACCCCTCTTTCGATTTTCATCGGGACAAGTAAACACAACGGAATCGTCTCGGATTCGTGCGAGAGAATCTCATTTCGAGATCCGTTGGAAACCGAGACGAGATCCGATTTTAATCAATGATAGAGACGTGTTGGGTTTCGCGGATGTATTTATAGCGATGATCAGAGCATTCGGCCCCTGGGACGCATAGTGCAACTGTGAAAATGATCTTCTGCTGATTGCGGAATCTGTTGCGGATTCTGTTGCACAATCTTCGAGGTATTCACCCCAAACTAAAATTATACAACTTAAGGTTGGAGCAGGAAAAATTGTTGAACCTAATAATTGTGTACTCAAAATTGAAATCCATCAAAATTCAAGGTGTAACGCATAATTCTAACTAGCACAAGAAATTCTACAAAATCACGTCGAATGTGACCTATTGTTTAAAAGGCGAACGTTTGAATTTTGTCGACCAATGTTATTTTCCTTCTTAGTTTCGCAATGCTTCGTCGGATGGAAATTAATCGCGTGCAACACGTTGCATTCGTTGTACGAGTAGACGCGGAATCGATGCTCGAAACTTGAGGAACGTGCAGCCGCCGCGCCGCACCATCGTCGTCTACAGCTGAGATTTATGCCTTCTCTCAGCCAACAATAAGGCTGTGGCTGTATGGCGTGCCTGAGAACGATTAGCGCAGCGTTTCACACTCTCGCGATGTTCGATTCTATTCGAACGATCGCGGTAGGAGAAAACTTGGAAACGTCACTCGTATCGTGGCCAACCACTACTTCTCTCCAGCAAGATTTGTTACCATTGAAATCGACCGAAAGGAAAATGGTATTGCAAAGCGTGATTTAAGTGATTTTCCTTTCCTTTTAGACCCCTGCCCTCAGTCTTCAAGGCCAGGGACCTCGTCGCGCTTACTATTCATAGATTTAAGCTCGAATGCAAAGGAAGACAATGGCTCTTCAACCCTTTAGAAAGCGGACGCTTTTGAAAATTTTGTGAAAGTCAAGTCTTAGGTCGTTTGTGGTCATTTTTTCTAGCTTTTGTCCTACATGGATACTTTACCAATTTTTTGAACAGTGTTTTAAGGACACGTTATCCAGAGATGGCGATCTTCCGATTATAAGGTGTATAAAAGAATTTGTTTCAACATAGCTGAGAACACCTGGTATTGAACAACACATCGTTTACCGATATAACGACCGTCGCGTCGCATCGGGAATGCAAGAGATTTGAATTACATTACAGATATCCATTTTGTAAGCCAGACAAAGTAGGTTTAACGTCCGTGATCTACGATCTACGATCTGCGATACGCACACGGTGGATCGTGTATCTACAATGTGCGCTCTCGCATAGGCTCAGGCTAATCTGTTGCCGCTTGACCTATTCCAAGTGATTGAATTAAGCGATTGACTCGCCGTTAATCATTCATAATGCGTAACAAGAAAATAGAATTACGGCAATTGTTTGAAAGCCGAGATCGCATCGCCATCGAGTTCTTCGAAAACGACAATTTCTTCAAGATCGCGAATTTTCGAAAGCCACACGGAGTCCGTGCGCGTAGACCCCGTGAAAAGCGAGCCGGCTCTCATTCAGTAGCTCGAACAAAGAGCACAAAGAGGGGGGCGTGTTTCCGCAAACATCCGTTTAAAGCAAGAAAAAACGAAGAAGAGGGTGAGGAGAGTAATCGTGTGCAGGAAGAAGCAGCGTCTTTGGTTCGACCACAATTGGTCATCCCCAGACGAAGAAGAAGAAGAGGAAAGAAGAAGAAGAAGAAAGCCAGTGAAATTAAAAGAGGTCTCTTTACTGTTTAGCACGGCCCCTTTCACACGGCACAAAGGCCAAGCCATATCGAGTAGATCGCGATGGCTGTCAAAATGTCTTTTAGAGTAAAACGAGCGGGAAGAGCATGAGAGACTCAGACAACAATTATCGTCGGCAGGGGAAAGGTCCTAGGCTAGTGTCTCGGCAGAAACAGCTAGGAGAGGTCAACCATGCCGAACAGGATCTCTCTCCCGAGGAATGATTCGTCGAGAAAGGCCACACGATATTTTATCATCCAGCTCTAGACTCTAGACGATTATGCTATTTCGTGACTAGGCTCCTTGTGCCACGACGCGGCGCGGCGACTACATAGAATGTGGCAAGCGGAGTTTCGGAGGGAAAATGGACGGGCCGCCGACACGGAAGTGTGTAATCCACTCTAACTGTTCTAACGAGCTTCAAGTTTCACCCTTGCAAAGTGAATACGAATTTCGAGCAAAATCTAATTCCAATTCTCTCTCAAGATTCTCTTTTGATTTTTGTTCGTACGTCTTTGAATATTTATTTATTTCATTTAACGCGCACTGGCTCCACGATGACTCTATCGTTGATCTCTCGAGATGTTAATTTCGTAAGGACTATTATAGATGTGTCCTCTCGAGTACACAAAGTTATTATTTAGATCTACACAGTTCGAAAGTTGTTCGACAAGCGTAAAGATAGACGCAAAACTTTTAATTTCCCTCTGGCAGCCTGTCAACGTATAATTTATAAACATCGCGCATAAACATAGTGTCTACGCGGCGTTCGCCGAGGCGTACTTGACCTAGAAAGACGGCTCGAGAAAAATCGATGACTGACACACGGTCACGACAATGGGTTGACCGATGATCGCCCTTCGATTCACCGAGCTGCGAGCTTTTCCTCGTCTGCATTCCTAGGAGTCCGCTGGTAACAGAGGTCCAAGCGCGCGGACTGCAATCTCCCGTACGAAAATTTTAAACGTGTTTAGGAAAATTGATTAATTTATTATATTTATATTATATTAATTAATATTTATGAATGCGCATTTCCTGGAAACGTAAATTCCTCCGTCCAGAATCAACGTTGTTACCTCCCCCAAGCAACCGTAGACCTAATTAAAGAATTTCAACTTACATTGATCAGTTTATACGCATCTTAATCGTTAAGGAACGTGGCCTGTCTCGATTCTGTCATCTCGACTTCGTTTTTGCTGCCAGCAGGAACTAATCTCTTTCTCTCCGAGGTTAATGACCGTGCATTCAATTTAGAACTATCACGACATATCTCTGGCATTACCGTATTCGTTTTTATCGTTCCACTTCTCTCCTGTTGGTTCGTTCCTACCTATTTATTTCTTTTTACGATCGCTACGGATAAAATGGAGCGTGCGGACACGTTAGGTCGCGTGACGGGATATACAGACCACGATTTCCTCGTCGAAATTGTCCCATTCGGTGCAATTTGCGATGACAACGAATGTTTGTCGGCGAAACGTTTCACGTGAAATAATATCTTCCGTTTCTTCCGTTCGCGGCCCATTAGAGAGTCGATCGAGCCTTTTGTCGCTACGTTTCCGAGACTCGATCATGTTCGGAGCTTTTATCGCCAAACTGATCCACTTTCAAATATTTTTGTACGCCAAGTTGGTGTATAAAACTGTTGGAAAATCTTCTTCTGCGTGGCATTCTATTTCGAGGATTCAATTATGGAAGTTTCTAGAAATAGTGCTATAAAAGTCAGTGTTGTTAGGGCAACCTGACGGGTTTATGGGATACCCGGAGCATCCCCATGCCCAGATCATCTCCCATGGGACGCGAAACGTGAAAGTAAATCACAAAAGTCCCGTGATCGCATGGTAACAGCTGTTTCTCCGTTACGAGCAGAACTGGAACGACAAGGGATTATCGAATTCCTTAAAATAGCCGAGTTCTCTGTGGAAGGACAGAGAAAACGAGCCAGGGGGTTAATATCGAGCCATGACACCGCGTCGCAGCTGGTGCACTATTTTAGTATTCTCCAGGTCGGCGGCCTCCTCGAAGAGGACGCGTCGCCACTTCCGGTTATCGGTTTTATGGAACCTATATCTGTTTTTCTATAAATAAGCTGGGCTGGTTCGCTGACAAATTAATTCGCGAGCATCCCCTGCTCCCCTAAACGGTCCCAGCACGCACATTTATCAAATCTGATCAGTTCTGAGAGAACTTTATCTCGAACTATGCGCAAATAGTATCTTTAACTTGTGTAAACTGATTATAATTATTAGAAATCATGTCTATCGTTCACTAATGGGTTGTTAAGGGTTAATGGAAACAATCTAGCGCAGCATCGATCGATACATGTCCCACAATCGAGACGAATTTCGCTTATGGCATTAATCAGCACTGTGCGTGACGTGTTTCGTGTCGAGTCGAGGCAGTACCAACCGATTTCCTGATTTTGGAAGAAAATGCGAACAGGTATGATCAGTTTAATCGTCGTCACTGTGGCCTGCATCCTGAAAACGTGAACGAAACGCAATTATCGGATTTTGAAACAACCTTAACTTCAGTTCACGTTTTCTCGGATTGGTAGCACAGTGAGCCGTTGTTTGGCTTTGCGGTGATCAAAACAGCTAATCCTGTCCACCAGACAGGCGTGATCGATGTTTAACGCTTAGGCTCACGAATGTCTCTCGATAATTATGGTCTTCTTAATCGCAGCGTTACTATATGTACTTACTATATGAAATTAGTTCACGTTTTCAATAAGTTAGAGAAACGACTAGAGATTTATCTGCGTTTCGGTATTATTGATATGCATATTCTGTACAGTGCAATTCGAGTCAATGCAATGACTTTAATTCCTCCGGCTGATTGGCATGATACGGACAGTTGGTTTTAGCCTGCCTAATTGTTGAATTGCCGAGTGATCTAATGCTGGATGACGCGAACGCTGAAGATATATAATAATTATTTTAACGAGTGTGCTATACCTAAAAGAAGCATTAACAATTTCCTTTGGAGCAATAATTTTAAACAAACTTATTAATGCAGATCCTTATGCGAGATGAAAATTGTCGAAGTTAATTTTAAAACGTAGAAATCAGAGAAAAATGAATGCGAGATAATGAGATGAAAATTACTCTATCGAAGGACATTTTTATTTAATTTCCGACAGATAAAATGTTGAAACGTACATTGCTCGGCAATCCGACCAACGAACGGAAGCACAGAGGCTCTATAAAAGAGTGCCGTGTACAAATGCGCGTTTTTAAAATATTAATTATGGGGACGAAGCTTCCGGTGTTGTATAATACTTTACACCTCTCTCTTTCTTTCTCGCACACTTGTAAATACGGAGGGGACCGTCTAATTCTATCCTGGGAATGGACCTTTTTTGGAACAGCTCTTGTACGCAAAGTTTCTTGGCGATGAACCTCTCGACCATTGTCTGTCATGGTTAACACAGTTATCACCAAATCACCACGGAGAAACACAGAAATTAAAATAAGTTATTCAATTGAATTGACTGAAAAAGCCAGAATGAATTCTAAAGAATAATCGTGGTACGATCGTGGTTTGTCGCCAGGGAACGATGGAAATATTCGCAAAGAGTGTTAGCAATTTTGCCGAAGTAACATTGAACCGCTGAATCGAAAAATAAAAAGATAAGATGATAACGATAATAAAAACGGAAGCGATTCAAAAGAATAACTAACCAACCGAGAATTTTAACAATAATAATAATACCCCCCGTTTCCCCCCTGCTCGACTTCTGTCTCGCCTTCTGATTGGCTCTCTCTGCATTGGCACGTTGGTGACTAACTTGAAGTCGACATCACACGAGCTCCAGCGAACATCGTACGTCGACGTCCTCGAAGACCGAAGGTTGGGACAAGGTCGATCCTGCAGCACCGCCAAAGCGGTCCGCATTCGACAGCTTCAAAAGGTGACGCCACTGTAAACAAAAACACGCACAGAAAAACAAATAAACAAACAAACAATCGCCGCCAACGAAAAACGTGTTCCGGGACGCCTTCATTTTAGCCGACTGCAGCGTATCTCATATCACCGGTGCATCGACCACAATTTCAAATTTTTCAGCGTTCTCGAACATGAAATTCAGACGAGCTTTTTTCTAGTCAATTAATCAAATGATTTTTAAAATTATTTTATTCCTACTTCAAACTCTGAAACACTTGAAAACGTGGTAGATGCTGAAATTGTGCAAAGCACCGTAGACGAAGACTTCCGCCATCGTATTTAGTATTTGTCATCCTGCACAGCTCGTCGAGTCACGTAAATCGTGTGAACGTTCTGAAAGTTGATGGCACTCCTGAATCTTCGAACGATTACATAAATAAACGTTGAGCGGACGCTGTCGAATTCAATGGACAGTGCCATCGAATCAGTCGTTGACACGAAGACTGACAGTCCCGTAGTCAATCAGCATCTCACCGTTGAGCTTGCACAGAGGTAACGGGGCCACGCATTGTTCACGTTTCAGCAACCTAACTCCACGCCTCGCGATTAACCTAACACAACGCAACCCAGCACAGTAGCGAACGTAGCAGAGCTTTGGTGTGTGATTTCGTTTTTTCTCCTGTGAATTTTGTTGTCGGAGCATATATTCATCCTCGGAGCTTTGACCCACGAAAGTGCATTATACATAGTTTGCGCACTCCTCCATTCGTGACCAGTCTCTCTATGTTGTTTTTCCTTTACGTTTGCAATAGTTAGCATCATCACCACCTAGGTAAGGGTTTGCAGCCGAGCCGGGACACGTCTCTTCCCAGTGAGAGAGTACAGATCTTCTCTCATCCGGGTTTCATCCAAGTCTCATCCAGTCGTCAACGCATATTATACTTTGTTTTTCGTTCATCGTTCGAGCGCACTTGTCCCGCACTTATTTGTATTATAGATTTATTATTGAATGAGAATATGATGGATAATCGAGACTTTGTTTCTTGTAAATTACAGCACGACCACCCAGAGCACTCAGAACAGCTCTCTCAGCCCGCAACAGGATTCCGCATGGCTCGACGGACTCAACAGCCCACTCATCCAGGACGAAGGTGACAGCAAGATGCTGAAACTGAGATTCGACGTCTCCCAGTATACCCCTGAAGAGATCGTTGTCAAGACTGTGGACAACAAGTTGCTGGTGAGTGATCGAATTCATCAATTTTCGAGTGAAACCGACAAGAGTAGAAACTCGTAAATAAGAGGCGGGGACGAAGGATACGGCTGGGTTTTAGGGAACGAACCTATGCGCGACGATGAGAATCGGCTATTTCCGTGGCCGTGCGAATTGCTGCCAAGTGCGCTGCCTTGCGATTTTCCGAGTCGATTTCGCGACGGTTGTATCGGCCGACCGCGGGCGTCGCTTAATTGGAACGGGAAGACAATTGGCTTGTTACTTTCTTCTTTGAGACTGCGACCACCGACGTCCCGTCGCGCGACAAATGCGAAATTATTACGCTTGACTCATCGGGCGCATATTTCGCAGCGAACCAACCGACTGTTGCGCAACTTGGCACCGGCCGAAAGTGGCCCATCTTTTTACGCAATCCGCTTCGACCACCGTTAACGTACCATCGAAACTTTTCAATTACATTCTCGCGAACCTATTTGCGTATTTCTGTCCGCTCCGTGCTTCTTATTTTGACCCACTGCGAATGGAACAAAAATTGCGCTGTTACATTGAGGGCTTTACGGTGCATCTCGCGCCGTGCTTAATTACGAAGACGCGCTCTCGAGTAACGAGAATTGCCCTTTCGCGAGTTACACACGGTGGAGTCGACTTCCTGCCGGGAAGTGACGCAACAAGACCAATTAGAACGTTCTACATCGTTCGCGAGGAGCCTCGAAGAGCCGAGATGGCAAAGCGGCGGAAAATTCTGAACCTCCGCGCTTCCTGGTTGCTCCAGGCGATCGTAAATCTTTCGATGTGCTCGTACAGGCAACATTTAATCTCTCTAGTCCTCGAATAAACCTGCGCTGCGCTTGCCGATACTTTTGGAAACCTGTAAACTTGTTAGTTTTACTGGTAATTCGTTCTTCAACGTCTTAACCATTTTTGGATACACGAAACGCGTATGAATGCATTCGACAATTTTGTTCGAATCCAATGAATCGTTCAACGAAGTCCAAGTTGAATTTGTCGAACGAAGAATCGTTCTAATCCAAAGTTTTGGAGGAAGGGGCCAATTCTCGCAGGAAGTGGGAACCAGAATTTTCGGCGAAGCGTGCTCTCGCGTTCAAGTTTCTTCTCTGGTCGTGGTCGGCGTGTTCCGTCGACGAAAATAACCGTCGACGAAAATAAGTTCACGGCGCTCGTCACACCGCGACGGCTTAGAATAATGTTCGGCCATTGTGAAGCTCATAAACGCGAATCTGGCAGCGCCGAGATTCTTCCGAGCTTCTTCAATCGGTTTGTCTCCTGAACTCTTCGTGGATCGTTGCGAATTTCTCCGAACATCTGAAAACAAAATAGCAGAAACTTGGCTGGCGCCGACGACAATTGTGAGAACTGTTCTTCTTTGGCAGGAGCGCTGCACTCGATAAATCGAATTTTTCTCACTGGATTTACTTTACGCGTACATATTAGATAATACGATTGATAGGAATTCGATCGTGAACGATCATTTTGAACGAACCTGTGGATTTGCGTATTACGTTATTTTTTGTGAAATGATTTTTACGCGTGGATGGTTCGCAGAAGCAACAACGAAAGCGCGAGTTTCGACATTTTCGACGCTTTCGACTGTCGCGACGGAAAAATAATGCACCACCGTCGCGCGTCGGTGCAAGAGGGAAGTGGAGAACGAGAGGTCGTTGCACCGCGATAGTGCACTCTCTCGGTGCAGTGGAGGAAAGATCAAAGCGGAGGAGGATCTTGCGCGTACACGAACGGCGCCGCTTTATTTCGATTTCCTTGGTCAAACGACCGGTGAAGTACCTTGTCGTTCCTTTGTAAAGATACTACCTCCATCGAGTCATACGAAAAGCTTATGATCTAGACAAAATTTATGACTGGGCAAGATTCTTGCTATTCAAATGTAATTCGATATTTCGATTTCCTTGGTCAAACGACCGGTGACGTACCTTGTCGTTCCTTTGTAAAGATACTACCTCCATCGAATCATACGAAAAGCTTATCATCTTGACAAAATTTATGACTGGGAAAGATTCTTGCTGTTCAAATGTAATTCGATATTACAGAGCATCCGATTAGACGCCAGTCGATTTCACGTTCTCGGAAAGTTGCCTGGAAAATTCTACAAGGGACAAGAGATTCTATAAACAATTGAGCGGAGCATTTCGCGAACAATTAGTCACGCGACGGTGCAGAACCAGCTAAAGAACGACCGCCGTGCGCCGCGCGCCGACCACCTCGAAACAGGTTGTCCCGGTGTAATCGTGGTCAAGGTCCGTCTCGAATCGGGGTCGAGCTCTCGCTGGTCGTCGCCTGGTCCTTAAAGGGCTGGCCCAAGGACGCGTTCCGAAGGATGAGCGGAGCACCAGACGAAGCGAAGAATGCGAGAGAGTTCGCTGGCGTCACGCTCCCGCTCGATAAAGCACACGCGGCCCGGATAAATAGGAGCATGGACCGGTTTTATTCAAACACCGAGCGCGTCGTCGCGTCGCGCCTTGTGTTGCGTTGCGAAATATCTCGTCTCGTTCGTCGTCGTATAGTGCTCTCGTTAGTTCGCGGCCATTTAGGGCAACTGGGTCGCGAACGCCTCCCTCGATTCAGCTGGAATCGATTTTTAATGGGCGCCGCCGATAACGCCTTGATCGAATGGTCTTGTACGTCTGGGTCCGCTACAGGTGTCTGTTGGCTCGATCCTCTTGACACCTAGTGTCCTAGAAAGTGCACTCGAGTGATGCGCATAGTTGCTTTTATAGGAGAAGTCATTTTGCATTGGTGTACGTGCAAAAGTCGAGACCGAAGTGTCGCAGATAAAATTTCACACGATCGGGCCGCGTAGAGCATGCTCTCGGGAACACGTGTCCGGGCTTTCGAAAGTCAATTAAAAGCGTCGACGTAACGCGAGACTCTTTTCCGGACTGTCTAATGGCGTATACTCTCCTTGACCGAAAAAGGAAAGCCCGCGACGACGTGCCACGTGTTTTCATAACAGCTTCATCCGCGACCTAAATTTTAGCGCCAAACAAGGTAATAGCCCCGCGCCTTTTAAAAAACAGTCCATTCAGTTTTGTATAGTATAGAATGTACAGTTACCATGGATGGTATCCATGTATACTGTAACTCATTATTTCGTATTATTTTTTTCTAATTATTTTGCCACAGCAAACTCAAAAATGTATCTCTTGAAAAGGATCCATACAGGGATCGAAACGTTGAGTTAAATTAATTTGCAAACTTGCTGCTGTCTTTAATGATCGAACCTTGCGCCGAAATTACAAATTTAGTTTATAGAATGGACGTTAGTCGCGTTGATCAACCTGTACCAAGTTTTGGCTCGTTTACGCCAGAAAAATGTCGCGAACGCGATGATAAAGATTTCGCGAAGGAATCATTAGGAATAAAAAAAGTGATGCCAGTTTTTCGCAAAGATTGCGGGGACAGGTTTTATTGTTTTCGGGTAAAACGCGAGTTCCGAGGATTCCGATGCCAGCAAATTGATGATCGGGTGTCGTCGGGTAGCCGGTTCCACGGATTGCGTAGTCCCCGCGGTCCGGTAAGACGATATCGAGGCGGAAAGCTTAGATCCTCGCGAGAGAGTTGAGTTACCAGTTACCCAGGGGCTCGTCCACCGGTGGCTCCCTTTGCTCTCCGCGATTTCCCTCCGTTTCCCTCCGTTTCCCTCTGTGTCTAGGGTTACCTGGGCCGCTGCTCCGGTTGCTTGCTTCGCTTGCTCGGCCGCTTTTCGTCTTTTACGACCAGCACCGATCGATATCGCGAACAGACAGTCAGCCGGCTGTGAACGGAGCTGAATGGCGCGACGCGGAGAGCCACAAAAGAGAAAGAGGGAAACAGACTAGCAGACGCTCGAGGCCCGACGAATTTACATCGAGTCATTTCTTCTCTCTGTCTCTGCGTTTCTTCCGATCGTCAGTTCCATGTTAAGTTGCCAGGTTATGGGGAAGGGCCCCGTGCATTTAGGTTTCCGTTTGCGTTTACGTTTACAGTGGAGGGTAACGCAATCCGCCGGTTAAAAAGACGGTTCTCAGACGGTGAAACAGGTCCCGCGACCTCTACACCGCAACACGGTTCCACTTGGTTCTACCCGAGCAGAAAACCCGCGATTCTCCGGTTGCTTTACTCTAACCGCCACCTTTCTAATCGTCTTCTTTGCCGGAACGATCCACCGGTTCGTTGAAGTCGATGGAACTTTGACACGGCTCGTTTTCTGCTAATAACTTGTTAATAAAGCCGCGAAGGAGACTTTCGCAAAGGAAAAAGTTACTTCGAATCACCTCGACAATGACTCCTTTCGAGTACACCATTTTTGGGACGCCCTGCGTAACTGTGGAAGTAAGACTGGAGACCTCACCGGCGCGGCGATCAACGAGTTCACATGGGAAGAAAGCATTAAAATAATCCTGTAGACGACGAGCAGGCTGAATTGCAGCCTGCTCGCTGCTAGTCAAACGTTCTGATCCATTTAACGCGACTCCGCGATGTTTTTCTGCGGCGAGCTACTGCACTTCCGGTGAACGATGCACTCGAGGCGCCGCAGCGTCGTTGCATGCGAATCGTGAGTTGCGACTCGTGAGTTGCAAATCGTGAGTTGCGAAACGGCACGAGCCACGCTCTCGCTGAAATTGTCCAATTTATAGCGTTAGTCCTGAATTTCTTAATCCATCGAAGACTATTCAGATTTTCACGTTTGCAAATTTCGTATCGTTTGCTTATTGGTTTTAACGATTACACAAACTTTGTTGCTCGAGCTCAATACTAGACTAATCGAATTCGAGTACGATGGATTGTACAGTACATTAGTCCTCGATTTCTTAATCCTTCGAAGACTATTTAGATTTTCACGTTTGCAAATTTCGTATCGTTTGCTTATTGGTTTTAACGATTACACAAACTTTATTGCTCGAGCTCAGAACTAAACTAATCGAATTCGAGTACGATGGATTGTACAGTTCGCGATTTCCCGCAAGGTGAAGGCCAGGCTATTTGGTTCGTTGGCAAGGAATGAACGCGCGGACAGGTCGGTCGAAACTGGTCCAAGAACGAGAATTCCTCGCTTCGCGTTGCTTTGCGTCGCGTCGCATTGCTTCTCGTCTGCATACTCGAGGAGAGGACACCGAAACGCAGCTCTCATTAGCGTAGTTTGCGTAACGCAATTAGCGCGACGAGCCTCGCCCACCCTCGCCCGCTAACGCGGATCAGCCTCGCTGCCTTTTCACGCGTCTGCCTCTGGGTGCGGTCCAAACGCATTTTTACACCTGCATTTTTTACTGGCGAATCTACCTGGACACGTCTGTAACCGTGCACCATCGTTATTAGCGTGCCGATACGCTGATTTTGTTGGCTGGATCGAAATGTATAACAGATTTGTAACAGCATACGATAGGAATCGAGAAGACTCTAGGATTCTGCATGTGTTAACGATATGTAAATCGCAGGAAACGATAAGAAAACGGGTAGAAAGTCCCGTTTGCAGTTTCTCCGCGGTTTCGAAGCCGCGGTTCGTAAAATCGGCCAGCACCTAGACCGACTTACGCCTGCAGGCACATTAAAAATAGAGATTGCATCACTCGCGTACAGCCAGTATCGAGTATCCGTTCGATGCTATGCAAATATCACGGCACTCCGGCCACTGTCTTACGGGATTTCGTATAAATGAATTTCATTAGCGAGCAGCGGGTTACGTCACGGCACAACGCGGCGCGATTAGTGGAGACCGATCGGCAGTGCTGTGGTGGTGTCATCGACGTATTTAGCAATCGCGTGGCCATATAGTTCTGTAAAATTGTTATCGTATCGGGGACCTTGGTGTATCTGTTTTGTTTTTTTTTTAATAAAATTCTATTGTATTCAAGTATAATATTGGACTACCCTCGCGGCTGCGGTAAACAATGAAATTGATTGAATAGTTTGAAGAACATTCAATGAAGTTGAAGAATGCATTGTAAAAGGAGGAGCGATTAAATCACAGTATAAATCAATTAGCGTGTCCAAACAACTTACCTCGACTGTCGACACATTCTCCGCGTTTATTATATTGTTCTTAGGCTTAACGATGCATTTCCTTGCATCCCGACTCCCCACGGTCTCTCGTTATCGTGCTCTATTCTTGTGTTATACGTGTATTCACACATGCGGGCAGACTCTAATTTGCAATTTAGAGTCTATCTAGATTGATCATTCCCTGCCGCGTGGTTCGTCGGTGCTCGTAATCGCGGAAATTGCAGTTGCGACAAGGTGTATCGCTGATCGAAAGAGATAATCCTAATGACTGATTCCTGACACGTTCGCGTACCCGAGGGATCGAATTCGTTGATGATGTCAGCGAAGAGAAACAACCTCGAATCAATCAGTTTCAAAGGAATTATTTTATGCAACGAGTGTTCGCGTAACGGAAGTTTTATCGTGTCAGAAAGTGGAACAACTTTAAATTTTGATTTCTTGTTGCCTGATTAGAACCGTAATCCTTCGAGGATCGATTCCTCGCCGACTCCGCGTTGACTGTAAACTTTCATCGTTCCAGAAACGTCCGTCAGGATAATCGCCCTTTTGTTTGCTCGCGTGCGCGTCCCATCGATCGCCATTTTCTTGGACGTCGTATCCTTCGTCATCCTGTTCTTCTTACTCGCTTATCAACTGGAGTTCCAGACGAGACGGATCGAATTATTGACCCTTAGCGGTTTAGCACTCGAGTGGTGACTCTGAGGCACCACTAAAAATTGCTGTACCCTTATTCAAAATATTCTTTATATTATTAAATATATCGGTATGTGATCAATTACTAAACATTTAGGTATTGTATGAGGTATTATACCAGCTTCATGTCCACAAAATTTGAAAAATCATAGGGAATGGAAATATTCCGGCGAGGAAGAAATGTTTAATCTTACAGTTCAAATATCTCTGAGTCTGCAAAGGGTTAATAATTGTGAGACATTTGCATATCATCGATCGGCCTGCTATGAGTCCGCGTTCGTGGAACGTTGCGTGAGCGTTTCTTTGTTAGTCGTTACACTTGGAGGATCGCTTTTTCTGATAGAATCGGCAATCTGGGGTCCCTCGATCTACAGGGTGTCTCGTTCGAGCAGATCCCTGAGTATATGGAAGTTAATTACTAGCTGACTGCGGATTTTATGCTTTGCATGTTTTGCTATATTGAACTGTTTCGAAGCGCTCAGGTAAGATCAAAGTAAAATTATTATAGTAATCGGCCACCTGTTACGATTAGTCGTCGACACTGTTGCTAAACGATCTTATTCGCAGCGACCTCATCCCCTATGCCAACAGAGTTTCGTCATCGAATTGGCAACCGGGCCAGAGATTCCTCTTTGCGTAGACGATACCTGATACCTGTGTGAATTTTGGAAATTCTCATCGATCATTAGTTATCAGAGACGAATCATCTTCTTTCGGTGAACGAGGCAGATCTCATAATATTTTTTCATATATTACTTCACGCCGACTTCGACTGCTCGTCCACGTTATTATCGCTACTCCAGCCTGTCCAATTGTAGACAAACAATACCGATTAATAGAGGAACATAAAATTAGGCTGTCAGATTCCTCAATTATATTTTACAAATTTTCTTAGCTGTACATAGTACCGTTCGATCGAAGTTTGTATGAAAGCTGTGCTGCCAGAATTAAACCGGTTTCCACCCGACGTTAGCTGCTGTTAGACGAATGTTTATTGCTTCATTCATTTTGCACAATAGCGTATTTGTTAGAAACACAAAATTGCGATGCGAAACATAGTTGAGTTACCGATTTAGCTGCTGGTAAACATTTATAGATACATGTGTTCGTAACCACGCGAAATATTGGGCCAAGCATCTCTAATATGAAATTGTTGCTGCGCAAAACGGGACAGGCATATTTTTCTAGCAAAATTATTGATCGCTCAGTGCAAGAATTATACAATTTCAAGAATAATGCTAATTACGAGCAGAACTTGAGATTTTCTTGGAAGATACGGAACTGGAGCGACAGCAATCTCTTTTTGAGATATCGATTCGGTCCAGGGACGCCATAGGGTCGTCGCCGAATCTGTGGCGCCCCTCGGTCGCCATTTTCCTCGTATTATTATCTGGATTTCCTTGTTCCACCCACGTGCACGTTTTCTCCATCGTCGAAACGATAACGCAGGATCTCGTAAAACATCCTCGGATTACGCAGCATTATGGCTGTCCCCCTTAACCTAGTTACCTAGCTTGTTTGCGTCGTTTTACGAGCTACGCTCATCCCCCATCCCTCTTCCTACGTCGACTATTCACCCTATTTTCCGGGAATTTGCTGGGTGTGAAACGCTATTTCCTGATCCACATTTTCATGTGCTTCGTACTAAACACTCGAGATATCGCGTTATGTAGCAGATTTAATATTAGCATCATCGATAACCCGTTTTCCAGTGAAATTTAGCCATTTCCACGTAGACAAGGCCACGGAATCAGGCCAGCAGGTTCGATTAAGTAGTCGTATTAATAAATCAGCTGGGACAGGCTCGTTTCTGCGATCACGCGACCGCTGAAAGTCGATCGCGGGTCGTAGTGGTCAAGGGGTGCGATAGCGTATCGAGGTCGTTTTAGTGTTTAGTATTGCGGCGCTGTCTTTCATTCGGACAAATCACCGCCGTTTTTATCGTACCTTGGCCACGCTCAAACTGATTTATTTCACAAAAATATTTTCAGTATCAAGGTAAAAGGAGCGCCGCGTCCTTGTATCGCTGCAATGTAATGTAGAGTTGAAACGAAAGTTTCTTGTGTGTCCCAATAGCGTTTCTTTTTGCGTTCTGGGAAAGTGAAAGAGACTGCGGAGCTTGAGAAGTTGGGAAATGTTTGGAACTTTGTGCTGATTTAGATAGTTAATCCTAGTAATGGACGAATATTTATATTTTACCGGAGAATGATCTTAGGGATGGAAAGCTGAAGAAATCTGTAATAGTTTATAATCTACGGTTGTTGCTGAGACATGCGAGATTAGGCATTGTTAATAAACAACTTTTCTATAAGTTGTAATTTTTTGTGTCTTGTTTGTTGCAGGTCCACGCGAAGCACGAGGAGAAGACAGAGAGCAAATCGGTGTACCGGGAGTACAATCGCGAGTTCCTGCTGCCAAAGGGAACCAACCCCGAGAGCATCAAGTCCTCGTTGAGCAAGGATGGCGTCCTGACCGTGGAAGCTCCTCTTCCAGCGATCGGCTCCGGCGAAAAATTAATCCCCATCGCGCAGCAGTAAAAACCACCGTTAAAAACCGTTGCGAACGCGCAAGAACGAAACCCCTCCCTCCCCCTGAGATTCCATCATCGATGCGCGTCCGTGATATCAGATCGCTGCTTCCTGTCCTGCTCCTCGTGAAAAATCCTCTTCGAAGTAAGTACCAACTCCTCTCTAACCTTCTATTTTGTAATATCCAATTTGTCTCTCTTGATCTTTCAAGCCACCGCGATCCTTCATTTCCCACGATAAACAATCGTTTAAAAATCTCCCCACGATTTTGGCTCCTTGTCCGACAAAGGAAAACGCGTTCGAACGAAAAGGAAGGGTTTCTCGCAAGGTTTTGAGTCAAGATCAAATTGTACGATCTAAAAGATATCCTCTTCGAGGACAACAGACAAAACGACAGGAAACCATTTTGTACTTTTTAAAGTTCAAGGATCGTCGACCGGTCTTTTTTTACAGAGATTTTAACGGGTCGAGCCTTAGAGAAGGGCGCGGTAACGTTCGTTCGAATCGCCTAGTTTTGTATGATGAATTCGAGAATAAGTGTTTGATACGCAGCTCCTTCTTGGATGGTTATTCAAGCGTTTATGTTAGGCGACTTTGTTTATGCGATCAATTGAGAACGAAGTATAGGGATTGTCTCTGATTTGAGGTATCAGAAAACTTTTTTACTTTTAGTTGTTCACTGTGTGGACACGGATACATTTGAATAATTTAATGCTTTACTTTTGTTTATTAAGTAGTAATACTTAAAGAATACTTTAACGATTGTGCCTTGTGTGCAAAAAGATGAATATTGATCGATTAAAAGTAATCCTTACAAAAGTCGCCTAATTTAGGCGTTCTAGGGGATCGAATATTCGAATGGCGGAACAGAGCAAGATCAGTCGGTTTCTCGACGTAAAATCAAAAAAAGTGAACGATATCACGATCGTTTAGGCGCGACAGCGTCAGAGTATAATTATAGGAGAATGTTTGATAAATTATTCTTGATTTTTTGGTACGAGCAGCTTTTTGACGCTTTGATATTATACTTCCTTTTAGAAGTAACAGAAAACTTTTTCAAATACACGCATTGCCTTTGAAAGTCCAACAAAATGAAACAAAGTAAAACGAGAACTATTAACAATTGATTCTATATCTTTGGATGTTCTTTCGTGGGGGAAACACGAGCAGAAACAAACAAACAACAAATAATTCAAATATTACTGTCGTGTGTAATCGAACGCGAACGGAGGAGAGATCTTCCGTGAACGATAACTTATGTATGTGTTAGACTTAGGTACTACGTTAAAAGACTATAACACGAGAATGCTTAGAGTATGTAAGCATTGCTATGATGATGATGATGAGAATGAGGATGATGATTACTATTATTATTTATGAATATTTTACTATTGTCGAGATACGTACAATGTTTAAAAGGTAATGCGAATAATGTGGAAGTTTAAATAAAAATAAACCTTCAAGGTGTTACATGCTTTTCTAAAGTTCAATCGTTCCATCCACTTATGACTTCCAGATCCTCTTTTAGGTTTCCAGCTTCCAGCGTGCGAAACGCTGATGAACTTGTCAAAGAAAATAAAGAAAAAAAAAAGAAAAAATGTCATAGTTTTTTGCACGGATTATCACAGTTTATTGATTCGTTATTGTAATCGTTTATTAACAAAATATTCTATCTTCTTATATATGTACATATTGTGTATAGATAGCTCGCGCGAACCCGGTTACACTGTTCAAAACATGCTCACGTTAACGCTTCGCGGTTTGCGATTTGAATTTTTGCAACAGAACGGTAATTGACGAAACGAAATGGGAACGCCGACGTACCGCAAAGTGTCGAAGATATTTATACAACAAACCTTGACGATTGACATACAAGCGGGATTTTTTTAACAATTGAAAGCAATTGCGCTCGAACCAAGTTCCTGTCAATTCAAAAATAATCTTCAACCAAATCCGATCAGTTCGATGTACGATTGCCTTCGAGTATAAAAAATATATGACGATTAACACGCAATATTGAATTTAAAAACAAATATTTATGTACACAGAAGAATCTGAGAAACTTGTTTTGTTCGCTTCGATCATTCTCGCAATTTACAGTCAACGACAAAAGTCTGAATATATTTAACAGACATCGGACAATTAAAAAACAACTACGATTCTACAGATTTTACGAACCTGTTCATGAAAGTGTAAACTGTTGCTTTTCAATTGTCCAAATTGGATCAGTGTTTAGAAAATATTCGAGAACGCTGCCCATCCGTGTCCAATTTCAAAATAGCACACCGACTTTTGCGACCGACCGTCCTAATCGCTCTAACGTCGCAATTAGGATTACAACGTAAATACAAACGACGTGTCTAACGCTTAAACTACTCGTTTACTGATTTGGTATAATATCATACTGACTGGATATCATTGTGTCAAAAGGCGATAAAAACCATCGACGCGATCGACCGTTAATAAATACGATATAAAACAGGCTTCAAGACTGATGCTCGCCGATTCGCAGTGGATCTTCAAAATGTGGAACCCACTTTCCCAGTGGGTTCGATCCGTTTTGTGTACTGGTTCCGAGGTAACATTGTTTTGTTCGTATTTTACAGGTTGCGTCGCCTTAACAGAACCCCGAAGGTCCATTAAACTTCGGCTCTCCTCCTTCCCACAAATTGTTCATAAAGATTCGTATCAAAGTTTACTTTTGCATGGAAAGTCTATTGCTTCGAAAATAAAATTAACGCTCCCCTACTTCCTTCCGTGGAGCACTGTTTTGGTTCTTTGTTCTCAGATCACGATAAACAAGTTACTTATTAGATTTTCATAAGCTGGATGCGAATCTGCAACCATTTTTCGTTGTCATACTCGTTGGCGTTGAGAATGTTAAAATACGACTACCGTAAGCATTCTATATCCTTATAAAAGTTAATGCTTCGATCATTCGAATATTCACATTGTTAGAAAATATAACATTATACTTGAAAGAGTCTTCCACAGTTAAATCTAAAAAACGACTTCAAAATGTAATTGTAAAAAATCGAGGATGAGCAAAATGCTTTCCAGATTCGCCTTCAGCAGAAAAATCCGTCGTCCCGTTGTTTACCAGAATTGTTTAACGTCGTACAGTTGTCGTTTCAGTCGTTAATCACTGTTGCTGCCGCACTCGCGTGGCTCCGGCGGCATTTGCATCAAAGCGTTGCCCCAGGGGGCACAGATCTCTTGTCGCCCTCTCTGTTCTATATGCCCGGTATCTCCGCAGAGAAAAGTGGCGCGTCAGACGCCGTAAACGTTGGCGATTTTCCCTCTCTGGCAATGCGAAGCGCTTGGTGAACGGACACGGTGTCTAGCTCCTTTTGATTAGGTTTCTCGTTATCCAAACAGATATCAGCTGCTCTTTTACCGAAAGGATCTAAGACCTTCACTCTATAATCGACGATAGTGGACACAGGATTACCGGTGAGCCTCAAATTCTCCAAACAAGGCAGATGTCCTATGTTCTTCACTTCTTCGATCTTCTCTATCCGATTGCAGCTGACATCCAAGCCCTCCAGGGAATACAACTTCGAGAAGCTTGACAACGACGTCAGCTTGTTCTGCGATAAGTCAATGTACACAATGTAACCGAGTTTCGTGTGCAGGTTATCCGGCAACGTCGTGAAATTGTTTGACGCCAGGTACAGGTGCGAGAGTCTCGGCAGTAAGGTCACATTTGAAATCTCCGATAGAAGATTGTTGTTCAAGGTCAGACATTCTATGTGAGGCAGCAACTTGATGGCCTCGTCTATCACCTCGATTCGGTTTTCGCTCAGGTCTAGGTGGGTCACTTTTAACCAGACATGGGAGTCGTTCGCGTTCTCGATGCCCCTGTGCACTTCTTCGCACATAGCAAACTCGACGATGTTCTTCAGCTTCGTGTGGTTTACCGTTAGTCTGACGACGGTGTCCCTGAGATTGCCCATGTTGTAGATCTTCTCCACAGGGTACCGATCGATCGTTAGGTCTTCTATGTTCTTGAAGGTAGTGAATTCTATCGAAAGCATCGACGTGTTGATGTTGCTGACTTTGTAGGGCTCCGAGCTGCCTTCAATTATGAGGCCGGTTAAGTGGGAATTGAAGTCTAAGACGTGACTGAAGTCGTACTTCTTGTCTACGACTTCCAGTGTTGGACAGGGGTGCTTCAATCTCTCGCTGATCGCGTATAACTGGAAACAAGTGATTTCATTAAGCTTGCATCGAGAAAAGCTTCGAGGTTTCATCAAACTTACCTGCAGAGGATTAAACTTATAGGTCTTGGACTTTCTTAGGATACTCTCGCCTTCCGTGAAGAACTCCAACGCCATGCTCTGTAGTAAGAAAAATATATCGTAGACGTGCAGATCTAGAAACACAGCCAATTCTCTGGGCATCGCTTTCTTTAGATAGTGGTAGATCGCAGCGAGGTAGACCTCCAGACTGGTTCTACGCTTCTCCACGAAGGCTTCACACTTGTTGCCGATCAGCTTCTTGGGTGGCAATATGTCCTTCTCAACGCAGTGCTCCGTGACCAGCTTCTCGTGCAGCTCCGCGAAGTCGTTGTATCTGTAACGGATAAAGTAAAGCAATTGGACAACGAATATATTAACGTCACAGGGAGCCGTGTTGGTCTGTAGTGCTACGACAATTTATTAATGAGAAATATAAAAAAGTGAAAGATCTAAGCAATTCAAGAATGTTACGATGTTGCTTTTAATGTAACAAAGTCGTTATAAGATGAAATCAGTTTGTACATTATTTCTGCTTTCCATAATCAGTGCAAAACATTTTTGTTTTGCATAAATATCAATGTGGCAACACCTTAGGAGTCCTTGAAGACCTTCGTACCAGAGTACCGAATGAATGGTAGCTTCGGGAATCACCTGAGGAAGTGCCAAGGAACTTGACGCAAGTCAACGTACCAACAGAGCGAGTGTCCTTGAAAAAATCTGAAGTGATAGCAATATATCTTGGAGGACAATAATGCATAATATGTAGGCCACTGTGTCTTTGCGACACAATGGCTGCTCACCTGTGTCTCACAGTCCATTTGATCGAAGCGATCGCAACCTCGATGCAATAGTAAGTGACACCGTCGACGGTGTCCGTCGACGGTATTTTGATCCGAACGTCGTCCTGGTTCAATAGAAGACACGCCATCCTGCGGCGGAGTGGTCTAGACGATCGTGTCCGGTTTGGACGTGGCAATACTTGTCACTGTTTTTCGATCGGGCCGAGAGGTTATCCTGGATCGCAGACAGGAGAGGCTGGCTGACGGCTGACAATATCGGCTGTTTTGCATCAGAGAGAGGGAGGAGCGTTATCCGTACGGTGCATCGTACTCTGTTGTTTCTACGGGCGCGCCTTTTTCCCGGATCCTTGTCTCGCTACGTAGCGCAGTTTCATCGAAGCGTACATCTTTGACAGCGACAGAGCGACTCAGGACACCGAGAGTTCGTGTCACTCGAATATTTCAGTGTTCTCTTACGCCCTCTAGGATATACATGTACATCGATGTACATATTCTGGTCTCCTCTGGTTGAAGCGGCTAAATGGCTGAAGTGAGAAACAGAAGGCCATCGACTGAGGAGATTCTTGGCGGTAAGAAGGCGAATGAAGACGTGAAATATTGAAATGTTACATTCTCCGACGAACGTATGCGAGTTACATAGATATTTCTGACGATGTTTTGGCGTTGGTTTCTAAGATCTAAAATATTCGAAGCAAAACTAAATCAAGAGTATTTATTTGAATTTTTTGAAGTTAATACTGTGCTCGAGCGAATTATTTGCAGCTGCTCTATGCATCTCCGGAAACCAGAAATTTTGGCCTCTTCCTTATGCAAAAAATCCAAGTTTCAATCCTAGGAGATCACTGATTCAAATGTTATACGTATTTAGAATTGGCTAATTTCAAATCTTTTTGCCGGGAAAGAATTCCCGCCATGTTTGTATGTAATAAGCAGTAATAACATATATAGTATCTCGTCGGTGCAGAAGGCCACCGATGCGACGGCATTTCGTCTTTCGTCGTGACATTATCTGCGCAGCGATATGCTTTATCGGTCGAGCGGTGGCGCGTCAGATTTGAATTCAGATTCGATAGGTTTACGGTTTACAAGATAAATGAGCGGGTTAATTTATGATTACATAACTTAAGAAGAGACTTGTTTTTCCAGGATTGCAAGGGAGTGGGATGTGTCTTTTTTAATCTTATTTAACCTCGCTTTTTGAATTCTTCTATGAGAATAATTTCGCGACGGGACCTACAGTTTAGATTAAAGGTGGATTCCGAACCACCTTTGGGCACCACAGTATTTAGATGACGCATGGAATATTTCCAGAGGTGCCGTGGGATGCGCCTTCCCCCGCAATCCTGGAAACAGGTCTACCCCCTTGAGAGAATATATCAATTTTTATGCGGTTTCCGTTTTTCTCTTTCTTGTCAGATCAAAAACTCGATGCACGATAGCGAATAAAGTTGTTCGCATATCACGCACCGTTCGATACTATGTAACTTTGATCTATACATATAACAACTTCCTCTACATACTCTAACATGTGCAACTGTTCCAGATATACAGCCTGTTCCAACTGCGCGGGTCACCCAGTACAAGACACCTTCCGAAACGAGCCCGAACAAGGAAATCGATAAAGCAGGACGCTTTTATTTGCCCAAGTTTTACGCAACACCGAAGGACCAAGCAGAGCAGACATCCAGGTAAATAGAAGCAGGTGCGGTGCAGCTCAATGAGTCCCTAGTTCGAATCGTTCCTGTACAACAGGTAGCCTGCATTGTTCTTGAACGGCGGAAGATCCATCGCATCGGTCCAGCAGTGGCGTAGATCAGTGAGTCAGCGAGCTGATGTTGCGCACGGAATTTTTTCACTGTTTCGCAAGCAAAGAATGCGTACGAAAAACCTGTGTCGAGGAGGAAGAGGAGGAGGAAGAGGGATCGCCTATCGTCCGCGGGTATTCGCGAACTCCAGCTGACGCGGCCATTAACGCTTTTATTCGGTCGTTTTGTGGATACTCTCGAGGATCCTCGCCTTGGGCATTATCCGAGCACAAAAGGTACGCGAGGGGCGCTTAACGGGAAATGAAAGTATCCGCACAATGCTCTTTCTGTGTTTCCCTTTGATACGGTTCAATGGTTAATAACTCCGTTTCGGTGTAAACGCGGCCGCAAAGCAAACCGGTCGCACGCTCGCACCGGGTCCTTTTTCTGTGAGCGATTTTATTTTTAACTTTTCTCACTGGCGAGGATTTCTTCGCTCGGAAAACATGCTACGGCAATGCCTCGACATATGGCACAATTTGCCCGATCGAGATATTATTAATATTACGCGCGAACGTCTTGTCGAACGTAGACAATGTAAAGTTTCTGACAAAACGTTGTAATTTCACTCGGGATTATGACTATGTGGCGAATCATTATTACATTCTACAAGGAAAACGTTATCGAGCGACTGTAATTTCGTTTTACGACTACTCGATTTTGTGTGATCTAATGCAAACTATTGCAAACGCGACGCGACTGAAATCGCCTGATAGCAGTGATAGCGCGGAGTCTCGAGACATGGTCGGTCGAGATCGGGCCGGATCGTGGCGCTGGCGTTTACGCCACTGCAAATCGGTGGATGCTGCGTCAGGAGCAGCAATGGCGGCACTGGCTTACCTGGCGAGTATACCTACCTATCCTCTCATTCCTCTCTCCCCTCCTGTTCTCACTGTGGTCACGTTCCTCAGGGCAACCCGACGAACCTGTTGCCCGTTCTCATCCAGTGTCGTGTCGCTTTCACGGCGGTCGTGCGCGATTCATCGCCGCTCTTGTTTCTCTTCAACGTTTCTTCCACGGATAATCGATCGCTGCAGATCATCGAAATCCTCCGGATCATTCATCGCTCTTACAACAGCCTCGGCAATTCGACGTAAAGCAACTCCAGTAACGTGTAACCATCGAGAAACATCAAGGATTCTCGAAGAGCTTCGTCGAAAATCGTTATCGGCTGCCAACTCCTAGAAGACGTAACAGCAAGTTTGATAGATCGGTAGTCTTCGGTGATCCTCGAAAATGACCTCGGCAACTACAGACCGGTCCCTGAGACACGATGGGACCGCCTCGTTCGACCGCGTACGTGGAGATCTCGAGGATCGTGTCGCAATTCCGACTCCGATCGAGGAGATCGGCGTCTCTCGACCGACGCTGGCATGCTAGATCCATCTCCCGAACCTCGTTTCAATTACTCGAACCTCCTCGATCGGATTCCTCGAAACCCGTTCGGACCTGTGAGAATATCTAGAAATCGGTCGAGTACTCCGAGAAGGATTTCTGAGCTTGACACCGATCTTTCCGTTCGGGAAACGAAAAGGAGGCGCTATACGTTTAACTCCGAGGATTCCGATGGTGCCAACGCATCCGTGGGAAACCGTGGGAAAATTTATTCCAGCGATCTCGTCGATGTTTTGCACGATCTTTGGTATCAATGGATTCCAGAGAGTGTAGCCGACGTTGAGATGGTCGGCTGATGTCTGTGCGTACATCTGGGAGTTTGGGATTGCTGCTGGGAAAGGGAACTTGCGATTTCTCGGGTTTTGCGGTGACGCGTTCGACGGACGTCTCGACGAGGCCGTGGACGAGAGAGAGAGAAAAAGGGAATCGATCCTGTAAGAGCGAAACGCTCTCTCAGGAGAGAAGCGGGTTCTCTTCGGGTTGGTTGGTTTGTGTTCGTAAGTGTTTCTCTGTGTGCCTGTGTGTTCCGCGCGAGGTGCAGTGAAGTAAAATCCAGTGAGTCGTGTGTACCGTTTCTGGACGTCCATTACGGCTCGCTTCGGCCTACGGCCTACAGCGATCTTCGACTACGGTGAGCTTCTTCTTTCTAGGATCCTTCGTTCGCATAATTAATAAAAAATGAATTTACATTATTCTTTGTGTGGTGTAACTTTGTTTCAGTGTTAGTATGTATGCCGTTTCAATTTTGCGTATTTTTATGGTTTTACAACGAGCGATCGGAATTGCGCGGTGTTTGGACTCGTTTTAACCAGGAAAATGTCGCAAATACGATGGTACAAGTTGCGTGCAAAAAAATTAGTTCAAGATAGAATACTTCACGCAACGGATTAAGAATCCTTAGAATTTTTGATTTATGCAAAAAATCGAAAAACATCGACGAATCGGAAAAGCTAATTCCGCTTTCGTGAACGAACGAAGGAACGCGGAGGCTGTCTCGCCGCGATCGAGGGTGGAAGAAACGCGTGACAAAATGTCCCGGGATATTTGGTAAAGCGTGCGACAACACGGCCTCGTGACTCATAACCTCGAAGCGAACTGCACGGGCAGGTAGGAGGCATTTGAATGGTGGGCGGCCTCTCGAATTCTTGTCGTGTCGTTAGCACTCGGCCGGGAACGCTCGAGCTCGTTGGGGAAACGATCGTTCAACCGTCGATTAAATAAAGAAGCAAAGCCGTCTTTTTGCTCCAAGCCTATTCTGCCCCATTGTGCAACGCGTTTTTGGTGATTTTTACGGCTGGCAGGCCCTAACTAAGGCCTTCCACGACCAGGTAACGAAGAAATTAGTTGACTCTCAAATCTGTACCGGGTGTCGCCCAACAACCAGAACATTGTATAATTATGAAAAAGCACAGAAATATGATTGCGTTCGAATACGAACATAATACGGAAGTGTAAAATACTGAAGATATAATAGAAAGGTATAATACTCAACATAATACCTGAAGTCTTTGAATGTTATTGGCGCGCTGGTACGATCATTCTTGGCAATGATTAAGCTATATTGCAAATTTACATAAAATATTTCGACGTTTCGATCCACGATTGGGATCATTTTCAAGAAACTTATTTCATTGTAATTGCGTCTGTAAGAATTCGTTTTTGTAAGAAACGTCGAAATATTTTATGTAAATTTGCAAAATAGCTTAATTATTGTCAAGAATGATCGTAGCAGCGCGCCAATAACATTCAAAGATTTATAAGCAATTGTCGATCGAAAGAAAGGAAAACATTATAATACCTGAAGATTCAAATCCGAATCCAGCGTTTAGTATCTCACAAATATGGCTAATTGTTGTTCCTCTTTCTCTCGAACCTTTCCGCCGCGAATAAAAATTTGTAATATCCTGAAGATAAATTACGATCGATAACCAATTAATTAATTATAATACGGAAGTATTCTTAAATCGTGTCGACGCCGTAAAGGCGGTGTCCAACCTTGCAATTAGCGAACATTATGGAAGAAATTGTCGAGGAAATGTCGATGAGCGATGGCAAATCTAATCGGAGAACAATTTGTCGCAGGGTAAAGTCTCCGATTACGTGCACACGCAGCAGAAACTGGCGGGAGGAGATAAACGAAGAGCGGAGAACGCGAAGAAGCTGAAACCGCAACCAGAGGTGAGTGTCCGCTCTCTTCTCCTTGGAATGTTGCGTTTGCTCCTCGCGTTCCTACCGAACCATCAACTTCATCGATACTCTTTCAGGAGTCCATCTTTCGTCGAGAGAAACCGTTTATTTCTTATGATTTAAAAATTTTTAACCACCGGCCTCGTCGTCTCGGAATCAAATACAAATTAAGACTGTCGACGCATCGAAACTCGTGTTTCGAATTATATTTGCGGAGCGCGATCATTTGGCACGAAACGACTCCCACCGCGGAAGAAAGGACGTTGGTCCTCGTTCTTCCTCCTTTTCAGACAAACCGTTGACTAACTCGTGGGAAACTCGTCAGATTTTTCGAATGTAATCGCTTTTTACCGGAGCAAGTGGGTCGACGTGGGTTTGTTCGAGGAACAACAGCAGATAGAAAGGTGATGATAGAGTGGAACACTGGGTCAGCCTGCGAGCAATCGGTCGCACTCATGTCGCAGAGTTTGTTTCGTCCCTTGTGAAACAGGAACAGTGGATTGGGTCAACTTGCGGTCTAATCTCGTCCGAAATTGTAGGAAGAGTGGTCGAAATTATTTTCAAATAGTTGAAATGGTAAAAATATGATTTTTGGCCGGCATTACGATACCTAATTTTAGAGAATTGTAGAAAGAGTGACCGGAATTATTTTCAAATAGTTGAAATGGTAAAAATATGATTTTAGCAGGCATTACGATACCTAAATCCAGAGAATTGTAGGAAGAGTGGTCGAAATTATTTTCAAATAGATGAAATGATAAAAATATGATTTTTGGCTGGCATTACGTTACATAATTCCAGAGAATCGATGATCGACAGGCCTCCGGTAAACTCATTTTAATTAGTGTCAACTGGACCGTGACAAACGTTCGTCGCATTCTTTCAGCATGATAGTCACCCCCGCATCGATAACGCATGTCGCGATCGCTTTTCTTCGGCAAGCGATTCGAATTAGAACAGCGCGCAACGCTATAAGAATTCTACACGGAATGCGATAATGCGTTCGATACGAAGAAACAATATAGATTTAGCGTGGCTTGCAGCGAATCGGGAACAATGTCACGCGTTGCATCGTGATCAGGATGCACGATGCACTGCGGGAAACCGGTGTAGGCAGGCGAAAATCTTGTTGCAGGGTTGTTTAAGTATTTAGAACTCGTGTGGCGGGGATTCGTATTCGATGTTGCTCTCTGGGAGCCCTTGGCCTCGAAGCTAAACACTCGCGACATTATTTATTAGCTGCTGATTCGTCGCGTGCAATGCGTTTCATTGCAAGCATACTCTTTCTTGACACTTTATACAGTCCAATTGTTATTGTTGCAAATTCGAAATCTAATTGTAGTCAATTTTATTCGGTGAAGCGCAACGGAATCTCGGTTACACACCCGGACGAAAATGAGAAATTATTGAACGATGTCCAGTTTGCGTTGGGTTAATTTTCAAGTTCGTTCTCGGTGCTTCATCTCCCTGTCATAACTTTCGTATCTCGAATTGAACGCGTTTGTTCGCTCGCTCGCTCATTTGCGGCCAGACGGCTCGCCATCTCGTTTCACTTTGATGTTGTGACCGCGCCGCATTCCACTTCTCTTCATTTTTACCTCTTTCTTTCTTTGTCGAATGCTGGCGGGGTCCGTTTGCACGCTTTCTTGTCGAGCTCGGTCTCCGAACTCATCTGTTGCTATAGCGATTCATGCTAACGCGCGAAATTTTCATGCGGATTGTATTGCGCGGTGATTTGCTAATTTCTAAATGTTGGAACACCAGTATGTAAAAGCACTAATTGCGACATCTCTGTTCATATTATTGTAAGTTGTTTGTTCCGTGTATCCTAAATGTTATGAAAGCGCTCGGCCCCCTTATGTGTGTGTATGCATGCCTAAACCGAGGTACGCGTGTGTCGCTGTTCGCGAGTCTACTTCTTCTTGTATCAAACCTTGCACAGTATAGACGTATTAAAAGTATATTCCTACATTTCTGAGTACGATCTCTCGTTTATACATTATAATGTATAATTATAATGTAATATAATAATGTATTATAATAATGTATTAAATTAATTATATATATGATTATAATTATAATGTGTAAACGAGTAATGTATAAACGAGTCTTTTGTAGCGTATACGCGACAAATCTGTGATGCTCCTTTAATTTCGCGCATCGGTGTACATTAGAAAAAGATTCAACGAAATAATGTCGTTTTCGGAACGTGTCTGTCCGTAATCTACAGCGAACGGTTCATTCTCCGAAGAACCTAATCGCGACTAGACCGGAAGAATCGTGACTCAGGACTCGTCGCTTCTTGCGCCGCGCCGTCGAGGACGGAAGAAACAGAGCCGATAATTAAATTCGCTGGCTGTGCTTTTTCTAGGAAGCCGTATCGACCGCGGGTTGCGAATACGAAATGTACGTTGCACGTTCGCGAATTAATTCCCCGGAGTGCAGCGAGTCCCGTTGCACGTTCACGACTGGTTCCTATTCCTACCAGCTTTACGGAATGCAACTGCCCTCTTCCAGCAGCACCATCCTTGCATTCGGCTGGCCTCTAATCGTTTTCCATTTGCTTGAAATTTTTCGCTCGATTGAAAAGTACGTCTGCGCTTCCATCGATCCAGCGTTTCAACAAGTTTCATAGTTGACGAAGAGGTCACGAGAACCTGCGAATTCAAGTTCGAAGTATCCTCTTCGCAACCACCTCGTAAAAAAAAATCGCAAGAGACAGAATCGTTTGAGTCTACTAGTCTAGCCGATTGGGCTGCAGCGAATGCAACGGAGTGCACCGATGCAAACCGCACCTCTAGAGCCCTCAACGCTCTTATCTCCATTTATCCCAGAATCTCGTTGATGCTCTAGAGCCGAGATCTCGTCGCGTGTTATAACGCGTACTACATACAACGAACTCTGTTTCCCTCTCGCAGCGAAGGTGAACGCAACGCAGCGCGCTGCGAACTGCACAACTGCAAAGATATGCGCGGCGCACAAGCGTAAGTAGAATGAATGCAGGCAACAGCAGCAACGCAGTGGAGAAAGCGAACGAGTGTAATGGACGTTTTGCCGAGAGAAGGCGGCCACTCGGGAAAATTCGCCGGGCGACCATAACACAGAATGAAATTGTACCTTTATCCTAGACGTCCTGTCTTCTTCTTCAAGATGCTGGCCAATCCCGTTCTCTTGCCTCCGCTCCTAGTCCGACCTTACGTCGATGCGCAAAATTCCTGGAGACGTTCTACGCGCTCCCGAATCGCAGATGTATCTTACGAACATTTTATCTCGAGATTACGCAGAGACATTTTTAAAGAATTATATAAAAAATTATAATATAAAATAAATATTATATATAAATTATATATAAATATTATAAATATTTTATTTATATATATTATATGCTAGAGAATTTATATATTTTAATAATATATAAATTTTATTAATATAATTTTTTGTTATTGATATATATTTAAATTATTATAGTATTATAGTATTATAGTATATATAAATATTAAATAAATATTATTGATACAATATAAAAACATATTAATAATAATAATATAATAATAATATAATAATATTATATATATTAGATACTAGAGGATTTCACGAGTTGAACAGATTTTCAGAAACGATCCAGGAAGGATCGAGCTACTCGCTCTGCTCCATAACGGCGATCGATCGATTCTGTTGGGGAAAAAGGGGGTCGCAATATTTAGGACCCGTAACTCTATTTCAATTTTCATTTAGCATCGCTGCTGGAAAGTCCACCGTTCTCCGCAGAGCTCGGATTCAATCTAACCTAAACCAATATGGCTTATGGTATCCGACTGTGCGGTTTAACTCCCATCTCCGGCAGCGCGGCGTGAGGCACGGTCTTGGAACGGTTTTGGAACGGTTTCAATCCGCGATCCTTTGAATCCCAGGAAATCCGCGATCCCTGGCCAACAAGTCGCGAAAAAATCGACGAACGTTATCGCCGGGTCGAATCGGACCGCCGGCGAGTTTTCCTAGATCAACCGAGAACAAGATTGCCAACTTTTCACCACCCGATCGGGAATTTGCTCTTTGTGACGATATTTCAGGACTTTCGTATGGAAACGGAAACATTTACAGCGCAGTCGAACGAGAATACCGTACGTGTTGGAAAGCAGCTTCGTTTTTCTATTTATCGTTTGACAAAAAAATTGTGCAGATATTAAATGCTAAACAAATTAGCATCCAACTGTAACGAAGGACGCAGGTCCTCGAATAAAAAGAAAATGCAAGACAGCAGAATTGCTTCTCGTAAAGAAAATTCGTGGAATTCGATTATCGATTCGGTCACAATCGGAATTGGAATTCCTTATTTTCTACAGGCGAGAACACACTTCCTTCGATCACTGGATTTCTCTGTTGGTATCGTACGTTTCGGTAAGCGCGCTGATAAATGCGGATCAGATTTGATTTCGAGCAAAATCAAAGTGAAACAATCGAAAGATATAGGATTCAACTAAAACTCTATTGGTTGGAAATTTTCGACACGAGATTAATATCCTGTAAAAATACCTATAACTTAGAGAAGTTTTAAAAAGTTATTTTTGAAAGAATTTCCAGCAAGATATAAAAAATGCAAACGCACGACGTGCAGACCCTTCGTGTTTCGAGCGAACAAACTTCGAAACGTCGCGACCGTAGTCTCGTAGCTGTATCTGTATTATTAACTGGAATTTACAGCTAAATAAAAATGATTTCGACTGCAAGAATTTCCAGCCCGAACTTAAACAATGCAAATCCACGTATGGACCATTCTCGTTTGGACCGAACAAAGTTCCAACTATCACGAAATACCCAACTAAAAACGGTTTCGACTGCAAAAATATCCAGAGAAAAATCTGAAAAATGCAAACTCGCGTGTGCAGTTCTTTCGCGTTTCAAGCGAATAAAGTTGGCCAGTGCGGCGTCACGACCATAGTGCTCCAAGTGCTCTTAAATTATTAACCGGGGCAAACACCGTAGCTAGGAACATTCGGAGACCCTAGGAAAATTGGGAAACCATTTAGCTAAGGAGTTACAAGCTGACTGGCGGCGAGTCACGTTCGCTCGGAAGTCAAGAGAGCAAGGGAAGAGGGAAAAAGCAGTCTCGTTTTCGCGGGTTACTGCTTTCGTCGGGTACTTTGAGCCGTCTCTCTTTCTCTCGTTTAGTACAGGTACATATAGGTAGTTTTCCGTGCAGTTAAATTGCACGGGGCTCGTAAGAACCGGGGACGGGAAAAAACGAGCCACGAAAGAAGAAACGGCTTGTTGCAGGAAGTCCGACCCTATCGGAAGCCGTATTACAACTTACAGCCGCGGAGAGGTCTTCCCTTCACCGCAGCTTACATTAAAACTTTGTCTCTGCACTCTATCGTTCCCTTTCTACGGCGCTATTCGTGTCACGTGACTCGTTCCTTCTCTGTCGTGCACGTGTCGCAACGTCACGTGACCAATCCGGTATCGGCAAAGAAGGGGTAACTTTCTTCCCCTCGATTCGCGTCGATTCTCCTGATCTGGCGACTCTGCCGCTTACGCAAACCGACTTTGCCTTATCCTTTCCTCTGCGTCTTCCAGTAAGCTCCTCTTTCTCCCTCGGACAGGAGAGAAGACGCATTTTTCGGTGAAGCCGCACCGTGTCGCCACGAATCTCTTCGCCTTCATCCTTCTTCTATTGATTTTTAAACTCCATTCAAACATTTCTCCCTGCGAATAATAATAACGACTTAAATCGAGGTGGTAATATCCGGCGAACCGTTCCTGCAGAAAATCGCTGTGTCTTGTACAGTTGAAATTATGTTAAAATATGCAGAACGTCGTTGTCAACGGAAAAGCAACCGCATCAGAGAGTATCTTTCGTTCTGTAATGAGAGATCCCATTACTTTCGTTGAATAACAAGCGGACTTTCATTCGCAACGGCACGAAGCCTAAAAACCATATCCGGATCGACGAAGAGCGTGAGACCGCGAGATTCTGGCGAGCATCTGTGCGTTTCGCATCCATACCAAAACCCTTGGATTTGATGTTGCGTCAAAGATATTAATTCGCTGACTCTGCACAGTGACCAGCTGGCTGTGCGAAAAGAACCATAATTTGTAGAAAAGCGCATAATTCACTGGCGCATCAGTTTTAAGCAGAAGGAACGAAGGGACGCGGTGTCGATGAGAACAGATAGAAAGCCAATCGAAAATCGGTTGAACCGCGACGCGGTCGCGATGATACATCGACGGCAATATCCACCTGTTTCGCATGAAATACGAAAGCCGCGCTGTCGCTGTATCCCCGTAGATGTTCGATATTGCCAGCCGAGGCTGTGAGTTACGAGATCGTTGCCATTTTGAACGGTGCTCATTGAATACACGGACACGAGACCGTATTTGTTCGATCGTTTGGCCGCTCGCTTTTCCGCTCTGGCTTCCCTCGTCGATACCTAATTCCGGTCTTGACTCATCTTCGATCAATTTCATCCTTTCTCGGACCGACAGCTTTAAATAGAACTCGCCGATAAATTCGATCGGATCGTGATCGAAAATTCGTATTTTCTCGAGACTGGAACTGATTTTATTATATCAGAACAGTCCATTAATCTATCTATCAATCAGGTTTCGGGAGCTTTATTAAGCGTCGGGAGAGCTTAATTATACACCGCAAAGCGGATAACGACACGATGGTAATTTTGGACCTGATTTCACCATGCTCCTTCTGCGTCGCTCTCGAAAATCACGTCGAGGAGATCGCAGGCTGCCTCGCTGCCGCCAAGCCGCTCCGACACCCCCAAAACTAATTTTAACGGCCTTTGATCCATCGATCGTGTCCATCGATCGAACATCACGGCGTCTGGGACATCGTATGCAACTCATTCAAATCATCCAGGGACGGAAAACCTGATGCAAAACATTTTCACTTTCAATTGTGTTTGTTGATTATCGATCAACAAACAAGTAGTTTATAACAAGAAGTATAGGTTCGATCAGAAATTAAATTAAAGCAATCGTGCTAGTTTGGTTAAACTTTCTACGTTTCGATCCCAATATCGATCCTTTTCAAGAAAGAGGAAACAACTGCGTCTGTAAATTTTTAAAAGAGTTCTCAATATTAATGTATTGAAAAACAGATTTAAATAAAAAATTCAAAATAACGGTAATGAATTACCAACCTGCTTTATGAAAAAACTAGAGACAGGAATATATGTGTAAGCACATGTTGTTTCAGTGCCGGTACACAGGTTACTGTGGTACAGACACGAGGTTAATAGAGAAAGAAAACAAAACAGAAACAGTGTATCGAACGTGAACTAATCAATATTTACTTTCCATGAAATAAAATTCCTTAAATTTAATAAAACACTTGAAACGACAGGGGCTAGTTTGGAAGAAAATAGAAAGGAAATTGGAAGATGGAAAGCGTACAGAGGCAGAAATCAAATCAACCGATTAATCTGCGGATGTTTACGCAATTAAGCGAAGATCTACCAGTTCATTCATGCTTCCTGCACATTTCCAAAGACATCGCACGCAAAGCATACATAGTCCTCGGAGAGGCAAAAGAAGCTCAGGGGCTCGTCCGGTTGTTGATCCGGCCGCGCCGCGTCTGGAGTGCACAGAAACGCACTCGTCGAGTGTGCTGATGAACGTTCTTGCACTCGTATGCACTCGGATGCGATCCGCATGTGTCCCGGGCATTGGCGTAGCAGCCTGTCATAACCGCACACGCGAATACCTTCTCTGCGTTCCTCGAGCTTTCGCGTGCGATGACCCTCGAATAGATCACAATTCGCAAGTGCAGTCGCAATCGATACCTCGATTGAAATCGCAATATTTGGAAAGCCACGACGATTGACAGGAATATATATTTTTATTATTATTTAACGTCGCTTTTTGAATTCTCATGTGAGAATTATTTGGCGACGGGGACAGGAATATTTTCGAATATTCCTCGAAAGTGGATAATGCGATAAAAGAGTATAAAAGGCGCTGGGATAAGAAAACGCTGCGTCCAGATGCGCAAAGGAGATCCCACCTTCTGAAAGATCCCGAGTCCGGCGATGAGCAGAACCTCGTAATTGTAAACATCGTTAGCAAGGCTCTGTGCATCAAGTTCTCGAACCGGAAACGAAGAGAGTTGCGGGCAGGCAGTGCTCACCTGTAATTTGAGTGCTCGGCCGCGGAATTTTTCGACTGTTGGCATTCGTGTTTGATCCTCGTTTTGTGCCCGTGTTGCCTAAGACGTCAAGAAGAACCGGACTCGCTTCTGCGAGATCGAGAACGCTCTTTTTCCTAGCCGAGGTTCTGCCTAATGCGCAAACAACTTGCTCCCGCAGCCTTCTGGGAAACGCTCCGGTTGAAGAAGCGTCGACCATCCCGCGAAATTATCTCGTTTAGGAGCGAGCTACGAACGTTCCTGTTGCTTTTCGAGGAAGAAACGCCGCGCCGATGGGAGCGCCCATTGATCTTGTCCACTGCGAATCGCGTTGAAACGAGGCGGGAAAAGTTCGTTCTTCGTCAATCAATGTAGTCGGATGAAGAAGTTGAAAATCGCGACCTTCGTTTTTCTCTTCGAACTTCCGAGGGCTAGCAATTTCTGAAGAAATCTCTGGTCGTTCAATTTCATGAAAGTTACTAGCAGACTGCAGATGTTTATGCAAAATAAATGGATTGTTCATTTTTTTTCTTAATAATTTTAATAGAGGAGAATCTTCAATTTTTAAAATTTTCCAACAATATTGAAAAAGTAACAAAGAAAACATGATCTGCGGTATATGTAAAGTACCAGTTAATATAAATCACCTTATACTGGAATGCAAAAAATATGAAAATGTAAGAAAAAATGCTAAACTGCTTGGATCTTTATCCATTCTGTTAGGTTCTGAGAAACACATTGTCGGTCTTGCCCAATATATCAAAGATACTAAGATCTACAAAATATTGTAAGAAAATATACCGTGTTGCTTATGACCTTTGATGTTAAAGCAACATTAAATAAATAATTAAAAATATATACATTGAATTTCATTTATTCAATTTCGTTATAAACGCATTAAGATCCGCAGTGAAGTTATTAGTTTTCAAAGGGTGTCCACGTCCATTGAATCTTGTCCCCGGACTGTTAAGTCTCGGAACGTCTTCGGTAGACGATTCGCGGACACGTGTGTCTCTCCTACTTCTCTTCTGTTCTGTTCTCTCTTTCTCTCTCTCTCTTCTCTTCTCTTCCCATTTATTCGCCGGCTGGTTGATTCCGAGCGCGAAGTACTGGCCGGTTAGTACCGTTCCAAACAGCCGGCGTGAAAGAACTCGATGACCCGCCAATGCGTGCGCTCTCTAATGCGAATTTATTTCGCGGAAAACAGTCCCGATTTTACGCGGTGGTGATCGCCTAGAAAATTTCGCGTTCTCGCAAATTCGGTGATCCGTAGGACGAATGTTGTCCGGTTCTATAAGCGTTTCAAATGCACGTTTGCGACACGTTCGTGCTGGATCTACGACAGAAGCTGCAACAGTGAGGACGAGATCAGCAAATAAATAGGATCTTTATGCAAAACAAAACCTCGACTTGCCACGAACTGGAGCAACGTCAAATTCAGCTTCCTTTCTTAAGAGTAGCCTGCGGGTTTAATGCATTTATGAGAAAAATTAATAGGTGAGATACGAAACCGTGGAGGTATTAACAGTGGGTTTATGATGTTCAAAAAATTAGTTTGAACAATTTAAGAATTGCAGCTTGACGAGCTTCAATTCTTTTAGTGTTTCCAAACGCGTAAAATCCGTCTATTAACACTTTACCTACCGAAAGTCTATGAATAGGAATTTCAATAATTGTGCTGTACCAAAAGGAACATAGAAATCTTCTTTTAGAATTACAATCCGAAATGAAAGTATTAGATGACGTTAGCGAGGGTGACTTGTTACTTCACAATGAAAATAGTTGTCACCGTTGAAGGTTCCATTAAAAGGTGTTTAGTCGTGAACTGAAGATTTTTCAAAATTATGCAATAATCACGGGTCGGTAATGTGTTAATAATAACAGTTGTAATAGTGTTGGGAAAGGTCCAGCTATTCAAGGGACGATCGATAGACGTTAATGGTTCCCGTTGGTTCCCGTTCGTCGGGCAAACAGAGATCGATTATCGCGTTCCAACGATTCGGCCGCGATTCCAGCCACGATCGAAATTCGCGGAGGCACGAGGTCTCTCCGCTGTACACGATCGAACAACGACAACGAACAATGTTGCTCGAGGAGGACCGGTTAGGTTGCGTGGCCGACACTCGTCGTGCATTTCAAGCACGTACACCGTGTATATACGTAGAACATCGTCCCTCTCGGACGCGCTATGTACAACTTTTATTCTTCTTCTTCTTCTTGTTCCCTCTCCTCTGAGCACCGCCTTCGATAATTGTTCGACGATTCTTAATATTCAAGCAACGCGTGCCGAGCTGATTCAATTATGCATCGTGCACATGACGGTGACACGACGGCTGGCCATAGTTTTTCGAGTCGAGTAGTTTCTAGAGAATCCTGAAAAATTCAATCTCACTTCCATCGATCATCACATTTTTATTTTTTAAAATTTTTTATTAGAAAATCTCATATGAGATTTATTCCAACATAATTACAAAAAAAAAACGAAATACGCCACATACAAAACACAATATAATAATTACAAAATGGAATTTCTCTCATAAATGCATAAAATCCGCAAAATAGAAAGGATTCAGGATGTACGGGTCATTGACGATTTTACCGCACCAGCTGCGCGTCGCGTCGCGATGCACAGTTATCCGATCGCTGATTCATTAAAGAAGGATACATGCCGAGGATTCGGAAACGATAGAAAAGAGCCGAAAGAACCGCGCGGTGAGGTTCCTAGGGACACAACGCGCGCAAATCCGGTCCCGGTGGACGTGTAGCGCAGCGGAACGAACAATGCAAGGATAAAGAAGGAAGAAATAAAAGAAAAGCGAGTTTACCGGACACGTAGAATTCTTGGAGCAGCGAAGAACGGATAAGTGTCCCGAAAAGAGTGCAATGTCGAACTGCTGCGGCTGCATCCGCGGTCGTGCTTCTGACACCTATCAGCCGCTCAGCTCGCAAATCTCTTTTGCAAGCACCGTCAAGCTCCCAAAAGATGGCAGAGAAGCTCTCAGAAGCCCGAGGAATCATCGGAGAAAGCCGAGCATCCGTTACGACGCTGTCAGACCTGCCGGGGCTGCAAGGTTAATTGCTAAACGCGTTCAGTACGATTATTAACTTATTATTATTAACGATTATTATAAAAGATTTAGTTGATCGGGCCATATTACCTGCTAATCCAAAATTTAGACCTGAAAACTTGGCTCTTATAAAAAGAACACTTGAATGCAACGGTTTCCCTATTTCTATATTTTACAATATCAAGGAAAGGATATTTCAAATTTATCATCCTTTTTTCGTCTCTCAACTAAAAGAGGGAAAGACCTCACACACAGGTCCTATCAATTATAAAAATACGGTGGTAATTACATTTATTGATAACATCTCCTATGACATTCAAAGAATCTTTAGAAAAGTCGGTATTCTTTGGATCGACCTGGCTGTGTTTTAAATTTATTTGCCATATTATAATTCTTTTGCATTATTTTTAGACACAATACATGTTCTTTATGAAAATGATCCACGTAGGGATCGAAACGTCAAAATACATATATAAATAATTGCACATTTGCTGCATTGTGTAAAATTGATCGAATCTTGCGCCGAAATCATAAATTCGTATTCGATTATTAACTGTTTGCAAAATTACGTTTACTCCAATGCACACATTTCCGGTTCAATTTCACATACGTAATCTAACAAATTATTCCTCTGATTTCTGTTGCAGGTGAGTCCATCGCAATATTCGACAACCATAATTTCGTAGATGCAGGATATGAAAGGTCCCACGCTAATTCGTGAGTCGGTACAACTCTGCAACTAACTTCTCGAATAGCAATGGCTTCCGGTCGAAAGGGGCATATAAAATCGCGAAAAAGCAATTTCTCGTAAGTTTGATAGGTTTTCGGGAAGGGATGGCAACGGGGGCGGGGACGGGCAGGAAGGGGCAATCGATGTTGAGGTTCGTGTCCGTTCACCCCCATATCTCACGGATCTGCAATATTTTTCAGTAATACGCACGCAGCCCCTGCGGTTTTTCGGCGATCGTTCATCCGCTGCCTCGACTGGCGCACTGTGCTTGTCGGGTCGGAGACTGTTAGCGACGTTTTGCCAAAAAAAGTCACTTGCGGCGGAAATCGTTGAAAATATTTGTATCTGCAAAATTCAGAATCCCCAGTGGTTTCCGTTTCCAAGTCTCTAAAACCTTCAGAAAATCAAAAAATTCATCAAGCGAAAATAAAGTAGTAATCGAATCGATTAATGTTCAACAGTTTTCATTTTCATTAACATCAATTATTTCTCTCGTATTCGGGTAGAAAGCTGATACCTATAAGCAATATTCAGTAAAAATTCCACGTCGATACGATTTATGGTTCGGAAGTAGCATGAAAATGTGTTTGAACGCGTAGATTAGGGGCCGGTGCATCTGGGTGCATCGCGTTGCAGCGGGGTTGCAGCGGGGTTGAATTCGATCACGTGAGCGCCGCGCACCCTAGCAGTGGGGGGATACGCTGGTGATTTTCAAGGATCGTAAGAGCCGGCCAGTTCCGCAGGAACTCTCGCGCGACTCGGACGTTCGCGAGCCTGTTTCTCTTCCTCTCTTTTTATCATTATCTCGATCCCCGATCGCGATCTTCCCAGCGTGTGCGTGCGTGCTCTCTTGCGTGATTGTTCGATGCTTGTTTCCGGCATCGAGTTGTAAATTGTTTCACCTCGGAACAACCTGTTCTCGTCCTGATTCATTCGAGATATTTAGGTACAACGAGTCTGCCTCGCATAATCGTCATAGAATTTCTGTACTGTGACTTTTAAAGTGGATTTGCGAAATGAGAAACTTTTCCGGTTGTCGATAAGTTTAACGCGAACGACACTGAACGGACTATCATAATTCTACAGTTTTTAATTGAATTTTGTTAAGCGGGACATTTTCAAGTCTTACATCCTTTCACAATCGTGGAAAGTTGATACATGTGTGGTAACCTACGTTTATCTGTCGCGGGACAGTTTCCGAAAGCGTGACACAATTTCCAGCAGATGTAAAACCGAAAGCCATCGCGAAAACAGTGCTCGTACGATCGCTGCACGTTGATAGGTCGGTTCCACCGCGCGGATCAGTGAATCATTAAACGACGTGTTTCGGCTGGGAGAGCTTGCGATACGGTTATGGACTCCGGCAGCATGTTTCGACTCCAAAATCTTCCGCACTTTTATTTCATTTATACCGTGCACCGTTTTGAATCGACCCGCGTGTCATGAAAAGCGCTGATTCATGTGTTCGCTGCGAGACCTAAAGAAATATTGATTGATCTCTGAAAAAGAGATACTAGCAAAAAACTGCAAGCTTCCAAAAAAGATAAACAATATTTTCCCCCAGAAATAAGAAGAAAATCGCTCGCACTTTTTCGAGAGGCAAAACGAGCACCGCGACTTTAAGAAATATCGACGCCCATGGAAAAACCCCATGGAAATTCTGCTCGACCGAACCATAGCTCGTTCGTGAATGGCTCCATTATTATACCGAGGCGAGGGTTCGATGAACCGTGTTCGAGGCTTGTCGCCGGTTTTCCAGCGTGCGACGCACCGGGGCGGCGGGGCGCGCGTGTTGGAAATCATGTTTTCATGCTCCGTCGTTTCACTTGTCGCGATTTTTCTCGCTTTACCGATTCCCTGGGCTCTGAATTGTGCAAATAACACGAGAGGCGAGACCACCGTTGGAATAAATGAAATTGCCGTCAAGCGAACCGCCGAACCCTCTGCCACCGGCCTCCGAACCACTCTGATTAATGTCGCCGCATTCTGCAACTATCTCCGGGTCCGCGGCCCAGTTCATCGCTCCGGCCGACAAAGCGATTTTGATTATGCTTGCTCCCCGATTCTCTCAACCCACCTACGACCGAGTCCCGCTGGAATTCGCTCGCCCTCTGCAAACTAACCGCGCCTCCGCGATCATTGGATTTGTCGAGAATAGGATGTTCTTCGCTGTTTTTACGATTTTCTACCTCGAAATCTCGAAAAACGCAGAACGCACAAACTCATTAAAAAAAAACACTCGGGCAAGATGACGAATCCGCTGCATCTGTTTGAACTACATTCGAAAATCATCGAATCTCCATTTTGCTGTCCGAAGAACACGCTTTTCTCTTCAAGGGTCACGTAAACGCGTTAAACGTAGTCTGTTTCGGTATGCAAACGATTCTTGGCTGGTCGAACGACGTCGAAATAATTCCGCGGAGGTTGCAGTGGGTCGCATTCGATTATGCGAGGCCGGGCTTTTAAATATTCAGTTGATCCCAACACTCCCGTTTTCCCATCGATGTCTCCGGCACTAGGGAATCATGCTAGAGGAATCCCGTTAGGGAAATTCTCGAGGATGTTTCGGTGTTGCTAACGAGCCGTGCTGTTTGCAGCGTCGCGAGAGGTGTCGCGCTTTTGCCGGCTCTGCTGACTTTGTCGGTACGGTGTGAGAGTGAAAGTGAATTTGAAGAGGTGTCGGTGCCACTGGCTTGACTGGCTGCCCCTCGAATAGGCTACACGCGATACCACGCTGCATACACGGGACAGATCGAGCATTCGATCTACCCCTTCGTCGTACGCTGGATACCACACTGAGGTATGCATTGTTTTCTCGAGAGACGCGACCTTCGCGTCACTCGCACTTGTCAATTTTTTTATCTCGTAAACTATTAATCGTATCGAGTTAAGATGCAAGGGGCACCACGTGTGATAACTAGACAGTAACTAGAATTTTACTAGATTTTGTATCGAAACATGGGTTTGCGGGCTGTCGTTTTTTTACCTTATACGAACATATTTTGAGCTGTACAAGGGTTCATTTGATAGTGGAAGGTTAACTGCACCACGCTATGCCCTATCATATCAGTCAAAAATGTCTATTCGTGACAGAAAAATAAGCCCAAAGTAGAGCAAACATCGAGAAAAACACCAGCGGATTCCGATGTATTTTTCTGTCACAAATAGACATTTTTGACAGCCCGTGATTGCATTCAATTTCCCCATATTCCATTCATGATGCCAGAGTCTAAAACAAGTCTAGAGCCAATTTTAATTCAGCTAGTTAGACCAGATGGCGCCTAGTCAGGACTGTCAACGTGGAATCGTAACAACAAAAATATATGGGGCTTGATTAATGTCTTTTAATAAAGACATTAATCAATCTTAAATCTTGTTTTTTGTAATCGAACCATTGAGACAACTACTTCGCGAATTTTATTTAATTCAAAAAGTAATTTCGTTCGACGGGAGAGGGAATTTCGTATCTCCTCTCGAGCAGAAATTTTTCGCGGTGCGAGAAGAGACTGTGCACTGTGCGCTTATGAATTTATGTCTCGGAAACTATTCATCGGACCAACTCTTTGGGTTTCCGCCATTAAGGTAGAGAAGACTACTTCAGAAAAATTTTGTCTCGTTACAAAATGAATATCGTTTTACTACGGAATTTAGTATCTCGCTTCGGGCAGAAGCTCTTCGCTTTCAGTTGAGAACTTGCCAGTCTTGAGGTTTCTGAAAGGGCAGCTATCTTTTCGGTGGCCCTTTAGCAAGCCCTGGATAGCTGTACTCGTCGACTTCGTTCGGTGGCCGTTTTTCGAGTGGCAGTCGTTTATACTTTACAAGAAATCGAGTCAAAGGGCGAAAAAGTTGGAGAAAATGATGGCGGGAGACGGTTTCGGCGAAGTTTTCTCGTCTTCCGGAGTTGCTCGATGTTTCAGAAGCGGTGGCACTCGTCCGATGTAATTTAAAACACGAGCATTCAGCTCGTCTCGTAATGTTCGTCGTGGCGTCGCGTCGCGAAAGGATAAACAACGTCCGAGTGAGAAACTACGTCCGCCAAAGACAGTCCAGAAACATGAAGCTGAACGATGCTCCGCCCGTGAATCGCGTTGTAAATGTTGCTCGAGCACGCGCGGCATTCTTCCGGCTAATTAGCTCGCATTGTTGTTCTTACTTGGTGCGCAACGACAATGGCCTTGCACAGCGTTTTCGAACAGTAATTTAATTTGCAAATGGAACGTGTTACTAAATCTGCATATCGCAGGAAACAGTTAACACTAGAAAGACTGAAACTAAGTATACACCTATATTGCCCCAAAGTAGTCAAAATGACTGCATTGTGAAAGCATAACTAATGTGTAAAGAAATTTGTTTAAAGTTAATTTTTAATATTTCTTATATTATTTACAGTCATACAACAAGTTATTAGTAAGTTCGTGGTTCTCTCACTCTATCAAAGCGTATCGATTACAATGAGTGATCCTACAATCAGTGATCCTCCTTCCCCCCTGAATTACGTTGTGCATGGGAAGGCCTGTCATAAAGATTCGAATAACAAGTCACGTACAAGTGACGGTAATCAAAAAATATATAAACTGTTATGCGAATTCGTTGCCGATCTGGTCATATAAGAAATTTACTCAATTCAATAATAAAAGTCAATTGATTATTTAAAAGTTCCCAAGTAGTCAAAATGACTGCTTTTGGGCAATACAGGTAAAACACATATATATATATACCGGAAATGAAAGAGGGGGGAGGCAAGTACAATGTTTAATAAACGCATTTATATGTTGTACAAAAAGTCACAAAATTCTAAGAAGCTGTGTCATTATATACACAATTGTTTTTCTA
>CM052329.1:13889428-13927341 GCA_028455615.1 Lasioglossum zephyrum | reverse complement strand
ACTATCGAGCTTTAAAATTTGTACTGAGAAATAGTTGTACTATAAATCACAATTGTATAGGATCTAATTTGTCTACTTGAGCCTTGTGGTACCCGGGTACCCTCATCATAGCGAATGCGAAAAAAGGGTTTGGCGGTTTTTTTTTGTGAAATGTTGTATAAAATTTTTGTTTAATTCCAAGGATATTAATTCATCTAAAGTAGATTTGAGATGTCACAAAAGATGAAGGACATATCAATTGACAAATATTGAATATTATGTGAATGAATTTGAAATAGGTACCCGGGTATCACGTAGTGTGGATGAGGGTTAATATTAGAGTCAGCCTCTTGGAACACAATTTACAGTCGCAGATTTTTTGGCGAACACGTGCAGTCTTAGGCCCTACGCCAGACAGAACAGCAATTGACGTGTCGTAAACGCGGACTCAACCTCCACGTGCGTCGCCATGGGGGTTTGGATAGGTCTTCGAACAACTGTACCTCGCGTTGACAATCCTGCAGGCCTTGTCGACTTTCACGAATGCCACACGTGGCGTCCGGATGTCCGAGGATTCCGCTTTACGATGTTTCAGGGGTCGTAAAGTCCCTCGGACCTACGGCGCGCGGCGTTCGCCAGTCGGCGATGTTTGCGGTCGCATAAAATTCGACAAGCTTGTACGAAAACAGAAAGACCATGCGGTTTCCTATAGTCGTCGATCACTTGTGCCGTGATTAATCGTCTTGCGCTTCCTCCACTGACATTTTATAAGAATCCGAAAGAATCGTTGATCGGTCGGTTCGATTTTCGGGAAAACAATGATTGGCCAACCATAAATAGCTAGCGTTCCTCGGTCGAACGGATAGCAAGTTTGGGGTTGGTGGGCGGGTCACGTAGATGAGTGGAGGAACTTCCGGCGAAGAAACTTGGGCGGATTCCGTGGGAACTTCTCCTTTTGAAGAGATATTGGGATCCAGGGGACAATTCATTCCCTTTAGAAGCGCCGATAGAAACGGGAAATGTTCGAAGCGGTTCGATGTCCTCGAGCGTGCAATTTTTTCAACGGTGAAACACGACGCGTCGTCCCGTAGGCTTTCTTCGCGATAAAAAGTCGCAGACACCCTTGCAGAGCTTGTCGCAGACGCCGACGCGACGCGGCGGCTGGCCTTGACGTTTCATTAATTGAATCGCGAAATAACAGATTGCGCGGAGCGCCGTCTGCTCGGCGAAACAATTGCCCGCTTTTTGCGAGGAATTAGGCTCGTTGTCGCGTCTGCGGAACGCGTCTTCCAAAACACGCACGCTGGTACACCGGGTATTCTCGATACGCTACTGCACGTACAGCACTCGAGTGGCGCCTCTGAGGCGTCACACTGTGGTCTGAAAGTCAGTTCTAGCGCGAATTAATTATTGTGCGAGGAAAAATTGACATTTTGTGTAAAAATTACTTTGAAATATTTGAGTAAAGTAAATAAAACATAATTTACAATACTGACTACTTGTTTATTAATATAATAATTAAGTGTTACAAATATAGTATAGAAGATTATGATTCACTGTCGGAGTCATTCCTTTCGGTAAAAATAGCCTCTAGTAATCCACTAACGCAATCCTTTCGTTTCAAATCCTTCAATTTGAACCATTCTTCGAACAACTCTAAGCGGCTGATCGTAGATACGTTTACTAAAATATTAGAATAAAATGATAATGGGATTGCGGGGGGTCGCGGGCGTTCGCGTTTTCTGTTTGCCGTTAATGGAGATGAACTAAGCTTTCAAATTAAATACATCGCAACGCGTGCAAATGCGTGCAGATTTTGTAAAACTTACGACATTCTAATAATTTTTCTTAAAAAGTATCAGCTTATAAAATATATTATAAAGTGTGTGAAGGAAACGTAAACTTACCATTTCCAGTTACAACCATACTGATAATATCATATAGAACAAGATACTAAGAAAATGTATACACACTTCAAGAAAAAACTCGATATTTAGAAGTTATAGTTTGTGACAATTCAGCAACGCAGGAAAATAAAATGTGCTTACTGGAATGTTGACAGTCTTGCCAACAATAATACGGTGATGTGATTTACTAATTGTGCTTTTGTTATTGTAGTATACATATCAAACTATCATACAAGTATAAATTTTCACAGATTTACGTTAGTTGGTTTTTTAAATTTATTCGCGCTAGAACTGACTTTCAGACCACAGTGCGTCACTAAAAATTTCTGTCCTATTATAGAAAATACTGTTTACATTATTAGATATGTCGGTATCTAACCAATTACTAAACATTTAAATATTATATGAGGTATTATACCAATGTTATGTCTACCACATTTAAAAACTCAGAGAGTGTAAATATTCTAGATCAGAAGAAACGTTTGATTTTTGAATTAAAATAGCTCCGAGTGCAAAGGGTTAAAGGGCTTAGCTTTCCCGCGAGAGTAGTTACAGGGTAAATTAGATTTTGCGCTTTTCCGTGGATTTTCTGGTCTCCGATGCGTCCTAAAATTCTGAAAAAATCACTTTTGATCATCCTAATCGGCTAGGCCCTTGGTTGTCGAATATTATTATGCCACTGGAAGATTCCTCGAAGTTCAGCCGACAGTGAAAGAAAGGGGCGGAAAAGCGTCGAGGGAAATGCTTTGGATTCCGGACAAAAGTAGAAAAAGGAAGGAGAAAAGAAAGAGGGAAAAGCAGGAGAGGTCGAGGCATCCTTTCGTGCCGCATTCCTCGCAAGGATCCTTTCCTGGAAAAGTTTCCGTGCCCGAGACCGCCATTCGAAATTCCCCCGGACGAGATTCGCGTAACTTTTCCTTCCGCGATGGAAACGGCGGAATCACCGAAAAGCAAGATTTATACGCGCGATGCGAGAGCAAACGCCGGGGATATCCTGCGTGAGAAATTGCATCGGTGCATCCCGGAAGGATGCGACGACCTGTTATCAGTTATCCGGAAGAATCGCCCAAGAGATCCCCTGGACCTCTGAAACTTCTTATAGAGACACCGCCGCGTCGGGTCTCGTCGTTGAAGAAACTCGGTCAACGATGGACAACGCGGTAAACAGGAGTCCCAGGAAACTTCAGGGACATTTTACGTTTTTAAGTGATCCGCAATTATTTGAACAATCTTTTAGGAAGAGTAAGCTAGTCTTCTTGCAAAGCCAAGAGAATCAATTTAAGAGATTACGCGTTTGCAACGGAAATGTTTGGAACAGTTGCACTTTATCGGAACTCCGCAGAAAATTGTAAGAATGCCTCACTCGACGGTATCTTGGTCGTGTTTCCGGTGCGCGAGTCGCGAATTTCATCGAGCGTGGTAAGCTGCTTTTATACGGATTGATTCTTAGGGAAGCGATGGGAACGCCTCGGATATCGGAAGATCGGAAGAGGATCGGAGGATCTGCAAACCGGGGGACGTGCTGCAAATACGAGATACATACAGTTCGCCTCGATCTGCCACCTTGAATCTCTCGCCGATCGTTCTTTCGTAGACCACATTATGCCCCAAACGAAAACTACTTACGGTAAACAGCCAGGTCCATGAGCATTTGTACCTTTCACAGGGTGTTTCACAATTGCTCACCTGATTTCTTCGATTTCTATAAGTTGAGTCCAATATAAAATTGGATTCCAATATTGACTGATTCCAGTAAATACAGGTTCTCTTTCTCTCTCTATGTACATAAATGTAAATTTGTAGGTTAAGTTAAGATTAAGGTAGTTGCAAGTTAGGGTAAGTTAAAAATGCAAAGGAGTGTATAGAAGAGAGTTGTTAAAGGATTTGTAACCCCAAGGGGAATCAAATAAAATACTACTTATTGACTGATTCCAATATTAAATATTTTGAATAGTTACTGATCTGTCACCATTCAGCATAAATACGTTTCTCAAATTGCCTTCGAACATCCCGTGTATAAGGCAGGGCCTGCTAGATAGCCTTACTGATGAGTCCTTTAGCGGATCTAGGACGAAACACCTCCTTTCTTTTCCTTGTATTAAAACATTTTAAAAACTAACGTGGTTCTCGAACCTGAAGATTCAAATCCGAATCCAGCGTTTTGTGCACAGAAATAGCTAATTGTTGTTTTAAATGATCGAATCTTTGCGCCGCGAATAAAAATTTGTAATATCCTGAAGATAAATTACGATCGATAATCAATTAATTAATTATTAAATATTTTGAGTTTGGGCGATGCTCTTTTGTTTTTCTACGCAAGTGAAAAACAAGGAAAGATATCGCATGATAGGAACGCAAACGTGTGCGTCCAGAGAATGGAGCATGAATGACAAAACGCTGCGTCCAGAGGCGCAAAGGAGATCTCATCTTAAGGCGGCAAAGGGGGTCGCGTCAGCAGTGGGTTCGATAATTGCTCGGGGATGGTGTGCGGTTAGTCTGAAAGGGTCCACGGAAAAGCGGTTATCCAGGCTCGTCCTCCAGTTCTCCAGTTCTCTGTGTACGATCTACTTCATCTCTACTTCCTCCCCGTGGTTCTCGTCCTCGTACCCTGGCTCTATCCAGCTATCCGTTTTCCTTTTATCGCGCGCGGCCCCACGAGATAAAACGCGAGCGCTCCGCGCCGGCTGCTCGGGACACAGCGATCGTTTCTTATTGCATGTCAGGATTTTTCAATGGGGCCAACGTGGTTACGACTCACCCGGAAACGCTCCCGCGACTGGGATCGTTCGATGTGTCGCTTTGATCGCTCTTCCTCTCTTCCTCCACTGGTTTTGCGTCTCTCAAAGCATCTCGATACTCTCCCTCTCTCCGAAAATGCGTCGAATGAATTTAATTTCACTGGTACGCTGTTTGCCACTGTTAGGACGGTTGCGTTCGAAGGCGAGTACGCCACCTGTCGCGATTATCAATTGTTAACGAGTCGATCACGATGCGTCGAGCCTTGCGCACGTAAAGTAAACGTACATTTATTCCGTTAAGCCTTTAAAGAATATATACATATTTGTATTTTGTAATATTGGGAAATATAATAAGGTGTATAGTGGTACATCCCGGGTCTAATTTACACACCCACATACACAACAGCCACCTTCTATTTAAATTATTAAAGGAAGAAATGAATTTTTCTATAACCCCGTTTTCTCGTAAATGACGCAGACCATTTTCATTTCGTATCTGAAAGGATTCGTGGCTGGAAAGTGTACGATGATAAGCTCCGTTCTCGGAAACGTCTCTTCTCTGTTTTCGAATCGGCCAGCTACTTTGCAAGTTTATGCTCGTCTTTTCCGAGTCCGTGGTCGCGATAAAATTTCCCGTGGACCGAAAGCGAAATTAGATTGCACGGGCATTGCCAATTTGTTCCCGCGACCGCAACAATATCAAGACATCGAGACTGTAAATTGAAACCGCGGAGACCCGGATTGTGTATCGTGTATCTGACGACAGCTAGCAGAAAACTGAAATTGAAAATTGAAACTAAGCGCAATCGCAGGTCCCGAGAATCCTCCTGGAGAGGAAAATTTCTGAATCTATTGAGCTTGGTTCCGTTCGGTACGAGGCTATCGAAAAGCACTCTGAATGTAATTGAAAATATAACTTGCCTTCGATCGAGATAAAAATTACTTATATTACAATGGCGAAAAATTTACAGACTGAAAAGGCCAAAGTTCTGACACCGTCCGAAAGATGGACAACGCCGTCGGAAAGGCTTTCTAGCTAGTTACTGATATGTCACCAATCAGTATAAACAAAGTTCCTCACACGCCTTCGAACATCCCATGTCTAAGACAGGGCCCAATAGATAGCCTTACTGATGAGTCCTCTAGCAGTGCGTCAAATTTCAAAAAATATGAAAGCTGTAAAAAGCTTTATAATGAAGCAAACATACCCAGAATAGACAGCCACATAATCAAATTAACTAGAAACTATTTCGCAAATATAAACAAAATCGAACACAACAACTTAATATCCACATCCTTATACTCTCACGACGAATACTATTTAAAAACATTAGAAACAGGCAATATTCCACCTGAAGCATTCCTACTACTAGACAAAACAGGCAGCAGAAATCAAATCAACAGATTAATCTGCGGATGTTTACGCAATTAAGCGAAGATCTACCAGTTCATTCATGCTTCCTGCACATTTTCAAAAAAAAGAAAACAAAACAGAATTAGTTGCTAGAATTGTTGTAGAAACTGATCGAACCTTGCGCTGCTAAATTAATTCCTACTATCATAATTTCCCTGAGACACGGTTACGCTGTGGTTTGCTCTTTTTATAATTTGGAATATCGGTTCTGTTGCAGGTAAGATACGCACCGGGGAGATCAAAGGTAAAGGTCCTTCCGAGTGTTAAACGCAGTTAGGTGAGTCACGCGGAATGCACCTGACGAGACTCTGGGGACACAGGTGAACACCTCAGGTAAAAGGGGACCCCTTTTCTTGGCCGGTGGGATTATTGTATACGTTACGTGAAAGGGAATTGGTCGAAAATTCATATTCAACGCAGGGGAACACGGATGAATGAGGTCGCACAGGTATGCACGACACGGCGTGCACTCTAAGCTCGGTGCACGCGCTCGTTAATTTATTTCGATGAAAAGCCACCCGGGGTCAACCGAACGAGAACAAACTTTTCTTTAGCGCGGCACAATGTTGAACGGGGCCGCTTTGTTAACCGCGCGGAACAACAACACATTTGCAATTAAGACCGAGTCTTCTCTTTTCGAGGCATTAGGGAACGCGACGCTTTTCGTCTCGGTGAATTAATTCTTCCTCCGAGGCTATGAGAATTCTAAAACAATCCGCGGTATTCAGTGTACTCGTTCGACCAATTACCGATATCGTTAAAAATTATTACTCGAAGAAGGATATTTAAGGGAATTCCCATTTGTAATTCCACGAGTGATTTAAATTTTGAGTTACATTGCAAAAACAGTTGAACCTTTGTACTAATTGTTTGAAAAATATAATAATGAAGAACCTACAAGCAATGATAAAGATTTCCGTTCAATTTTGCCATTTGTAAATCCACGAGTGAGTTTAATTGTGAGTTCCATTGCAAAACCAGTTGAACCTTTGTACTAATTGTTTGAAAAATATTATAATGAAGAACCTACAAGCAATGATAAAGGTTTCCGTTCAATCGAAAGATTGCTGTTAGTTTCTGGACTGAAGAATAGAGCTAAAACCGCTTAACTTGCGACAATTAATGCATAGATTGAAGTGCCATGATTTTAGTACGCGTTTTTACACCGCGAAGCGTATCTTAGATCTGCTGCCTCTCTCTCTCGCCGCGCTGCGCTACGCCGAAAATTAACTTAGGACCTCGTTGAACTCGCATTACCGGTGCTTCGACAATTTCCCTGGGACAGAAATTGCGGTAGTTTGCCTGGCCACCTTCGCCAGCGAGAACAACCAAACCGGACAAGCGAACCGCGCCAAAAATTTGTTTGTAAATTGTTAAGGCACTGATCCGAAGATGCCCTTAAAATTTCATGAAATTCCGTCGGGTATTTTCTTCGATATAAAATTCTGTTGCAAGAGTATAACCCGTGCTTCAACATTTTCTACGCGGAGCATAATGCCGAAGAAGCGTACTCGCAACGATCGCATCGTTCACACGAGAGATCTCTACGATCTCCGCGATCTTTTTCGCACGGGAATCCCGATCGTGAGATATCAGCGAATAATAGGGAATAAGCGACGCGCCGGTGATTTATTTGCGGCGATGTGGGGCATGTGTATTATGTTCGGAAAGAAAAAAAGATACCGAGGCGTCTAATAGACCCAGTTTCCTACTTTCCTCTTCGTATCGACGCGATACCAAGTGCGCTGGTCCAAAAGTAACCGTGAACTTTCAAAAATTTTTTTTAATTTATTATAGTTCTATGAAATACAAGTGAATATAACAGCAATATCCGTTGACCTATGCGTGTGAAACTCTTAATAATGTGCTTTGGCAGTGCAATTTATATGATGCGCAAAGATTACTGCTGCTGAAAAAACTTTTTAAGTTAAAAGTCCAACTGCCTTTGGACGTTTCTATATTTTTGGCTGGGCCCAATATTAAAGTCTGCCTTTATATTCACTTGTTTCTAAAAAGTTGTAACTTATATGTTTAAGAAAAACCAAATGGTTGTACATTCTCATGCTTAACTTTGTATAAGTTTTCTTGTTCTGTTTACTCCATGTATAATTATATCTAACGTTGTAATAAATCTCATCTGAGATTTTCTAATAAAAAAAAAGTATCAGTTGACGCTAAATATGTAGGTTACAGCTTTGGAAAAAGGAGTGGATGCTAGTACAAGCTTTGATATTTGGCTGTGCGATAATTGTGTCTATATTAAGGGGCAGTTGGAGGCCCATACTGAGTAGGAAATTTATACGTTTCAAAATGGCACAACTTCATTATTTTCATAATAACTGCAAATGATTTTATCGGCGCAAAGGTTCGATCAAACTCTACACACTATAGCTAATTTGTAAGAATACCCAAACGTTTCGACTCGGATTACTATTTTCTCGTGAAATTCGATATTCTTCGACTAGTCTATAAAATCATTTCTTTTATGACTTATCTTTGAATCGACGGAATCTCCGATCTTCGAGACCGAAGTGTTGAACTCCATCCAGGATTCTTATTCAGGGTGTAACGATCATGCTCGACCCTTTTATCCGCGGGAAGATCCGTCCTCGGCCTCAAATAGAATCGCTGTCTCCGACTCCCTGAAAATCTATTATTAGTGTCTGCGAGATTTCCAGCGGGAAGGGCTAATTCGAGGCCTCTGAACCTCGATTGTGAATTTAGGGTGTATTCTCACTCGAATTCTAAACGATTTACTAAACAAAGTTGTAGAACACGTTAGAACTATCTGTGGACCATCGAGATTGGGGTTGAAGGTGACTATTTGAGTTTGAACTACTATTCCGCAGGGACTCCCACGATTCTACCAAACATTATTACTAAAATCTTGATTAGTTATCTGACACTGTTTAGTTGCGACAGTTTCAATGTAACGACGAATAGACTGCGGATCTTCATCTATATAATCTATATAATAAAAATGAAATGCTGTTCGTTGGTCACGACATCACATGAAAACGGCTAGACAGATTTGGCTAATTTTTTTTTTAATGTTCGTTGTGGTCCGAATCAAGTTTTTAGAGTAAAAAAAATTGGAATAGTTGCCCGGAGACATGATAATTCGGGAAAAAATGAAAGTGCTTTTTTCTTTGGAATTTTTCTATAAACTCAAAACTATAACTCACGATTCGAACGACGAATATGCTTAATTCTGTTTTTTGTTCGTTGTCTTGAAAAAAATTCAAGACAATTACGAAGGAAAGTCGGAAAATTCAGAAAAACTGCAAAAATCATAATATTTGAGACGGTACAAGCAGAGCAGTTTGACATTAATAAATACAATGACCACTCAGAAATGCGTTTTTTCCTCATTTTAACTTCGAAATTAATTATAACTTTAAATTACCAATAGCTTTTCACAAATTCACAAAATGATCACAAACAAATTTATTGAAATTTGAACGGGACAACGTCTGTCGGGTCAGCTAGTACAAAATAAAAATGTGTTCTCAGTCGTTCTCCGATCGTTTCTCTTATAAACTTTTTCCAGCTCTGCACCTGCAAAGTTACCCAAATATTCTTTTATAAATTCGCCTCGTCTTAAGGTTTAAAAACCCTTTCCCAAGGGTATACCGAAACGCATATCCGTTTTCCGTTCGAGTGGGTCTCCTTCCTGTCGCTCGGAGCCTCTAAAGTACTCCGTAGCGTCGCGTCGCGTCGCGTCGCACAGTGGTGCATTCTCTCGGTAAGATATCGAGACTCGACAACTCGAAAAATATAATACACAATACCAACTTTCCTGAAAATGGTAAGAGCCCGAATGTTTATCCGCGTTTCAATGCAGCATCGCGTGTCGCAGCTTGTGCTTAGGGGTGGTCTAGAATCGAACGTGACCCTGGACAACGTGTCTCGGTTCCCAGGTTCGATTGGTCGGATCGCGATCGGCCGTCATCGGAGACGACTCGGGAATCGGGAATGGGAATGACAACGAAAGGACGCGTCGCGTCGTCGCGTCAGCTGGCCTCGTCGAACGGTGGAACGGTGCAATTAAGCCTGGCAGTGGGGGAGGATCGTGGGGTAGGGGTAGATCGGCTGCGAAGCGTGGCTTCCTTCAGTCTTCAGTCGGTCCGGAAACGCGGCACCGCGAGGACGTTCTATGTTACCGGTTGAGTCGGAGTTGGTGTTGTGCACGTGACAGGACGATGTTCCTTTGTGCTGCTCGTTTCTTCTTCTCCCTACCTTTTCTTCTTCGTCTTCGTACGGTTCTCCTGTTGTTCCTGTTCGTGTTGCCTCGTCGTGACGAGGCCGGTGGTGATTGTGCAGTGCGTGACGAGTGAGCTAACGCGCGTTATGAGGGAGGCTGTCGCAGGAATGGTCAGCTTCAAGAACAACAACGTGCTGGACAGGTAGGAAGGACAATGAGAGCGACTCGTTCCCACAGTGAACATTAACCTGCGAGACGGTAGAGGTTTCTGTATTTTCACTTTTCCTGTTCATCTATCATCCACTTGCTATTTTTCTACAGCTATTTTCGTCAACTTATTATTTATTTTGCATTTTCGCGTATAATGAATGGTCAGCTTCAAGAACAACAACGTGCTGGACAGGTCCGAAGGACAATGAGAGCGACTCGTTCCCACAGTGAACATTAACCTGCGAGAGGGTCGAGGTTTCTGTATTTTCACTTTTCCTGTTAATCTATCATCCACTTGCTATTTTTCTACGGCTATTTTCGTCAACTTATTATTTATTTTGTATTTTTGGGTATAATGTATGCGACAGCTGATATGGTAACCTCTTGCCCTACGATCTCGAATCGGACACGTGACGAAAATTCTGAACAGCGTCTAATAAACATATGTACGATCGATTTTCATTGTGGTTTTTTTAAAGGAAGACTTTTAGAGTCAGCTCTTTCACATAATATGCGAGTACATAGCTGTCCTCTGCGCTTCCATTGGTTCAAGCTTGAGACATATACATAGAGGCGACTACGTATTAAGACTAGCAGCGTGCTGCAAACTTCAGGTGTTTTCTCAAAAAAAATAGAGATATTGGTTAACAACAATTTACGATCGAGAATAACAAACAAACATTTAGTACAACATTCAGTATTTTTCAGACTCAAAATTCTCTTGAAAAGTATCCAGAATTGCATCGAAACGTTAAAAAAATTAAAAAAAAAATAGAGATCATTAGAAAATATTGTTTAACAACAATTTACGATCGAGAATAACAAACAAACATTTAAAAATAGAGAAGATTGAGAATTTTACATAATTATCAATTTAAGATGATAGAAGTATAATATATTAATTACACGTTGATCCAGAAATCACAGAGATTGTGTAAATCGGCTTTAAAGGCTAGTCTGCGTGCAGTGGTAGCATAAGGCAAATTATGGTCATACAACCGGAGAACCCTTGTGCACAAATCTATACGTGGAATCGTAGTTCAGGGAACCGATCGAAAACGCGACCGAGAACGTGACGAAGTGAACGCCCGGGCAATAGTGGGCAATAGTGGCAATACACATCGAAAGTATACTATACAGTATACATACTATACTGTGCGAAGAGTGGACTGTTACTTTCCGGAGGGGTCCCTGCCGGGGACCGGAAACGTCATACACTTGCTCGCCCCACCGTGGTCCACCGTATACATGCATGCTCAGAATTCACAGCTAAAAGCAAACCGCAAACACCGTTTCTTTGTTTTCTTTGTTAGGTGCAATATATATTATTTTTTAAACGAGGTCGACTCTATATTCCCCTCGGTTTCGCGCAGATAACCCCTGATAACGCTTGCAAATCGAGTCGCGTGTCACTGCTTCGAAACAATGTGCCTTAACACGAGAAGCAACGTTTATTATTATTAGACTCGCGGACTTGATGCGTTTATAAGAAAAATGGGATCAAGAAAAGAAATGAATTATTGTAGCTACAGTCGAGGATTCGATGAGCATTTTTTCGAGTAGTCACGACGGTGACGACGATACCGCTACGCGAGATTCCTTCGTGAAACTGGCAGGAATTTCATCTTGTCTACGGTCAGACTACGACTGTTGAGAGATCGGCTTTAGAAGGTGATTCGGAATTCCACAGGGATCGTTTGTTCGACTAAAATTGAGTCTCCTGGATCACTCGTTAAATAAAATAAAATAATGGTTCCTTAAAAATGTCCCTCGTCATTTCGATAAATTCGCATTCATTCCGAGATGAAAAGGAAGCGATTGCGTGTTACTCGCCGGTGCATCTATGTATACCGATTCTTCGTTTTTCGCGTTCCTATGAAAATTAGAATCACGCGCGCGATCTCGTTAACGAGTAGCTATGATAGTCGACGATGAGCCTGATAGATAACGGCGTCTCGGTCATCGGCCATTTGTTTCCGGCGAACTTAATTACCCTGGCATCCATTAATTGACTCTCTGCGTCGATTATACTTGCTTGGTCGACTGGAGGATTTCTTCCGACGAAACATGCCAGCGAGAAAATGATTAAACAGGAAAATTAATCGTCGAGTGGACCTTCAAAGCGTGCTTAAAAATGCAATCGTTCAATTAACACGTGCCAACCGTAGAAAATGTGACTGTGTAGAAATCTAGAAAATAGAAGATTATTAAAAAGCTGTTGCTTTTATTAAAAGGAAAAGAGGACAAGCCGCGTTGTTATCTCTGCTGTATCGTAAACAATATCCTTGCATGATTCTATCGAATATAACACATCGTTTGCTACGGGACGACGTCGAGCGAATTCGACGTTGCGCAAACTTATATCGTTATTGACGGACTGCGATAACGGAAGATAAATATCGGTGATGAGCAATCGGCGATGACACTGTCAACACCTATTTTGAGTTAGGATCGGACGGCTGGCGAGGGTTGCTGGCTTTCAGTCTGAATCGATGGTTGGCAAAATAAAAATTGTTTGCGTCGATTGCCAGAGACAGGAACCAGATAGACGTTCCATTCTGTCATTTTAACAAGTCGCCAATACATGCTATGCAGACATTCTACAATTATTTTAATATTTTCACTATTACAACACTGTGTTTTTTCATTCTTATGTGAGGATTATTTCGCGACGGGACCTACAGTTTAGAATAAAGGTGGGTTCCGAACCACCTTGGGCACCACAGTATTTAGATGGCACATGGAATATTTCCAGAGGTGCCGGAGGTGGTATTATTTATTATTACAACACTTGTTGGAAAACAATTTTGTTTTATTCCTCACGGAGATCTAGAAGATCTACCGATAACTTTCACGATCGTCTCGGCAGCGTTTGTAAAATTTGTTCGTGCGAATCGATGGAATTTTGCGATGTTGAAATTGAGAACTGCGCAGCATCCGTTTCCGGTGCGATAGATCGCATTCCGTCGTCGTTCTGATTGGATCTCGAGGATTATGGCGGACTTAGGGAGATTGCGGTGTTCGATACGATCCTCGTCAGACTAGTAAACGATATTCGTGTGCCGGATTAATCTCAGCCTACGCTCCTCGCGAATCCGAGTGTAGTATTTTAGCCGAAGGGATGCACAATTGCACGGATATGCAGTTCTCCTTTCAACGGGTTATCGGAGCCAAGAGATGCATCCCATCGTCGGCAGATAAATGGAAATTTCGGTTGCTTACATTGTCACGCACCCGTTCGGCCATTTCGAGCACGACCAGAGCCCTTCTCGGATATTTCTCGATGAGTTTCTCTATCTTCGTGACAGTCTGGGCAGTCGAGTCATCTCTTAAACTTGCTGTACCATTATCTAAAATATTAGTATCCAATCAATTACTAAACATTTAATAATTAATTAATTGGTTATAGATCGTAATTTATCTTCAGGATATTACAAATTTTTATTCGCGACGCAAAGGTTCGCTAGTTACTGATCTTTCACCATTCAGCATAAATACGTTTCTCAAATTGCCTTCGAACATTCCGTGTATAAGGCAGGGCCCGCTAGATAGCCTTACTGATGAGTCCTCTAGTTCTCGAACCTGAAGATTCAAATCCGAATCCAGCGTTTAGTATCTCACAAATATGGCTAATTGTTGTTGTAAATGAACTAGACATTTAAGTATTGAAAGAGGTGTTACATCAATTTTATATCCAGAAGATGAAAAAAAAATGATATTGAATTACTCTAGGTAGGAAGAATCTAGCTCATCAGGAAGTTAGTTTAAAATCAATTGCAAAATTTGTCACCGAACAGACAAACAGACAAACAAGAAAGCGAGCTAACAAAAACGTGGTAAAATAGCTCAGACCGCGAAGGGTTGACGAATAAATCGGAGAGCAGAGAAATTGTTGGATTGCTCGGCTAGAGCGGTTAATTAATCGCCACAGGAGGCGTAATAAATCGTAACCGGAGCACTTTCGATGAACCGTTACAAAGTTTCGGCAAGCTGTCTTTGAAGTTTGATTAACGAGGGCGGATCCGCAGTTCACCAATATTACCTAGCCCGACGTGTACGTGGACCAGCACGAACGCATACCTACACGACGATCTCGGAGGATTCAATCTCGTAAAAGATGTCCTTATTATTGGCGACGTGGTTCGCGAAGTTGTCGGATATCGGGAACACGAAGAAGGCGATCTGCGGGGGTGTGCGAGCGTCGAGGGACCACCGCAAAGTTTGTGCATTGGACGAACGCCATTAAGGTCAAGTATAGCGCCGTCCCTTGTCTAAACTTGGCTACGGCTTCGACGAATTTTGGACAAGCAGTGCAACCTCCACGAGGCAGCAAGCAGAAAAACCATAGCAACCGTGGAACCTTGAAAACAAGTCGCCAAAACGGGACGCTCCAGATAAAGAGTGGGCCAAACACGCCGTCCGCAAACATATTTCTTTCGCAATCGTTAATCTTTTCTATAATTAATTAATTAGTTTATCGATCGTAATTTATCTTTCGGATATTATGAATTTTATTCTCGGCGCCACGGTTCGATCATTTTTCTACATAACAAATAGTTATTTTGTAATCTTTTCGATATAAAAAATGCTTTCAATTAACGAACAAACGGTTGTTTACGCGTCGACGAATAAAAGTCTCATAGTTGAATTTTTATGTTTTAAACGAAATCTACGTAGCTCGGATTTTTTTAACCGCAACGCTACGCCGGTACGTCAATTAAATTTGCACGAATGGTTACGCGCACTTCCCGGCCAAAAAATTTTGCCAACAGAAAGAGACGGAAGGCGTAATGAAAAGAAGTCTCCCTTTTTTCCTCTGGATTCTCGACACTCTGAAAAGCGCAACGTGACCACGTTCACGAACGAGCAGGTTTACGGATTATGTAAAAATTTCGTGGTAACGCGGTTCGGATTCCTTCGCCGATTTCGCAGCTTGTCCCTCGGTTGCGAAACTACGTTCCAAGTTCACTTATGGCAGCTGGAATCGGCGAATCGGCCGTGTCGAAAGTTCCTTTTGCGTTTCGTTTCTCCGACGCGGAACGAGACGGCACGCAACGAATTTTAAGTTCACCATGCACCGTGTATTATAACGAACGGAACCGTAAGATGCTCTGAAGCTTGCTAATTTCGGAGTATATTATTTCTATTGTTTTAACGAGCATTGTTCGCGAAGCGGAGCCGTTTATTTTTTAACCGACTTCGAAAAAGAAGGAGGTTACTCAATTCGACCTGTATGTTGCTTTTTTTCGCTTTTTTTCTATGTATGTTCACCGATTACGCCGAGATGGATGGACCAATCGGTATGAAACCTTTTGCATCTTGTAGAGTATGTTCCTGGGGTGGTCCCGTTCTAAATTTTTTTTCATTTTTTTCATTCAAAACGACTTTTATTGCAAAAAAACGTAATGCTTCATTTATTATTAACCGACTTCTTCGGCGTTTGCTCAGCAAAGAATGTACCGATCGCGATGAAACGTTTCACATTTAGTAGCAGATACTGCCGCGATGCTCCCACTTGCAAAAATTTATAGAATTTGTTATTGTTAATAACTATTGTTATAGCAAAAAAAATATTAGTTGGTGTTTCTCTGCGAAGAATGTACCGATCGCGATGAAATTTAGTAGGAGATAATGCCGCGATGCTCCCAAGAGAAAAAAATTTATAGAATTTGTTATTGTTAATAACTATTGCTATAGTAAACAAAAGAACATATTAGTTGGTGTTCCTCTGGAAATATTGTACCGATCGCGATTTAATTTAGTTGGAGATACTGCCGCGATGCTCCCACGTGCAAAAATGTATATAAATTGTTATTATTATTAATAACAATTGTTATAGCAAAAAAATAATAGTTGGTGTTTCTCTGCGAAGTATCTTTCAGAGTTAGTAGGAGATGTATCCGCGAAGATCACCCTGGAGATGGTTTAAACAATCCATGGTTTACCATCTAAATTCGTTGAATATATTTTTGACAATGATTATTAGCATTTATTTTCATTCAAAACGACTTTTATTAATCGGTGTAAAATTCCTGAAGATAGTCTGTAGATTTAAGAAATTAATTGGAGTGTATCGTTCCAACTCGTGTAATCGCCGTTAGATCCAGTCGGTTTTATTTTCGTCAGGTCTACAAGATGTTTCCAGGTGGGTTGGAATTCTGGCTTGCACCCGAAGCTCCTCGAAATCCTCTGGAGCTTGAATTTACCTCCTTAGGTTGGGGTCCTGGGGGGAATTCAACGCGACGCGTCGCCCTAATGATACTCCCCTAGCAAAGTCGTATTACAAAGTTGAATTTTTTCGCCGTTGAGAGTCGGTGCTCGTCGTCGTTATCTTCATATCGCCCCCATCGTCTCCTTTCTCGTTGTTCCTCTTTCCTCGTTAGGCAGGATCGTGCGACCGGAAGCTCGGCTTTCACAGAATCCTTCGGGAGTTAGCAAAAGTGGTGACACGCCGCGCGTGTGTACCCCTCGTTCACGTAATTAATGCCCGACCGTGATTATTATGCGGCCGTGATTATCGGGAAATATTAAGGGACGGTTAATCGAGTTACACGTTAAGCAATCGTTCCGAGAGCCATTAACTCTCCTCGTGCTACGATTTGTTTTACGGTTACGGTTAGAACTTCTGCGTCGTTCTCAATTTCCTCAATTTCCTTCTGCAATGACCACATATCTGGTTTGTGAAGTTTATAGTCCGTACGGTTTGGAACTTACGAAAGTAGAATTTTCAACAGGAACGTTTAAAATTAAGAACACGAGTCTAAATGGCATTCGCAGTTGAAAGCGAAGGCAAGAAACAGTTCTAACAAGTTAACGAGCAGGAAGAAGGCTAGTAAATTTGAATCAAATGAAAATTTCCTTCGGGCGTTATTATCGCCGACTATGGTTGTCCCTCTCCTTTTATCGATACTCTATTCAATCGGTAATTAATCGTGACGCAAACGATCTTTCCGTGATCCTCGATTCCCCCGGTTAATTTTCCCTCTCTCTCTCTCGCTCGCGTCTTTGTCCAGTTTCATTTCGAACGGTCCAGCACGATCAAAGATCCAATTCAAAGTAAAGTTCCTCCGGGTGAAGATGCCGGAGAATAAACGATCTGTGAGCGATTCAACTATTTCTCGCTATTTGCTTCGGGTACGTTCAAAAGAGAAACAAAAATGTTCAAAAAGTCTGGCGCACAGGTCGGATCGAAAAATTTAGGGACATTGGTGCATAACTTTTGAACCGTTTGAGATATTGAAATGATGTTTGAACTAAAAAATATCATAAAATAATCTCTTTCGAATAATACGTGTTAGAATATATTTTTTGTTTAATTTGTTCGTTAGTTATTTTTATAAATTTTTATGTAGTTGTTGAACAGTTGCTTTCTCTCCTTAAGAAAAGAAACAATTTTTTACAATCTTAAGAGTTCTTTGACAAATATGCAACATTTTTTTAATCTGTCATGTATCGTTCAGCATTATTTTTTAAATATATTATTATTAGTTATTACTAAAAAAATATATGATTTCTTATTGGGAAGAGATGCTCCATATCGTTAAAAAACTGAGAGAAAACATGGAACGAAACGATGAGGACATCGCAAAGAACTTGAGCAATTCTGCCTGGTGAAATATGCTTCTTTCAAAACGCTCAACTTTAAATGATCATTGTAACTAAAATATTTATTCAATTTCATTAATTTCTTCATTTTCGAGGTCCATAGATCCTTACAAAGCAATACAAATTTATTAGTTTGCAATTTCGAAAAGTCGACTTTTTGGTCGAATGTCCCTTTTCGATCCGGCCCACTGTGCGGCGTCCCTTTAGCATCGATGCGGGTGAAAGAAAAATTCTAATTTCTTCACCGTCGAACACGAAACAAACAATGTTATTGCAGATCGCAAATTATCCGCAGCTGTATGCACTTGTTTCCCCCTCTTTAATAGAAACGATCGCCTTCCGGCGATACGTCACGGTGATATTTCACTGTGATGCATTTCGCGCGCATATTTTCTTCTTAATTGAAACCCTGGCTCTTTGAGCGTCTCCTTCAGGATCCAGGGGTTAAGCTCGTGTAATTTATTTGCCGGGGATCTAGTTTCTGCGACGTTGCAGCCGACATTTCATACGAGAGAGCGAGAGAGAGGGAGAGGGAGAGTGGGGGCTAGGATCGACTTCGGTAATTACGTCGTCCTAAGTGAAACCATTTGGCACCCTGCTTTCTACACGGGGCCGAGCAAAATCTTGGCCAGATGCTGTTACCTCTAATCCTTTCGCGTTATCGTCTAATTGTACCGATAACTGTTTGCCAGCTGATTGCACCGTTAACGAACCTGTTGTCCTTCACAGATCCAGCACCAGAAATTAATCCTTTTTCTAGATTCATACGAATGATCGGTCTAGTTATAGAAGATTATGCAGAACATGCCCGACCACTCTGAGGCCCTGACAAGAGCCCCCGGTTGTTCATCGACCTCTTTTTTATCAGTTTTCGAGGAGATACCAACGGCGTTAGTGTTTGGTTATTAGATAAGAATGCAACCGTTACGAAGGAGGCTCCTATACATACACAACACATATTGTAGCATACAGTCAGCCCTTTCGACACTTCCGGTCTCACACCGGTTTTCTCGTAGACTCTAGATAAAATCGTTTGCTCGGTGGAATTATATCGCCGCACGAAACTAGCCGTCTACCAACACGTTACTTGACTTTTTTTTTCTACGTTTACTACGTTCAACTGTTTAATATGACGTTTAGTGGGAAGTTAACGACGTTCATCCTGTTTATAGGAACCGTAACCTTGGGGAATATCCGATTTGCTCCGATTTTTTGTTTCTTTCCTTAGTTTTCTTGGGATGCACTATGGTCTGGAAACCCGTTTTTCGTGGCTAAAAGTATTTTAGCGTTATTTTAAAGTTAAAGGTTATAGTATGCTAGGTTGTTGAATTCGTTTCGACACCAGCAATAATATTATAAAGTCAGAAACATATAGTAACATTTAAAAAATTGACGTGATTCTAAATTTTTATAAACAAAATCTTTTTTTAATTTTTGTCTATTGAAATTTATATGTAAATACTGATCAACTTTTGTTGGAAACATTTTTTGGCAGATCGTAGGAAATGTCTTAAAAATCGTATTAACAGTACTATTCTGCCGCAGGAATAACATAAGTAATAATACTACCACTATTAAGATAAATACATAAATAAAATCACTAATATACATTATTTATAAATTATTTTAGTCATATAGAAGCGTTTGTCAAGCACCTGCAATCGAACGCCCTCGGTACGCCCGAAACTCCCTGTAACTATGTGTTTAAATCGTTGTACAACTAAAACGAGCAGACGCGGGCAGCTGAAACTTGATACACTATATTCAGAAATGTCTACACTTTCATATACACCAGGTCCCACTTCTGCCGATTTTGGCCGTTTTTGTAAAACCTTTCTAAAAGTTTACATTGTTTAAAGTCACTATTTGTTTATGGATAAAAAGATGCTAACAACAGTATTACACACGTAAAATGTACCTCCTGACATATACGAAAATACCATTTGAACTTGTATTTTGATAGTCTATGATGACGATTTTAAACGTTTTATTTAATCTGAATTTTCCGAAGTTTGTCTTCAAAACGTTATATCTCAGAAATGAATGATCGGAAATGAATAATAATTTGGATTTAAAAGCTTTAAAGGGTTCTTTTTCTTTTCCCAAAAAAATTTTTTCAATATCTTAATCTTGTAACATTGACTTTTGGCCACGAAAATCGGGTTTCCAGACCATAGTGCGCTGACGTGGTACGGTATTGCATCGATAAATGTGGAAATTACGATTCGAGATCGAGTAGGACAAAAATGTTGTGTCGATTTAAGCTCCAGAAAAGAATTGGAGTTTTTAGCAAATTCGTTGGCAAGGTATAGCGGCGCAAAGTTTTAATTACGCGCGCAACAATAGCCGCGAAATCGAGATCCGGATAACGCGTAACGCGTACTTGAAATTGGACGGACGGTCACGGTGTTGGACGTACTCTGCGCACGGGACCGTGAAGTATTCGTAAAGGATAGAAATCGAAACGTTGGCACATTGGTTGCCAAGGTGATAGTCTAACGATCTACACCTACGAACGACTGATTATCCGCAATTGTTTAAACACGATTTATATGTACACGGTGGTGTCCAGTATTAGCGCATCGTTATCTCCGCTGCTTTTAAATATTGATCAAGCAAGTTTCTATATGACGCAAGAAATATTTCTGTGGTGATTTTTTTTGTCGAAGAACCGCGCGTTCAATTGAATTTCAAATGTGGAACATGAGAAATCGGAACAGGTTTTCTGCGAGCGAGATAATTTATTTGGTGTTGTATTTTTATCGGGGACTTAAAGGTCTGTTCAGGTGTCGGCTTGTTATCTGCAACACCGGTTCGTGGGAATTCGAGCGTCCAGGTGGGTTACTGTGCCGTCACCGGATGCGACGAGAGTTCTTTCGCGAGTAATTATTTAGCAGCTGCGAGATCGATGCAGACGATCAAACGAATATCTAACCGCGGCTTCCGGAAACCTCGGTATCTGTTTCTCCACCTTTCTAAAGGAAGTTTTTTCAATTTCCAATCTATACATTTTAATCGAATCCCGTAATCATCGACGACTTATCGTTATCATCGACAATCTCAAGCTAATACAATTGTTTTTCTTTTTAATTTTGTGAGGTCATATTCTTTTTATGGCAACGATAGCTATTATCAACTTAGATAAGATGGGTGATAAGATCTGCTGCTGGTATTTTAAAAAATCGATATTCTCGATCTTCAATATTGAACTTTGAAATCTCTTTGCAATTTAGAAACGTTCCAAATTTATAGTTCTCTTTGTTTTTGAAGAATGCCGCAGTCTACAATATATATTTTTCAATTTGGCGGGAGTGTGTTTTGCTGTTCTGTACCGGGTCATGGTAATTTTACCGTGAATCGTTCAACAGGTTCCTACCTTGCCTCTGAAAGGTAAGCCACGGCGTAGAAGGTTTCATGTTCAATGGTCGGCAATTGAGTTTCCAAGCATTCGAAAATTTCGAGAGAACTGCCTTGCCGACTCTGTAGAATATTGTTGTCTTTTTTTATTTGTTGAGAGAAAGGTTTTGATCGCATCTGATCCACGAGCCACATATAAACATACGTGTATATGTATATTTTATCGATTCGGATGGTAATCGCTTTTTGATTTTCTAAAAATTGCTATTGATCGCAGTTGCGAAGAAAAATAAAAAAAGATCATAATTTTCAAGATTTTTATCTCTAACGAAAATTTGGAAGGCAACATTTAACATCTCATCACATCCCGATTGATATTCTCGTGGCTCGTTCGACGCGATCGATAATTTACAAGCTGAAAGTCTGAATGAATAGAATATTCTCCAGAATATTCCGCACACTGATTATTTTAAGAATTTACTTCGACCCGATTTTAAACATGTTCCCCACAGAATTTCGCAATATCCAACGGCTCAAATTAAAGCTGGAAGATCGTACCTTCCGATAGAATCATTTAGGTTTGTAGGAAAATTTTACAAGTTATGAAATCTTGATGTTTTATAATCAACCTTTTAGACTTTGCGAATTTATTTTCTTAACGTCGTGGCTTCGAGTTATTTATTATAAAATGTTTTTGATTTTTTGGGCCTGAGAATCTCCCGTCGAGGGTATCCCGGCTTGTAGAGAGAAAATATGAAAAGAATTTAATTTTGGTGGTTCCAGCGACCAGTCGACGCCGCATCGCCAGCTGCCCGGGAGTCTACGAGGTTCCCTGAGCTATTCCCACAGCCACCGGCATAACCATCTCCACAGACATGATCCACCGCCGCCACCGGCTTATTGCGCTCCGCCTCCGCCGGTGTCTAGTTACCCCACAGTGCAGCGTGGCTGCGCCCTGCATTCGAGGTAAGTCTCTCTCTCTCTATCTCACTCTCCATCTCTCTCTCTCCTTGCACATCTCCATCTCTCTCCCTATCCCTCTGGTGCCATTCCATCCCGCAGCATCTCATCCCATCCATCCATCCACCGTATACACACGACGGGGCTTAATTGTGTCGTACATATGTACCGGTTACCGTCCGAACACACCGCGTATACACCCACGTCACAGCCACCACGTTGTTTCAATTCTACCCGTGGCTCTCTTTATCCTTTGAAACCCCACGGCCTCGTCCCTCGATTAATCCAGTCTCAGCTGCATTTTCTTTTTTCTAATGTCTGCAAAGGGTTGGGGAACCAGCGTTTTCTTCTGACGATTCTGGTGTACCTACACTCGCGGACGAACTACAAACGCGTTTGCTTTGGCAAATCTGTAACCGTGAAAGGTTTCTTATACGTTAGCCTAATGTTTCTCAAATGTTCCCCATTTCGTTCCACCAACCTAAATAATTAGACCGAGGTTCTTTATGCGATTTGCAATTTATTCTAGACAATTTTTAAGAAAGTGGTATCGCGCAAAATGTTATTTTCAGTGGCAGCAGTCTTTGTAGATCTGGAACAAATGAAAATCGTACTAGATTTTTTTTTATTAGAAAATATCATATGAGATTTATTTCAACATAATTACAAAAAAACGAAATACAACCACATGCAAAACAGAATATAATAATTACAAACTAGAATGTGGTTATTAGAGATACACAGATATTTTAATACTGACATATGATTAGTTGAAACAGTATAGACAAAACTTATACTTTAAGACCACAGCTCGGTAAGACTTCAGAACCCATCCCCCTTCCTCAGATTAAACAATATAAAATCAACTGAGACCACAACCAATTTGTTTAACTATCAAATGCGATTATATAATGAAAAATAATTATGTAAAGCTTCAAATCTTACCGAAAATTCATTAGTGAAGCGGAAAAGTTAATTATATCTCGAAAACTATTCATTTGCGCCAAAAGTGGTATATACATTTTGTGTTCAGCATGTCAAAACAAATAGCATGACGTATGTCACATGTCAAAAGGAAGGGGGGGCTTTTCTGAAGTTCAGCCCACAGTTCTTAAAAAATGATAACATGTAGTGACAAGCTTTGATATTTGGTTTAGCTATTAATATTGAGACATCCATTGGAAGCTGGAAATTTATTTTACTGAGTTTATTCATTAATTTGAGCCTTTCCTCGTTGTACAAGTTGCATCTGTGGAATTTTATTTTCTAGCATTTTTCTTGAATAGTTTCTTGCGAAGCCATAAAAGCGTTAAGATACACGCTCTACTAACAACAAACCGCAACGATATTGGTAGTCACTTTAGACAGTCGATTTATCATGAAGCCTCGAACGAGTCTCGTGTTCGCGGCATGCTGAAATTTCAATCGGGCGCGAAATTGAAAATCGATGTATCCAACTTCGCTCGGCGGTAGCCTAACTTTGGGCAGGTTCGAAAGTCGCGGGTTTCGAAACTTGCCTCGTACTAACAGGAGGTCGACGTACCCGACGTGCCCGACAAGGACGAAGACGTCGACGACGACAGTCTAATTAAACGACGCATTCTCCGCGAGACGCGGTATAGAGACACAATCGGTGGATTGTTCGCTGTAAAACCTTGGTTCTATGGGGGGTTGCATAAGGGATTGGGGAGTGAGTGGGTGTGTAGCAGTGTGTCGGGGTAATTGTTGCGTGTGTGCTGGGGGCGGAAACTGAATAGCACGCGGCGCAGCTTGCGGTTGACGCGATGCGAGGCGCACCGTGCCTGGCGAAACTGTTCGCGAATCGTGACAATTAGGCGAAACGGCTCCGTCGAACTCGCGAGAATAGAACGCGCGTAAAAGGATCGCTCGAGCGTCTTACGCTTCTTCAAGCAGCCCCGAAATGCAGCTACAAAGAAATACTGTCAATCATTGTGCAAAGTTAAAATTTTTCCTCGTTCGTTATAATTTATTAGGTCGTTATAATTTATACTTATATAATTTATTACCGTCTACTCCGGAAATAGCACATAACTTTTTCTTTAGTGCATCGCATTTTTAAAAATAAAATGTCTCAAAGCACTCTTCGAACACTACGACGATTTACATGTAACATGTTATGTACGTATTCACTGCTACTTCAAATGTTCAAAATGTTGACCTTGAACACTGAGACATAATCTAAAACGTTGCAATACTGATGATACTGTCTGACTTTCGTTGTATCTATTACAGAGCAAGCTCTTTTTATACGTTCTTGCATATCAACTATGGTTGTTGGTTTTCTCATAATTCTATGACATTCGCCATAAATGATAGCCATTTCCACTTTCTCTGCTATTGTGTAACGCATTCTTGAAAATTGAACACTCAGATTAAATATTTCGAAGCCGTACTCTAGTCGGTAGTCAAACTACTAATAACATTTCTGGATACAGGTAAGCATACAACGTGATGGTATGTTTATTTATGTTCTGCGACCCTTACCAATATTTAGAAGAGCAGTATGCCAACAACCAGAGAAGACATAAAAGTATTTGAAGAGTGCTTTGAGACATTTTATTTTCTATTGCAGTTGACCTTGCGTGACCTTGAATGACCTTCATAATAGGTCATTGTATTCGTCTTGAAATACACTATCAGAATGTAAATAAAAAACCATACCGTTCCATTAAAAAAAAAACAGTTGACCTTCATATCTCCTTGACGTCTTCACCTATAAAAAAATTAATGATATCAGATTACGAGCCCCTCGATATCAAGTAAGTTTGGTCTAATCCTTTTTTTTCTATCTTCAAAAGCAAGCGATTTATTCAGGTGACCTGTTTTAGGTGGCGCACCCTGTATATGTACGCCGATTTTGCGATTTAAAATGAGATTAATCTCTATACGATAAACGAAATTACTTTCTGAACGAGCTGTGATAGTAACGTATGCAAGTATGGAGCAAAAGCTCGCAAGCGTTTGGACTCGTTTGAATGCGTTTGGACGCGCGAAGTTCGTCAAACAGTTTGAAGGCCTTGTCGGCTCGAGGTCGGTACTGTGAGGCGTCGGTAGTGGCTGTTCTTGCAAAGCAAGCAAGCATGCAAGCAAGTAAGCAACCAGCACGGAAACGGGCTCTTCGCAGCCACTAGACTCCTTTCGGCGAGAGCTATAAACGTGACTCCGTTCCATTCCGTTTCATTTCGCTCGAAACGCCCGGCTCTGCCACTCGTTATTCCACCGTCCACTTGTCTTCCATCCTTAGCCTCGGTTCCCTCGTTCGGTTATCGGCGAATCCCACCCACGTTTCACTCTTCTTCATCCGCTACGGCGCCTGCGCGAACGCTTTCAAAGGCCCTACGAATGTTTCCTCACTGTCCTTCGAGCATCCCCTCCGCAATCCAAACACCATCAAATCTATCAAATGAAGAACTCGTCATTATTTTATTCCCATATAGCCTGTCTGCCATCTAATAAACGGAACGACAGGCGTGAAATTAATGGCAGCAGACACTCTGAAGCTTTTTATAAAACGTTGCGACTCCGAGTAATGTATGGTTATTCGAGAACCACCGACTGTCATCCGGGTAACGCAACCCGTGTCACGAAATTATGGAGCGTGCTGCTTGACAGCGAGCCGGGCGCTACAATAAAAGCTAAAAGTTGCGGAAAACTGACGTGGGTCTAGCAGCTTTGTATTTTCTATACACAAAACTTGGCCGTCGTCTTTCCCGCGTAGCAGAGGATTTCTATTTCCTTGAAATTCTACGCTGACTGGATAATTGTAGATGAGAATAGTAAAAAACTTTCATGATCGATCGACAGCCCCGTATCCACTTTTTAACGAACGGAAAAAACGATGATTCAGAATCAACAGTTGAAATCGTCGAACGGAAGAGTTTGCACGAAATCGGTGTTTTAAAAGCGAGCAGTAAAAACAGTGGAAACTCGCCGGAGCGTGATCAAGATTAAGCGGTCGATCCGATGGCGAAGTCCTAATTTCCTTCAATTTCTGGTTTAAAGAGATGCGTGATATTGGCCCGTAAAGAAATCCAATTACGGCCGGCGAAGTTGCGCCGCGCCGCGAACCGAAGTGTGTATACAGTGGCCCGCGAAAGTATTCGAACGCCCTTCTCAAATCAGAATAACTTTTTTCAAATTGGACCGAACGACTTGACGTTTTTTCCCCAGCAATTAGAAGCATGGAATTGAAAAAGTCAAGTGGGTTAGGTCCTATTTAATAAAAAGTTATTCAGATTGAAAAACGGCGTTCGAGTACTTTCCTGAGTCACTGTACCGATGCTACGTATTCGCATACACCGCACCAACGACTTTCGATCGGTCGAAGGGTCGATATAAAAAAGAATAGAAAATCAGCTCCGCTGTCCCGGATTTCCTGGGAAACGATGCATACTTTTATATTCTGTATACCGCCCCCGGTAAAGTTAATTAGAAGGGCCGATGAGGACTTTTAATGGCCGCGAATGAACTTTGGACTCGTTGAATCGAAACGTTTCGGTAGTCGAGACCACTCGGAGAACGGATCAGGACCACTGGATGCGAACTTTTTTCGATATTCCTTTGCTCTTTCTCTTTGTTTTGCTTTTTCTTTTTTCTCGTGGGCCACATCAACGGAGAAGACCGTTCAAAGTTGATCGATAAAGCTCCGTCGTCGTCGGGATTAATCGACGCGAAACAGATTCGATCGAGTCGGATAATTCCAATGGTGGGGCCCCTCGAACGCTCCTTTTAATCATTTCTAGCATTTCCTTTTATCCATTTAATAACCACTTAATTTTAGTGGTTTAAGTAGATGGATCTCTATTGATGTTTTTTCAATTTTTTACCATAACATTGGGTATTCATGCAGTTAAAGTGCTGTACTTTTCACTTTTCAAGGTTTGAAATAACCGCCAAATATTGATTAGTTCATATTCGATCCACTGTTTCTGTTTTATTTTCTTTCTCTATTAATCTCCTATCTGCATCACAGTAACTTGTGTACCGGCACTGAAACAACATGTGCTTATACATATATTCCTGTCTCTAGTTTTTTCATAACGCAGGTTGGTAATTCATTACCGTTATTTTGAGTTTTGTATTTAAATCTGTTTTTCAGTACTTTCATATTGAAAACTCTTTTAAAAATTTACAGACGCAGTTGTTTCCTCTTTCTTGAAAAGTATCCATATTGTGATCGAAACGTTGAAAGTTTAACCAAACTAGCACGATTGCTTTAATTTAATACTGATCGAACCTTTGCGCCGATATCATCTAGACTTCTTGTTATAAATTACACTACGATCGATAATCAACAAACACAATTCAGAAAAGTGTCTAACAAATGTTATTAATTTCAATGGAGGTTCAGTTAAAAAATAATTAACCCCTCACCCTGTACGATTTATTTTACGGTAATGGAAATGGGTATTGATAATTTAACAACTTGCTTGATTTAAAGCAAGAATATATGAAACACGCGGAAGAACTGAAGTAAAGTGCAAATTGTAATAGGAGAAAAATCTTGGACCTCCCCCATTGGGTCAGTTCGAGAAAAGACTAAAAATCGAACTGCCCAAAGTTTGATTACTCAGACCTTCTTAGTAATGATAAATTACACCTTATCGGTTTCTAGCTTGCGGGTCGATAAAACAGAGAAACAAAGAACCCTTTCAGTATCTTTATCAACATAATTAAATCAACAAACACAATTATCCATTTAATATTCAACAATAATAAACCAGCGATCTCGCACGGAAAATCACGAAAGAACTCGGTTCTCATATCGAGTCTGCGTCGAAGCGAGTATCGCACCAGCGGCTGTTGCAAGTTGCAACCGATCTCCGGTTGCGTTCGGTAAACACTCTGTTGCTTTGGGCAAAGAGTAGCGATCAAAGGCCCCCATACCGTATTGGTTCGGAGAGAGAAGTTTTCCTCTCTCGAAGGGAGGCAAGTTACAAGCGAGATTAGAGGGAGAGGCGTTCGCGGGAATCCGCGCTTGTTGGAAAGTACCGAGAGAAAATTCTTTGACGAATCTCCGATGTTTCATCGGGCACCGTCGTCTTTTATCCGCGTTGCGCGCGGGGAAAACGTCGGACGCGGTCGGTTTCTCGCGCAGAAGGGCCAGCCTTCTGTTTTATCGCGTCGTAAAAACCTTCACTTATCCTCGACAAGCACAACCCACCGCCGCTGCTGGTCTATCTCGATGTCCGTACAGTGGCCACGAAAAGTATACCAACGGTAAATTCACCACTTCCGCGAAATTGTTTGCGTTTGTCCCTGGCACGCGTCGCGAAACTATTGGGACGCAGCAACAATTTTCTCTCATCCTAAAAAAGAAGAATTTGATTCACCGCAGATTTCTGTGTAACCCTCTTGAGGCAAAATCTTCCACGAGATATGTATTAGAGCTCGGATTTTTACCCGGGTACCTGAGTACCCATGCGATACACGGGTAGTTTTGCTGTACCCTAATCTAAAATTAAAAACACAGCCAGGTCAATAAACAGAATCAACAAAAGTAATGTACTTACATGCTGCGTAACAAAAAGAGAAGAAAAAGAAACATATAGAACAAACACTGAGAAATACCGGAAAGCAATGTTGACTGCATATAGTCAATATAGATATCTTTATAGTCGCGAAGAGCAGCATCGTCTCCGCAAAAGATTTTTCAATCTTTTCAACGTTCAACTTTGAATTGCATAGCGAAAGCCAGCGTTTGGTGTAAATTAGAGCTCGGACTTTTACCCGGGTACACGAGTACCCATGAGATACCCGGGTAGAGCAAAACTACCCGGGTATCTCATAAGACATAAGTCATAAATGATTTTGTGCAATTTAAAACAATAATGAAATTAAAAGAACTTTGATATATCAATTTAAATTTATTAAAATCGTTCAAGAGAATAAGTAATCGTAATATATCGTCTGCTTTTTCCTATTGATGCGAACGATTTTTATTTTGCATGAAAATCCACAGTGTATTCATGAGATACCCGGGTACTCTGGTAATTTCTGTTTACACGAATACCCGGATATTCGAGTAATGCTGTTTACCCGGGTATCTCACAGGTAACCCGGGTATCTCATAAGTCACAGCTCTAATATGTGTCCCTCGCGCGCGAATCACCGCAGATTCTTCGCCAGCCACGATTTATCGGCGAAAGTTTTGTTTAGAAAAGTTGTTCGCAGCGAAACCGGGGTGAGATCTGCTCGATTACACGCGACCTGTATCTCCTCACTCGGATTTTCAGTCTAGATTCTAGAGAGAAATTCTATCCACCCTCCCTCTCCCCCCTCTCTCTCTTTCTAATTTTGGTTATTTCTCGCGTCTCGCCGGCCAAATTAAATCACGAGCCCGATCGTTCCATTAAAAAGACAGCGAGTCTAATGGATCCCGCGCAAATATTTCAGTGGTCCCGTGGAAATTGGAACACCGATAGTTGGCCGGACCACCGCAAATAATCCGCGAAAAATGTAGGAGCGCGGCCTTTGTCCGGTCCAACGCGAAAAATCAGTTCTGCCTCGGCCGGCGAATATCTGCAAAAATCTGCAAAAATTCGAGAAAACCCGAACGTTGCAAACCAGGCCGTCGACGAGCATGGATAACGAAACGCTGCGTCCAAACGCGCGAAGGAGATATCCCACCTTAAATATTGATTTGCGACAACTGCGCGCCGGTCTATTTTCCCTGTCGATCGACGCTATTTAAAAAAGACTGCTCCCTTCAAATTGAATTTCCCCTGCCCCCCTTCCCCGGAAAAATTCGATTTCCCTTGCTAAGAACCGAATTTCCTACTCGATTCCCGGCTGCCATGCCCCGCGTTCCAGTTAGGCGAGCAATTTTAAAGGTGGCACACGCTTAGGGGAAGGAATCGCGTTGCGAAAACGCTCCGGGCGTCTCGTTACATCTCGCGATTAATGATCCCGAACTGGAAAGTCGGGGAAAATCATATTTTTCCGTTTAACCGAATCTGAATTTTCGAAAAGATCTTTTCTGAATGCCGTCGGCGGAGATCGCGGAATCGATCGAAATCGGTGGAGCATGATGTCGATGTACGTGTCGCAAGGTGATCATTCTTTCTTGCCACGAACACGCCATCGCATCGTAGTGTTCGAACCCCTTCGCAGCTTTCACCCGTATCGCGTTCGACCGAGTTCATGCGAGTTCTCGTTGGTCGAACGAGGGAAACGAACTCGAGCCACGAGTCTTCGTGTTTACAGGCTGATTCCAGAAACTGGGCGACTACCTGTGAACCTATGTAAGTGGAGCGAGAACAGTGTTAGGCGATTGAGAATCCTCGGCTGACCTAACCCAGACCTGTTTTGTCCGATACCGTCTCGTTCGGAACACTATCACGACACCGTTGTATGCACTCGGCACCATTGACTGTCTTTGTCGAACGATCGAGAACGACGATCCAATAGTGATTATGCATTTTACAGTACTTGATAAAAGTTCTTACTTTTATTAACAAGAATCTGTATACGCACATCTTGAACTATTTTTTTTGTAATACTAGCTGACCCGACAGACGTTGTCCTGTTCAAATTTCAATAAATTATGATTTTTGCAGTTTGCCCGAATTTTCCGACTTTCCTTTGTAATTGTCTCGAATTTTTTTCTCGAAAACTTTTCCAGGACTGAGTTATGGTGTTGAAGTCATACAATATTCGCTAGAAGAATGTACTTTCATTTCTCCTAAATTTTCTATTTTTCCGGGCATCAATTCCAATTTTTCTTCGCCAAAAACCTTATTCGTACTACAACGAACATTTAAAAAAAATTAGCCAAATGGTCCAGCCGTTCTCACGTGATGTCGAGCGGTGAGAATTCTGTCAAATGTCGCGTCGATAGTAACTGTAACAACGCGACGATTCGATATTAGTTACTTATTCATTTATTTTGCGTTCTTCATATTTTATAATTTGCGTAAATCATTATTCTGGTACGACGTATTGAATAGAAAATACGCGTTTGATCTCAGACGGAGATTTAAATGAGACAATTTAATTAATTGTATTCAAGATAATTGGAATTAATCGTTAAACTATTGTGTTTACGGACGTGTTATTTCTAGTTACGACTTAATTCCTACATTTTTATATACCCAAAGAATTTTTCCAATCACCTTCTTCTAAGATTCTTGATCCAGCGCATCGCGCGGAATAGCCCCTAGAATTGTTCGAGCGATTATCACTGCCTCACCACCCTGTACGTTGTATACGACTGCGGAGTGCTCCTCCTCCTCGGTCACCGATAAAGAAAATAAACCGTTTCCTCTATCGAGTAGCTCAGCCTTAACCCCACAAGCCGAACCCCTTGCTCTCCACTCTTCACGAGTTGCTTTTCCACTCGGTGCCGGAGCCATTTAAATAATCAACCGGAAGAGTCTCTTCGCCTTTCTCCTCTGTTTTTCATTTGTCTCCCGCCGCGTGTTCCTCCGTTTCGAGTCTCTGCCGGTTCTTTTATTGCTTCCTCTCTTTTTATTCTTTTTCCCGGGACTCTACTCTCTTCTCATCTCGCCTCGGGGTTTCTCGATAACGAGAAATTTATGCGAGGCTACGATAAATCTATCGTCGAGTTCGCGTTAACTGTTTCCCCCGGTGAGTTCTCGATTGTTTCGTTTGGCGCAGTTGCATTTTTACGTGTTTACGGTCCGGCGAATCCGTGGCTCTTTCGATCGAGAGGATCGTGAAGTTGAAAACGGAAGAATCCAGTAACCGGCACCGGCGATCGTGCGAATCGCGTGGCCGGTGTATTATTAACTAAAAGTACGCAGTTCCAACGTACACACAGAGATATCGAAGTGAGTCGGATAGCCGAGGTACGCGTGAATTGCAGTCGATGTTTGCTCTCAGGGAAATCCGAGGAGAGTGTATCGAAGCCAATTACACGGGGGCAAGCTTTCCGAACGTACCGACGATAATTCCTCCACCACCCCCGCGCAACCCTTGATCCCCTAACGGCAGTAGAGGAACAGGATATGTAGTAGTTGCGTTCGGAAGCGCTTGCTTGCCTGCGCTGCGGTCGATGAAAGCAAACTTCTGGCCGGGTAGTCGGCCGCGCAAACTTCCACAGGTAGAGAGAGAGAGAGAGAGACGGGAGAGAGAGAGTGCAGTCGTACCTCTGTCATTAAAACGCGATGCTGGTTTATCGCGAGCCCCCACGGCGATCTCTATCGCTCGAATCTGCTATTTTATTCTCGGCTTTGCGCCCAGTTCCTACCTCCGACACCCCTGACCTCTCACCTATGTCGAATAACTGGCCGGAGTTAATAATTAGGACGCTGCGCGCCGCACCGCATCGTGCCGTGCGTCATGGTGCACGCGTAAAGGGAGAATGAAATTTAATTTTCCGAGTATTTTACACCTTGTCCTGTTCTAATATATTTTTCTTCTTTGCGCACGTCCAACTCTTCGTTTACACGGCTCAGAAAAGTATATATATAACGTATGTGTACACACAGGATTCATAAAGTATCCGAACGTTTTTCCCAGGCTCGTGGAGGGAATTTTACGGAAATATAGTTTCCGGTAAAGAGTAAGCTGTGGATCTTTATGCAATTTGCAACTCTTCTAGACGAAATTGAAGTGAATGAAATCAAATGAAATCCTATTTTCTGAAATATATAAAAATTCGATATTCCAGCAATTTTTTCGAAATTTCCGGAAGTCATAAACGCATAAAGATCCGCAGTAATGTGGTAATGATGACGCAATGATTTGTTCGGTCACTGCATATGCAACGCAGTGCAACTTTTCTAGACGAAATTGAAATAAATGAAATCAAATGAAATCCTATTTTCTGAAATATATAAAAATTCGATATTCCAGCAATTTTGTCGAAATTTCCGGAAGTCATAAACGCATAAAGATCTGCGGTAATCTGGTAATGAGGACGCAATGATTTGTTCGGCCACTGCACTTGCAACGCAGTGCACTCGCGCGTCCGTTTCGAGCACTCGGATGAGCAAAGAGAGGGTGTTCGCAATTTTTGCGAAAAGCGAACGAGGAACGGTATTTATGCGAAGACTTTCCGCTGCACGTGCACGTGCCGGTGCATGCTGCAGCTGTACACACGTGTGCCCCGGCGCGGGCACGTGACACAGAGAGAGGAGAGTCTCGACTCTTCTCCCTAGTTTCCTCGCTCTGTTCCCTGTCTCGTGCATTATGCAGAACGCGAGTGCACTTAGCTGCGCTTACGCACGCGCACGCACGCAAGGAAGAGACAGAGAGAGAGAGAGAGAGAACGCGCATTTACCTCGAAATTATGCATGTCTCCTTCGGCTGCTGGCCGCGAGAAGCGCGAGAGAAATATGCACCGTGAGAAAACTGCAACCCATGAATAAGTGAACCGACCCATCGGCTGAGATGGAATCGTTAAACAGAAAGCGGACCGATATGAATTTTCCATCGAACGAAGAACCCCGCGATATTGACTGCCTCGTATTTCCATTCGCGCTTTAGTTCACCACCGCCTTCCCTCTAGCGAATTTTCGGTAGCGAATGCAAACTACCGATACGTCTTTCAAAAATTTTGTTTCGGTCGTTCTGTTATGAATTTTTCTCGTAAATACATAAATATATATATCAACTGCCAGTCCAATGAGATAAACCGAAGCATTGGTTAATCTCGGAGATGCAGAGTATCGCGCATAATCGGTTTCCCATTCGCTCGTTCCCTCTTTAAACGCAAAAATTATCAGCAGCGCCAGCTGCAAAACGCAAACAGTCCATGTGAAGAGTCGTTCCCGGTGCACAAACATCGAATCCGAGCTATCACGGATAGCCTACGCCAATGCTGACCACCCCTACGTTCTCTGTCACCCCCGAAGCCCTTCGAAACCGTTTTCTGTGGAAATAGCCAATCGGAACGGTCAAATAAAAAATAACGTTTTCATTCGCGCGGAAAATATCTCCGTCTTCTAATGTTTTTAATTCAGCGATCATTGAGATTGCAATTGTTAAAGAAATTCACTTGAAATGTTTTTCGTTCCTCCAGTAGTTTCACTCGCTGCAACGATACATATAAACACAAAATCTGCTTGTTTCACAAGCAGGGTTTTCAATGAAATTTCCAGCGGAACCGTTTGAACTTCACAATAGCCGCAGCCGAGGACGCAGCGCACTCTCACTCGTCAAACTTTCGCGAATCGCCGCGCGCCGGGTTCGTCGTCGGTCCTCTTTTAATTAGAAAACTACAGGGGAAAAAATGGAGGTCCGAGGACACGTATGTTCGCGGGCTTTTATTTTTCATAAGCGCGAGAACGACTCCAGATTCCAGAGAAAAACTCGGTCTCTCGAAAAAGCACAGGAATCTCCGTTCCGCTCCGTTATTTCGCATTGAAACTGCAATTTTCTACCGTGACACGTGGGCGTCGAACCCGTGCGCGAAACTGTTGGGAATTGTGGGGAATTAATTAAGGAATAATGCTGCGAAAGACGCCAGTGAAAAACAGATTGATTTATTAGAGCTTACAGGAATTCGTCCAAGTTCATTTAGTCTTAACTTGTAAATGATGTCTCGTTTTTTTCATGTCAGACGCATTTTGCTCGACTTATCCTTTTGATACTAGCTTGAACGATAATCAGACTCTTTCTTGATGGACAGTTCAAATTTTAAGCTGATCGGTCCATTACTTTGTCTGTAATGAATTTTATCGATCAGCCATGAAGAGATTGTTTCGAGAAAAACGCCTTAATAACTTTGAAAATATGACGCGTTGCATCTTAAAATTTTGCAGAGACATTCACAAAGGCATACACTACAAGATCATTACAAAAAAATATCAATTTCGATTACCCAGCCAAAAAAGATTTTTTCAATTTTGTCAGTACGACAAACTTTAATTTTCCGGTTTGATATAACTTTGTAGAACATCGAGGGAGCGAGGTATGTGTATGTGTGTGCATTTGGACTCGGCCGAGAAAGAATCGATAGCAGACAGGTATTTATAAAATGGTGACCAACGAACGCGAGCAACATTATTAATGCATGTTCAGACCACGGTGATATTTATTCTTATCGCTGCCGTTAAATAATTTCTGCAACCTGACCGCTTTAACTTCCTCGACGAACTCACGAATACATGATCCGCTAATAAACTCGTGCACCTTCTTGCGAAAAATTACTTCGCACAAAAAAGAAGGTTTGCACTTTTTTTTCTTGTTTCCGTGGATGTGCATCGACGCGAAATTGATTAACGAGGGGTTGACGTAAGACAATCGTGGAGCAGCGGTGAAACGTGATTTGCTGGTGTCGCGAGTAACGATTTATGTCAATTAGGTTTCGGCCAACAAAACGAGCGGAACGATCCGCCGGATAATCAATTGGTTTCTATCTCTGACGAGAAGAGAACAGGGTTGCGTAGGCGATCGACGATCGATTTTGCTCTTGTTCGCGTTCGCGACTGCGAAACGATCGAGAACTCGGTCAACGATTGGATAATTGAAACGTTCCCGCGATTCTGTTCCGCGTGCGAGACGGTTTCCACCGGAACGATAAGCTGTCGGAGCAATTAACAATTCGGGAACGCGGATTCGGAAACAGAATTGCTCCGCCACCCTCGGTTGCAACGAGACGACAGCGACAATGTGGGAGTTGCTGCTGTAAAATGCGTTAGCGTGAGAGTGACACGCGCTAGAGGGGTCTACCAAGGCTTAAACGATAGGGGACAGTTTCTCGAGCACAACAGTGCGCCTAATTATTGAATAGTGTTATTCTGGTCGCATATAAAAATTCAATAAATTTTAAGAAACCCCTAATCCCACGCTACTATAACCCTAGTGGCACAAAATATTATATACATATTCATATAATATTAAAAAGAGATTCAATCTCTTCTTAATATTTAAATATATATACATACAATATTTATTTTATATTAAGTAACAAATATTTCTTTTTAAATATGCAGGAAATATCTATTCCATATTACGAGAATAATATTTTTTTCTAAATACAAAATGAATCTTTATTTAATATTAGAAATAGAATATTTTTTCCTAATGTACAGATAATATTTATTTCATATTATAAAATAAATCTTTATGTAATATCAGAAATTATATAAAATTATATAATATAATATAAAAATTTCTTAATTGTAATAAGATCCTTTGGAAGATAAAATGGAATATTCCCTCAAGCAGTGCACAGAAAGTAATAGATATTCATAGTTTCTAATTTTTGTTATAACTTTTTCTTACATTTGAAAATTTTATTGAACCTTTTTTTTTAATATTGAATTTATATTTTTCAAATATTGGATTCACATTTACTTTATATTTTTTAAATATCTAGTTTATATTCTCTGAATATTTAGCTTATATTTTTTAAACATTCAATTTATATTTCTTGTACATGTATACAATATTCAGATCCAATATTTTTCTCATATGAAAAAATGTGGCTTAAAAAATATTTTTCCAATATTTGAACAAAAATATTTATCCAATATTTTTGTGCTACTAGGGAATAGTCACGAAACAGCAAATTTCAAATTACTACAATTCATTATGACCCACCTATGAAACGCGTATCGATATGCAGTTTTAATGCGATTCCATACGCATATCATTTGCCCTTTTTTGAACCCGAAACGAGCCAGAAAATGGCTGCTCTCGGTTCGGCTTTCGCGCATTTACTATTCGCATTTACTATTCTCCGATGAATCTGCTTGCTCACCGCTCTGTTGTTCTTTTTCTGTTGCAGGTGAGTCCCATCTGTTTTCTTAAATATTTGCCGAGGCTGTTTGCCCCCGCGCTGGTAACGCAAGGTAAGAGTCGAAATGGCGGAACTGCGTTTCGCTGTAGACACAGACGTCTGCCCCGTAAAATCGTCAACACGGGAAACCCGTCTGAGAGGTTTCCACTGGGAAACTCTTCACCGCGATTGTTTCCGCGCGCTATTTTCTTTCGCCGACCGGACGCGCGAGCTCTGTAATTCTGCGAGGATTCGCAAAGACACGGGAACCCGCAGATCCGTTCAAACCTGGGACAGAAACCACCTTTTCATTTCTGGAGTGGTCTGTTTGGAAGAACGTCTGCTCTTCTCGAACAAAAACGTAAATTCTTGCAAGCAATTTGCAGAAAGACCTATCTCTTTTTGCAACGTACAGTGAAGTAAGCGATCTCAAGGTTTTTATCAAATTGGGTTGATCCGGATGGTTTAAAACATTATATCTGTAGGAAATTACGATAATTAGAAAGTTCTAATTATACGTAAAGAACAGCGAGCAATCCCCGAAATATAACGGTGTACTTGTGTTTGTTGATTATCGATATCGTAAGGTAGTTTATAACAATTTAACTAAAAATTTACAGACGCAGTTGTTTCCTCTTTCTTGAAAAGGATCCATATTGGGATCGAAACGTAGAAAGTTTAACCAAACTAGCACGATTGCTTTAATTTAATTTCTGATCGAACCTTTGCGCCGATATCATCTATACTTCTTGTTACAACGGTGGACAGAATTATTAAAGGACTGATTCGCTCCTGAATTAACGTGAATGGCTATCAAAGTTTAAACAAA
>CM052329.1:13872514-13889328 GCA_028455615.1 Lasioglossum zephyrum | reverse complement strand
TTAAAGATTTTTTTTTATTAGAAAATCTCATATGAAATTTATTTCAACATAATTACAAAAAAAACGAAATACACCACATACAAAACAGAATATAATAATTACAAAATAGAATGTGGTTAGTAGAGATACACAGATATTTTAATACAATTTCATTTTTTTGTAATTATGCTGAAATAATTATAATAATAATTAAAAAATGATAACATGTAGTGACAAGCTTTGATATTTGGTTTAGCCATTAATATTGAGACATCCATTGGAAGCTGGAAATTTATTTTACTGAGTTTATTCATTAAATTTGAGCCTTTCCTCGTTGTACAAGTTGCATTGCCATAGAACATGGTTCAGCGATTTGTCACCCTCCCTGCAGCTACACTCAGGATTATCAATAAATCCAATGCGAGCCAGAGAAAAAGCAAGATGATAGTGGTCAGATATACACCTGTTTATACTGACAATAGTTGAACGGGATAAGTTTAACTGAGAAAACCAAGGAAGTCTATTTTCATTTTTAAAAAAACTGAAAATATGTTTTGCCCTTAAGGAAACCATCAGCCTTTATAGAGGAGAGAGTGCTGTCTGTATGTATAAATTTCTAACAACAGACTCGAAGTAAACGAATAAATATAAAATTTAATAACTTCTCGGAGCGGAGCTCATTTCTTCAGGGCATTGTGCGGAAAAGTGAAAGAGGACTGCGGTATTCGGTGCAGAATCGGTGAATGGAAAGCGAGCAGGACAGTCGAAGGGTCGAAGAATGCCCGGACAAAAGGGTCGCCTTTGACTCGACAGAATTTAATTAAACCGCGCGACAAATAATTCAAGACCAGCTAGAAAGCGAGAAGTGGAGAGGAGCGGGGAGGAGAGAGAGGGGCGATGTGGCTTGTAAAGTTTGCTCCACAGAAGGATTACAATGGGCCGATATCAAGCGACGGAATTACGATCGAGCGAGTCGCCTAGCCAGCTCGCTCTCGCGCCGCTATCGCTGATTTACGCTGTTTACTTCGTCACCTGCGTAATTGCCGGCATTCATTAACGGCGACATTCGCGGCATACCGAGCACAGCCTAGCCGAATGCATCGTCAGCTAGAAATGGATGGGGAAATGCACGAGCGTGGTGCAAGCGCTCGGCTTATGCCGCACCGCGCCTCGCTCGCGGACGTTATCGTTAACAAACAGCCTCCAGATCGCTACCCCCCGCTACACGGGGCGGAAAGTCAACGAGGATTTATAGTTGAAAGTCCTGCGGAACGCGATCTTGCCTTCGGAGCACGGTAATGTCTCGATATCCGCGAAAATTTGGCTAGTCAAGTGTCGTCTATGTCCTCTACAAACGCTATTCCTCCTTTTTTTAATTAATGGTTTGTATTAAATGTAATAATAACGACAAGTCTGTCGATAATGAAGAACAACCTGCCTATGCTAACACCTACTGTGTACTTCTATGTAATTAGATTATTTGTTGACGCAGTCAGAACGTCCTGAGACTTGAACCGTGTGTGTACGTCCAGTCGCATAGAACCTCTTTATTATATGATATTGACCAACCAATCAGAAATACTGTGTGCCCATATGTATGACTCTTGCCCACATGGATTCATTCACATATTTGCCACCATGTAGTGAACATTGCCTTCCGGTATTCTTAGTGTTTGTTTTATGTTTTTTTTTTCTCTTTTTGTTACGCAGCAAGTAAGTACATTAATTTTGTTGATTCTGTTGATTGACCTGCTATGTTTTTAATTTTATTTGCCATATTGTAATTCTTTTGCATTATTTTTAGACGCAATTCTTTATGAAAATGATCCACATAGGGATCGAAACGTCAAGATACATTTATAAATAATTGCACATTTGCTGCCTTGTGTAAAATTGATCGAACCTTGCGCCGAAATCATAAATTCGTATTCACTTTCCGATCGAGAAACAAACCTCACCCAAAACCTCTTTATACTCTTCGTATATTATAATAAATCAGTTTATAAGTGTTCAATAAATAAGAACCTCATACCTCAACAGCTATCAAGTTTCGGCAGGGATACAGTCGTTGAAATGCGATCATCGATTTCTCAGAAAAATCAAGATCTCTTAACTGAACGTCCCAGTGGTGGCGAGAGAATATCAATGTTTGTCTTTGACTGTCTGCGGACTCGTCCAGGAAGCGTGTCGCACCTGCACGGAGAAGAGAGAATGCACCGGTGGAAGAAAGAGACGAAAGGAAAGGAAGAATGTCGAGAGATGGGCGTGGATGGTTGGTGAATCCGGAAGGGAAGACGAACGAGCCCCAGCTTTATCGACTGGCCCGGCATATTGGCGGAGAGAAAAGGAGAAGAGAGATAGAAGGAGAAGGGAAAGAGAAACCGCACCCTCTGGACGCGGGCTTGTTTATCCTCGTTGCCTCGTAATTTCTGCGGCGAGGCTATTCACCGTCCTCAGAAGCAGACGCGACACTGTCGAAATGTGCATGCAGAATGCATACAGCGCGTTGAAAAAGCCCACACACTGAACCGCCTCATCGGAATTATTTAGTGGAAACTTTTCCTTTAACCTCGCGCAAATTCCAGTGATTTATTCACTCGTTTGCTCACCCGAAACTGTTAATTCTTTTCTGTATCATGTTTTCCTTCAATATTTCTCAAACTCGATTCTTGAATTTTCGGTATTCCTTCCCTATACTTTTCTTAACACCGGTCCAGAAGCTTTTGGAATACCGAAGCGTGTAGACTTGGAAAAGGCCAGTGTCTGTCGGGAAATTGTGTCTTGATTCCGTCGAGGAGGGGAGCCAGACGGAAGGACAGCTTTCCGCTCAGTCTGCCGGATTATAAAGAGAAGATTTTCCGGGTGATAGGTTCGATCGACCTATCGAGAGGCGTGGGTTAGTTAGGGAAATGGCACGGCGGCTGTTTTTCACGATATCGAGTACACCGAGCAAAGAAACTATACTTTATCGGCATTGCACCTCGTTTGATGTCTCTCCTAGACTTTTCCTATCTTTTTGTATCGATTTTCTGTCGTATATATCGCAGTGGAAGTGCAATAAAACGGGAAGAAAATATTCCATGATATAGTTCATAGTAATGTCCTGGGAAAAAAAGCTTCAATATGTCGGGAATTTCCCTCCTGAATTTCCGCCACCTAATTACAAACGAAATATGCGATAAAAACCAGAAAAATTCTATTTTAAATTTCAATGAATCGATATTGCCTACGTTCAACGCTAGCAGCAAACTATCAAAGAATACCGTTTTTCCACAATATAAACGATATTTTGGCGTTGGAAATCACCGCATTGTGCATTACCGAAATCGTTGTTAAAAACGCGAATCGAAATTAGTGCATCTCATGAATATTTCCCCTGCTAAATGGGACGGGGCTGTTAACTGTCTGCCTGATCCGAAACTACCCTAATCTATTTCTGCGATACTAGTACTGTTCTTACCCGCTCACTTCGCTTTTGGGGATTCGCTTGTACGTAATCGACGCGCGATGCCTCTTCCCCATCTACATCAGCAGGGTGTATCGATCCCTTTTTTTCTAAAATATATAGTTTTGATATAAAGTTCGAGGTCAAGCGGGCTATTCGCGTACCGAATGGAAAATGCACACACGTCGTCCCATCGTCCCGTCATCCCGCCGTTCCCCCGCTGCTGATACGTTATCCGTGGGTGCAATACCATATCGGGGCGCCCGGCGAATGCGCGCAATATCCATCATCCGGGCAAACATTTGTAGCCTATAAATCCCACATATTTTTCCGGATAGTTATTCGGAAATTTCAATTCCGCTCTGGCCATGTAGTATACGCCGCGGCTTTACCGGGATACCCGCGTTCCCTTAACTTTAATCCGCATGCACAGTGCATCCGTAGTGCATTCGATTCACTTGGAAGATTGCGAGAGAGCCTCGTGTTTGTCCGGTTATATCCAATCTTCCCCTATTCCGTTCTTTTTTGCGATTTCGCAATATGCATACGTATATGCATGGGAAATAGGCAATGGAAATTTTCACCAATTACGAAATCATTGTGCGCGCTGCAACAATTCGGAGCTCGACGTTTCTCGATCACGGGGAAGGATTAGGTGACGCCTCGATCTTGGAGCTCCGAATTTTGCGAAGCTGAAGAAGATCGTTCGAAATCCAGCACTCGGAACTTTAATCTCCTCTGGAGCCGGGAAAAGTGTCTGGAGTTTCGAAACACGACGCTGAAATTCTGTCGCGACGCGTGTTGTCGATGCTTAAGGAGCGTCGAGAGAAGCGCAAGAGAGACGAGAGGAAGATCGATCTTCCCGGTTCTATCTTACATAATCGAGATCGGTACGATGTGTCTTGACTCGCGCTGGAAATTAGGTCGGCGCTATGCGCCAACGATGCACCAATACTCGCTGTTTAACCCCTTGCGGTATGCTATTACATCGAGTTGGACTCGACGTTCTAACAAAAAACTGTTGGATCGCAATGGGCACTTGGAAAATGCAATTCGACGTGTTTCTACAGAATTAATTTTTTTCACTGAAGCAAACTGTTGAGGTATGAGGTTCGCTTATGGGAAACAAGCTATATTTATTGAACACTTGTAAACTGATTTATTATAATATACGAAGAGTATAAAGAGGTTCTATACGACTGGACGTACACACACGGTTCAAGTCTCAGGACGTTCTGACTGCGTCAACAAATAATCTAATTACATAGAAGTACACAGTAGGTGTCACAGCATAGGCAGGTTGTTCTTCATTATCGACAGACTTGTCGTTATTACATTCAACAATAACGAATTAGCAAGAAATTTTTCAACGTGCTACCAATCTTCGTGGCTTCCTCGCCGTAAATAGACAGGAGTGCATCTCGCTCTGCAAGCTCTGCACGGGTGCACGATGCACGCTGCAGGTGCAGCGATTCCGCGGCGAATAGGTAGGAGGCTCCGCGAGAGTTCGGCGAGTTGTTCGAACGTTGCATCGTCGCGCGTGAACTCGTTGCACGTCCCCGTCATTCGGAAGCTCTAATATTCCCTCGTTTCATATCCACGGGGGGCGAACGCGCGCTGCACTAACCGTAAAAGCAACTCCGGGCAGGCTTCCCGACCGGAAATTAAACCGCTTTTCAGGTGTATTACCAAGATCAAAATTTCGAGGACTGTTCCAGAACTATTCCAGAACGGTGTTCTATGTATCGTTCGCTTGTTCAAACGTTGCGGCACGGGAAGCGATAATGTTATTGCCTTCCTCGATCGCGTGACTTTTTCGAGGTCGAAACAATTAGGCGCCGATCCCTATCTCGTCACGATCTGGAACACCGTGAATACCGAGTCGCTATGTTCCCTCCCAGAACTTGGATTTAGAGCCACTGAATTATGGCACCGGGATCCACCAAGATTTACGCCGTGCTCTCGATATATTGTTGCCAGTGAGAATACTCATTCTACTCTATCCGAGATACGAACCGCTATAAACGATTCTACGACAGCAGGAGTTCGCTGTAATCTTCGTTTAGCGTGTCGTTTCGAAATATTAAATTATAAAAACTTCTCCTTTTATTTGTATGTTTAAACAAATTTGATGATTTTGGCGCACCGGTTCGATCAATTAAATTGAAAGCAATTTTACAATATATTAAGCAATAATAAAGTTTAATTCATAACTGATACACGTTGATTCCATGAGTGTAGTGGAGATTTAATAAAGATTTAATAAACATAATTCAGCTTCGGAACTCGTGTTTTCAGTTACGTATATATATGTTTTAGTTACTTTTTCTAATTATTTTGCCACAGCAAGTAAGTGTTTTTTATTTTTGGTTCTTATGTGTTTTTTCCACAGTTGTGTTGCAAATCCTCTTTTCGTTTCTAGTTTTACTAAGTATTAATTTTTTCAGACGCAGAAATGTAGCTCTTGAAAAAGATCCACACAGGGATTGAAACGTTGAGTTAAATTAATTTGCAAACTTGCTGTTGTTTTTAATGATCGAACCTTGCGCCGAAATCACAAATTTAATCTTTGATAATAAACATAAGGTCCAGATTTGATCTTACAACCTCGTCCTGCCAACACATCTTATTTCTTGTAAAAATTATTCGAATCATTTAACGATACCGTTGCACCGTTACATTATTCGTAATTGATTATGTCGAGCCCTATTCAAAGGAAACATCGAAAGATTTGATTTAGCGCGAGGCCTGGCGCGGCAATCCCGGTAATAATTAACGATTCGGTGAAATCGATTCGTCGAGTGCCTCCGACGCGCATCAACGCGGAACTAGTTCGGGACTGGTTGGGCACGGTGCGGGCGAGCAAATTGCTGGAAAATTCGTGGCGAGAAAAAATTCGTGGAGCGGCAGAGACGAGTGGTGACGCGGCACCGCGTGATCGTCGTTGTCGACGTCGCGTTGGTTTCGTCGAGGGTTGCGTCCCGCGGCTTTCAGCCGGAAAATCGTGCGCGCTGGTCGATCGATCGATTTTCCCCTCGAAACTGGACTGACCTTCCGTACGACCCTGCTCGTTTGTTCACGAGCCGTGCAAGCTCCTGCACCAGCGATTGATAAAGTGCGATAACTCGATACGCAGACCGTTTCATCGAAAAACAGATTTAGTTTCCAACATTTCCAGCGACGGGAACCCATTCGGCTTGATTCGGGACTCTGGAATATAGCATTGAAAATAAAAGTAAAATGAAAATGATTGAAAACGAACGGGATTCGTCTAATATTATTTCATTCTCTTTAACAAGACTGTGTATTTATTTCTTGTACGCAAACTGGGAATGATCTTGTTTATCGGAACGGTGTAGTTCCAGCATAGTTCTTATCGAAACAGGGTGAGAATTATTGGAAACATTTATCGAGGTGATTGCATTGCAACCGCAGGCTTCCTTCCGCCAACGCTCCGTAGGCCTGCTGGATAATGTAGTCTATATTTCAGCATAGCCGCCACCAATAATGCAAAGTTCCTCCGAGGTTCACTATAGATTGTTCCTGTCCCTGAGGGTATCGCTTCACGAACACCTGAGTACAGCTTGAGTAGCCTGCTATATTCCTCCCGCCAGGTGCATGCCAAGTAATTGATAGCACGATCAGAGAGCGTCTCTTAGGAGGACCTGGTATTCTCAGTTTTTCAGGACTCTGAAATTTCCAGCAGCGAAATTATTCAACGCTAACTATAAAAATGTCAATACAAGTATAAACCACAACTATCAATAAAAATATATATAACATGTAAATCAATAAAAACACATATAACACTTAAACATATATGCACACTCACATTCAGTCATACAGCTGATGCTCCGTCATATTCTTTACAAAAAAAGTGTTAATCAATTTGTGTAAAAAAATCATTCGTTTAGGAGATATTTTAATTATAATTTGTTAGGAAATCTCGACTCTCTGGTCAATAATATGAATTCAATGTGATAATGTAGTAGGAGAGCACTACAAATGATAATTAAAATATCTCCTAAACTAATGATTTTTTTACACAAATAGATTAATACTTTTTTGTAAAGAATATGAAGGAGCATCAGCTGATGCAATAAAAAATATATGATTCCATTTATAAAAACATTAATGACCTTCATATATCCTTTACACGTCCACCTACAAAAAAATGTACCATCAGAATGTGCTCCTCTCAAAACCATTCAACTTCATCTGAAACATTGTTTGCTATGCGTAATAATAATGACGTAAATCTAGATGGCAAAATGTGGCGGCTCACCCTGCACAAGCTGCTCGAAAAATAATTGGAACATTTTCGAATGGATTTATTCTGTAAAAATTCCGATTTATTCGACGGAAAACAGATTCTTGTAAATAGTGCTCGCTTCTGCTGGAAGCAATATTTACGGAATATTGGTGTACGGCACCGCGGCTAATAAAGTTCGATAGGTCGATAAGGCCGCGTATAGTGGGCGGATAGCTAATCTACTCGGGAACGGTTTTCCGCGTCGAATACGAGAATCCTGGGACATTACCGGAAATTCTTCCATCAGGCGCGCCGCGAAGATACCGGCCACGCAGGCGCCACTTCCGGGCTAGCATAATTTTTATGGTAAGAGCCTCCATAAAAATACATGACCGGCTCCTAAAGCCGGGGAATTATTTCAGACGGACGTTATCTCTTTTTCCCTCGAGATCGAGCGAACGAGCACCGCTTCAATATACTATAAAGTCCAGTAATTAATACTAGCCTGATTTAATCATTGTAAAAAGTAGCGAATCGTGAAATGTTCACGTAACCGTTAGAAAAATTTGACTTGTGTAAACAATCTTGTTTTTCGTCGGTCGGTCGAGCGTAATCGTTTCGCGGGAACGTCTCTATTGGCAAGCGTTCGTTAACCGGATCGTATATATTCAACGAGCGAATCTGTGCGCCGTGTTACAAGTTGCACACCGTTTACAAGGCGCGCAAATGTTACCCCCATATTCCACGGGGAACGGTGCGCGATCCCATAAATCGCTGCGAGAGATTCTGCCGGTACCCGAGGAACACCGAAACTCCATTTAACGACCGCTGCATCGTATATTACCCCTAATTCTGAAGTCGGAATTTTCAGGTTGTACGAACAAAATCATCCGGAAATCGAGCTTGACAAGAAATGATATAGTCGTTCGATTCCGGTGGAATTCGCCGTGGATTCTGCACGGTGTCCTGGCGTCAATATGCAAAGAACACGCGTGGATATCGCCAGCACCCTCCCCCTTCAGGATGCGAAAAGCGGGTCGGGGGAGGAAGTCTGGCCCATTGTGCGAGAAAGAGGGCCCAGTCGAATATGCTGGTGTCCCTCGGGTGTGGAGGTTTACGGTACCACCGGGGCCCCGTAGCGGCGTCTTTGAAAATCTCATATGAGATTAGAGATACACAAATATTGTAATACAGACATATGATTAGTTGGAACAGTATAGACAAAACTTATACTTTAAGTCCACAGCTCTTAAAGATTTTTTTTTTATTAGAAAATCTCATGAAATTTATTTCAACATAATTACAAAAAAAAAAACGAAATACACCACATACAAAACAGAATATAATAATTACAAAATAGAATGTGGTTAGTAGAGATACACAAATATTTTAATACAATTTCTTTTTTTTTGTAATTATGTTGAAATAAATTATATTATTAATTAAAAAATGATAACATGTAGTGACAAGCTTTGATATTTGGTTTAGCTGTTAATATTGAGACATCCGTTGGAAGTTGGAAATTTATTTTACTGAGTTTATTCATTAATTTGAGCCTTTCCTCGTTGTACAAGTGTTCTGCCGGTTCCTCCACATCCTAAAAAAAAAGAAAAAGAAGTGTCCTGGCGTCCGTGGTTATATGTTTATGGGTTACGGGGCTAGCAGAGAGGGTGTGTCTCGGGAGACAAAGGGGTAAAGACCGTGCAAGAATTTGGCCCTCGGAGGTCTTTATTCTTTATAGGTTGGCAGGATGACACGACCGCGTTCGATCTCTTGCGCCCTCCTTTCTTTCTCGTTTACAACGTGAAGCACGTTTTTAATCGGCCCGACCCATTGTTGAATTCTGGCGTGTTTTACGGGCTCCTTTTGTTTTCCCCCGGCTGCTCGTCGTTCCAGTTTTTTTTTTCGGCGAACGCCGAAAGAAATCAGTCCACGATCATTTTTCGGTCTGGTCGTGTAAATCATGCGTCGCGGGAAATTGGACAAAGCCGGTGACGAACGCCTAAAAACAGAGAGAGAGAGATCGTGGAAACACCGAGGAGAACGATCCCGTAACACACGCGTTCCTCCATTTCGCGTTTTCTACCTTTGAATTATTCGAACCGCGCTCCCCGGAACGCAATTTCGTTCCGTGTAACGACACGTTCGGGAGTTCCGACTCATTCCCAGAAATGGGGACACGGTCGCGTGCTGGGTACGGATGCAGGGTCCTTCTGACCCAATCTCGAAATACTTTACATCCGGAGTCGTCGAGCGTTTTGTCCCAAAAGATCGCAGACCGTTCCGTAAATGTTTCAAATTTTTCTGACAATAGCAAATGTGCAATTATTTATAAATGTATCTTGACGTTTCGATCCCTATGTGGATCATTTTCATAAAGAACATGTATTCCGTCTAAAAATAATGTAAAAGAATTCGTTTTATATGTTTTTTTCTTTTTGTTACGCAGCAAGTAAGTACATTAATTTCGTTGATTCTTTGGATCGACCTGGCTGTGTTTTAAATTTATTTTCCATATTATAATTCTTTTACATTATTTTTAGACGCAATACATGTTCTTTATGAAAATGATCCACATAGGGATCGAAACGACAAGATACATTTATAAATAATTGCACATTTGCTGCTTTGTGTATAATTGATCGAACCTTGCGCCGAAATCATTAATTTGTTTTCTGACAATTTTAGAGAATATAAGTAATTTTTATCTCGGTCGTCATATTTAGATAATATGAATCTATTTTAGCAGCGCAAGGTTCGATCAGTTTCTACAACCAGTTTCTACAGTTTCTGCATTCCACCGAATCGACACGTTTGTTAGAATTGTTGTAGAAACTGATCGAACCTTGCGCTGCTAAAATAAATTCATATAATTTTAGAGAATGCTTTTTGCAAAGGTGATGCATTGTTGCTGCCTTCCTGCGACACGCATCGCCGAGCAACTTTTACACTTTTCCCCGAACTTGGAACGCAGTTCGGTGAACGATATGGCAGCGGTTAGCGTTGTCGAAGCTTAACTCCCGCTTAACAGAATTTCCGTCGAGCAGGTCAAGTTCTGCTTAAGTTCTGTCCAAGTCCTGCGCGTGTCACGCCGTCATGGCAATTCTTCGCGGATACTTCGAACTTCCTGGCGTGGCGCGGCGCGGCGCCGAGAAGTTTTCTGAGAGTGTCAAGCCACTGCGATGATAGATATCCTTGGGTATCCTGAGGGTGAGAGGGAACCAGGACGTAAAACGTTTCTGTAAATAACTGTTCGAAACAAGTCCGTGATTAATCCTTTTTCGGACGGGAATTTCTTGTGTTGTATTTCTTTCATTTTTTTAATCTATCATGTATCGTTCAGCATTATTTTTTAAATATATTATTATTAGTTATTACTAAAAGAATGTATGATTTCTTATTGGGAAGAGATGCTCTATATTATATAAAAAAAACTGAGAGAAAATATGGGACGAAACGATGAGGACATCGCAAAGAACTTGAGCAATTCTTCCTGGTGAAATATGCTACTTTCAAAACGCTCAACTTTAAATGATCATTGTAACGAAAATATTTATTCAATTTCATTAATTTCTTCATTTTCGAGGTCCATAGATCCTTGCAAAGCAATACAAATTCATTAGTTTCTAATTTCGAAAAGTCAACTTCTTGGTCGAATGTCCCTAAATTTTTCGATCCGGCCCACTGTGCGCCGTGCAGAAAATTTCCAGTTGATTTGTAAGAATTATTCGGGACAGAGGTTCTTCGCGGCTGTTGGAAGAGCCGAAATCGATAGTACAAGAGTTTCCCCGAGGCTCCGATCGCGAAACTCCTATTTCGCCGGCTTTGTCCGCGAGCTCGCGAGCTTCACCATTTATTCGCGCCGCGCAAGGGCCGCGCCACGCCGCGGCGATCTTAGCGAGGACTAACGCCGCTGCCATTATTCACTCCCGAAGTTTACGCTCCCTTCAACGATCTTGTGTAACTCGCAGCTGCACAACCCCGCTTTGCATAATGCAGCACGGGAAACGTTTAAGCGTTCCACGGAATTCGAACGGGGCCATTACTCTAGGAGGACGGCACCGGCGCGTGTCACACGCTGGAAATAACGCGATCCTTGCGAATTTTTTATGGACACACCGTGCCACCGACCGGTCGGAGAACTTTAGGGCCCCTCGGAAACAGTTATCCTTTTTCGAACGAGTATTTTAGTTAGCATCGTGTTCGAGGAACGTGCTAATTCCTGAAATGATCGCTGGACTGCGAAACTTTATGCAAAATTCTTTCATTCTTTAACAATCATAAATTAATGAAATCGGCGCATAGGTTCGATCAATTGTTACCCAAACACTATTTGCAAATTAGCACAATATTACTTCTCAACGTTTCGATCTGCATTTAGATCATTTTCAAGAGAATCAAATTAACATTGCGTCTGTAAATTAATAATTAAATATATATATCGTGAAACCGTAGAAACAGAAAAAGAACAACAGTATAAAACAAAAGGAATCGCTACTCACTTGTTTAGTGTCGCAAAATAATTAAACTTTAAAAATTAAAAGTTGCGAATGACCCACATGTTGTTCGGACAATCAGCATGGTAGTGAAGCAACGTGAAGACGTTTGGAAACGAATATGATTGATCGTATATCGATCTATTGGTCGGATATAGATTAGGCGGTAAATTTAAAACTATATTTACTAAGGGCATAACATTTCTCGTTTTTTGCCTAGGTACCACTTTTTTGTGGTATTCCTTCTACAGAATTAACATTCAATTTGATATAACCATTTTTTTATATACATTTTAATGTATGTTTGAATTAATGCATAAAGTGAGTTGAAAACAATGATATATTTTAGAAAACTATGCGCCGATATCATTAATTTATGCTTAACACGTTGAGTGCCACGCGGTTTTATAGCGACTTCCCCGTCAGGCCGCGCGCGCAGGTATCGTATTCAATTTTTACCTTTATTATCATATGTTATATACTGTCAGTCACCGGTGACTGACGCGGCCTGAACGGAAAGGTCGGTGTCAGTCACCGGTGACTGACGTGGCACTCACCGTGTTAAAGGAATTTACGATCGATATTATTTAATATTTATTCTTTAACAATGTTCATAAAGCTGCAACTAATACGTTGAACACTTAAATTGTTTAAATCTGTCCATTGTTTTAAATTGGAACTACCCACGTTTGTCATGAATGCATAAAATCCGCAGTCTAATGGGTTTTCTTTTTCATAAATGTCGAACGCTTTCGTGCTCGTAATATCTATATTGGAGCATGGCCAGTGTTTTCGGTCACGTCCTCGAAAGCCATCAATTGAATTACATACCGAAAGATGGGCAGAGTTACCGAGTTCGTTATCTCCTCATACATGACAAGCGTAACCTCGTCGCTCCGTAGCCGAGGCTGCTGCTAACAACGTTCCCTCGTCTAGGTACGAGCTAGGTTCTACTTAATTACTGCGTCTTCTGCATTCGAGCACGTCAATTTCCTCGAGGCTTAGACCATGTCGCTCCTATGCAGACGTCTTATCTTGCGAGGGTAGATAGGGAGCTTACATCATGCTATCGGTATCAGGATGCTGGGAAATATTCGGTTAAAGTTCTCGGAGAAACACTGTCGTCCTCACACTCTCACAGAGAATCTCTATTTATTCGAATTCTCCAGGCATTCGATAAAAATCCTCTGTCCCAATCATTTTTTTAAAGCAACATTTTCAAATTCCTCAAGACACAAGTCATTGTACCCTAAAGTTACGGGCTTTCCTGATTTTCCAGAAACTACCGGTTCACGTGCGGTTCTTCTGTCGTGTAACGATACACTTGAGTATCAGGGCAGAAAATTTGTTTAGGATGAAATAATACACCCCATGGCACAATGTTTCTGATCAGAGCCATTGATACCGATTTTAGAGAAAACATTTTCAATTTAGAAGTATAAAATATTACTTTATGGAGTTAAAACTGATGGGAAATGAAAAGAATGAATTTTATTGAAGAATGAAAAACAACAAAATAACATAAGCATTCACTTATTATAACAAAGAAACGAGGAAATGAACAAAATGTTATATGGAAAAAAGTTTCCGATAAATAGAATAGCTGGAAGAAAGTTTCCGATTCGATTTACACTGTCCAACACCAAATTTGTTAAACAATTGCAGTTGGATGATTCCTATAGAGTATTTTACGCTGAATCCGAATCTGCCCTCAATTTTTCCCCTAGACGCACAGTTTTTAAGAAACTTAATTTGAATGAGAAAATATATTTTTCAATTTTAAACAAATATTGTTATGTTATTATACAAGATATTGCACTGTTCTTTGCACCAATAGATTCTGCAGACTTTCCCGAATACAGTGATATCCAATATTAATACTTTATGAATCTTTAAACATGTTTAAACAATCGTTAAAGATGGAGAAACAACCTTTTTACACCAATTTCTGAGGATATTTTTCCGTTATCTTACAAAATAAGGTTGCAGCGGAAAATCGAACTATATCATGCAATAAAGCAGACTTTTATCTTGAGACTAGCACAACCGCAACCCTATGAAGTTAACAAGTCGACGTTTTTTTTAACCCGAAAGCAAAATATCCCGACAAGAGTTGCCACCAGGTACGGCGAGATACACCACAGCACTGGTGGCATTGTATTGCATTGGTGCATTATTATAATAAATGAATGCTTAAGTTATTTTGTTATTTTCCATTCTTCAAATAGCCCCTTTTCATTTTCCATCAGTTTTAACTTCATAAAGTAATATTTTATACTTCTAAATTGTAAATGATTCTCAGAGAGAATCTCTATTTATTCGAATTCTTCAGGCATTCGATAAAAATCCTCTGTCCCAATCATTTGTAAAACAACATTTTCAAATTCCTCAAGTCATAAGTCATTGTACCCTAAAGTTACAGGCTTTCCTGATTTTCGATTTTCCAGAAACTACTGGTTCACGTGCGGTTCGTCTGTCGTGTAACCATGTGCTGGAGTATCGGGGCAGAAAATTTGTTTAGGATAAAATATATTCGGCTAAAGTTCTCGCAGAAACACTGTCGTCCTCACACTCTCACAGAGAATCTCTATTTATTCGAATTCTCCAGGCATTCGATAAAAATCCTCTGTCCCAATCATTTGTAAAACAACATTTTCAAATTCCTCAAGTCATAAGTCATTGTACCCTAAAGTTACAGGCTTTCCTGATATTTTCGATTTTCCAGAAACTCTACCGGTTCACGCGCGGTTCGTCTGTCGTGTAACGATGCACTGGAGTATCGGGGACCGGTACCGCCGCAGAAAATTTGTTTAGGATGCAACAAGCAAGTTGCATCAGCCGAATTCCAGTTGAGTTTGTTGCAGTCGTTTCGCGGGAGCACCGCCCCCGTTAGTAGATATGAATTTATATGGATTGCATTCGCGGCGCGCTGTATACGGTGCATTGATGCGATATGGAAATTTCACCGTGATGTTAATGCCACCGATAGACGTCACGTCGACAAGGGAATTTCACTGTGCAGCCGGGAAATCGATCTCGAAGGTCGCTACGCGCGCCCCTGTCAACCGAGCTTTGATTTTCATGGGGAATTTTTCGAAAGGCAAATTTATATCAACAGGAATGCATTTTATTTTCAGCTTCGTGTATTACATTAATATTAGTGAACGTGCTTAATTCTTGCAGAATAAGAATTCAACGTACATATCGAAATTGATTTCTCCGCCAGTAATTTTGGTTTGATAGAACTGTTTGATCTCTGATCGAAATGGCTGTGTCTGAGGTGGGCGTAGCCCGTCGGGTGCGTTTCCGTTCGCGTTTCTCGTTCCAGGAGGTTCGATTCGTTTTCTTCGACACGGGGCGCAAGCTTCTATACGTTTGCGATTACCATCTCCTCCAGCGTGTTCTTTTTCGTAGAAAAGAGAGAGAGAGGAGGTTCCAGAGGCTGCATAAGCGACGAGAATCATCCTTGAACCGCGCGCGCCGTGTCGGAGCTTTCCATCTCGACTGAATTATTACTGCGAACGTATCCGGGGTTTCCGGTTCGCTTGTAACCGCGATTCCAAGAAAAATAGAAACGAACGTACCGGATGAAAATGGAGGAACTCATCCCAGGCCTGTGTGTACCACCACCGCACACTTTCTCTGATATTATTGAAAGAGTTGCTCTACGAAATTCACTTGCCGCTGAAAGATTTACTCTTCGGACATTCTCCGAGCTCTGTTTCGAGGTTTTGAACGGAACGAGAACCGTTCAGCTCGTCTACGGGCTACCGATATGTGTATAAATTCGTTGGAAGATTTAGTGTTCGGACGTCGCGTCGCTTCGTTCGTATCTTCCGTTGATTCGATACGATTTCGAGCAGCTTCGCTTTACATTTCGCTTTGTATTTCGTTTCACTTCTGTTGCGAGCTTTCGTTTCATTTCGTACCTCGTGTCGACTCGGTACGATTTCTACCAGCTTCGTTTTATTCGAGTCTGACGAAGACAAATATGCTGAAGCTTTTAAAAAATGTTTGAGAAGAGATGAGAATGCAGGAGAGGGAGACTTCAGAGAGGTTAAAGGGTAGAGACAGAGAATTACAACAGCAGGAACAGCATGCGAGGATAGAGCAGTCCAAATACAACGAAAGATACAAGCACATAAGGATAGAAATGCTGCCGGATTATCAGAGAAAGGAGGGTAGAGGGGACAGTCACAAGCTCATAGCGAGGGTAAGGTGTGGAAAATCAGAGAATTGGAACCAATACTGGATGGAGGAAGAGGCAAGAGGATGCGATCTATGTGGGGATAAGTATGGAATCAGGCTCGAGGATGTAGTGAACGGAAAAAAAAGATAGAAAGGTCGAAGAATGGCTAGAGAAGTTGATGAAAAAGAGAGAAAACAGAGCATAAATAAACCAAAGGGAGTACCAAACCAAGGATGTAAAAGTTAGGGAATGGGGAGGGAAGCAATAAGTAGGGAATTAAGGGGCTTTAGCGATAATTAGGAGACTAAACGAGTAGGTCAGGGTAGGAATGCGTGAGTCATAGAAAGGAATGAGAGAAGGTATGGACGAATACGTGAAATAAGTTATTGTACTGTAAACCAAGTCGTATTTCTTGGCTGTAAGGCTGAAATAAAACAATATTATTATTATTAT
>CM052329.1:13834742-13872414 GCA_028455615.1 Lasioglossum zephyrum | reverse complement strand
AACGTCTTTTAAACTAAGTATTCATTGTTTTCTGAACATCCTTACATTATTATTAAAAAATGTTTAACTCGCGCGAAAGAAGACTGTGACGATCTCTGAGAAGATCCTTACGATTTCCTATACGTTCTCGGAACGAAATAAAATGGCGTCGCGGTCCGTGGAGGAACAACCATGGAAGATCCTTGAGAACAAACGTCCTCGGGTTCCCTTTCTCGCGTTGTCACGTTCCGCAAACGACGACGGAACCTCCGCACCGCACCGCATCGCGTCTTTGATAAACATCGTTCTCCGCTTAAGTGGATTCGGTTTATTAGAGGCCGCAGCGTCGCTCTTGCACTCGCGAGCAACGAACCCCCGAACAGAATCGATCCAGGCCCTATCCGTAATTGAATCTGATTCCCCGTGAAACCGCTGTGTTCCGAGGAGAACTTGCGCTTCCATTGCGTACAGCGTAGAGGTAAGTTCATTGTGTTTGGCGATTCGCGATACGAAACTTTGCCCCGGAGTTTCGGTAATGATGTGTACGAATGCTTCGATTTTCCTGGTGAGCTCGCCATTTAATCGCTGCACAATTTCTGTTCGAGCGCAATTGTCTGTGCTGCTTTAAAATGGAATCTTCTTCGCTACATGCAGACGCGCAAAGGAGATCGCGCCTTTAAATCACCCTGCGATTTTTTTTATTAGAAAATCTCATATGAGATTTATTTCAACATAATTACAAAAAAAAACGAAATACAACCATATACAAATACATCGACGAGTGTCTCGAACAAAACACGAAACTGTGGTATATTACAGAAGATTAAAAAGAACTACGTCGTGCCGGATGTTTTTTTTTTTTTTTAAAAAATCTCATATGAGATTTATTTCAACATAATTACAAAAAAAAAGAAATACACCACATACAAAACAGAATATAATAATTACAAAATAGAATGTGGTTATTAGAGATACATAGATATCTTAATACAGACATATGATTAGTTGGAACAGTATAGACAAAACTTATACTTTAAGACCACAGCTCTTAAAAAATGATAACATGTAGTGACGAGCTTTGATATTTGATTTAGCTATTAATATTGAGACATCCATTGGAAGCTGTAAATTTATTTTATTGAGTTTATTAATTAATTTGAGCCTTTCCTCGTTGCACAAGTTGCATTGCCGTAGAACATGCACCCTGCGATTTAATCGTCTTTCGTAGATTTATTAATTGTATTCAGAAGTTGTTCCGTATTCGTTACGAATGGTATCACGTAAAAATCGAAGGAAAAACGAAACCGGAAGTGTTTCCGCGTCAAACCATTTTCGCGATCTATCGAATCGAGAGGCCCGGCGCGGTAGGTTGGATCATTGTTTCTTGTTCGTCCGGTCAGTGGACACAGCGGTGGCGACCTGGTTTCGAGACAATGGCGTCGGCGTTTTTGCGCTGATGCCGTTGCAAACTTATCGAGCGTCGCGACGGGAAACGCTCGACTTCTTACGAAAGCTCTCGCGGAAACCTCGGAATCAGAAGAGGATCCTCTTCAGACCTTTCTGTGGAGACACTTCGCTCGATGTCTTTTCCTTTCGCGAACAATTCGAACAATACAGTTCAAACTATATCGCGTTTAGTGTCGCTTTAATCAGAAACATGTCGCAATCGTCTAGTTTAGATTCGACCACGACGTCGTCGGCCATTTCAAACACAAAATACGAGGACAGCGTAATTTCAGACGTCGCGACGCCGTGGACGTCTCTGTACCTGTAGCGAGCATCCGTGTTCAGTTTTAACGACGACTTTTAAGAAAATTCGTTATCCGTCCTCCCCTTCAAAGGTACGTAAGGGTATTACCATTTCTCCGGCTGGAATTCGCTCGAGCCACCTTAACGAACGCTTAATTAAAATTTAATTAAGAACGCCTCGATGTAACGTTTCCTCCTCCTTCTTCTTCTTCTTCCTCTTGCCTTCTTTTCTTCTATACCGGATCAAAAGAATCGTCTCCCGTTATCATCCTCGCTTTAATAACAAACTTTCCTTTCCTCTTCGAAGGACACCCACCTTTGGGACTCCTTTGCCCGTGCAAATTGAACGATTGTTGCGTGGAAACGTGTCTATTTCGAGTCGGAGAAAATTAATTTCCAGGGAAGAAATATTTCCCAGCATTGCCAACCGTAAAAGTGCGATGCAGCAGCACTAACTCGAAACAGTCAGCTCGCCGAATTTTCCAAGCAGACGTCGAACAAATCGTAGCTCGTCGTTGGATGCGCGATCGATCGCGCATCGGTTGCAAGTTGCAACTCGCGACAAGATTACATCGCGAAACACAGTGTTTCGCGAAACGTGTTCTCCCGGACAGTGACACGGCAAACAGCATCGATCACTGTCCGATCCATTCGATCCTGCTCATTCGTCGTTGGGAAATCGGTGGACACTTTATCGGGGCGGGGGGCAGAAAACGGGATGGAAAACGTCGAGGAATTCTTTTCAATTCGCAAGCAGCAAGCGACATCGATCCGTTCGCTGCGCGTCGCGACGTACGCCACTTGCAAAAAGTTTGCAAACAGCTAGATACACCGTTGACTGACTGGCTGGCATAAATAAAGGAAACGCAGTGTATCGTCCACATTTTCGACTTAAAACGAATCTCGAATAGCAATTGTTAAATGATCTCGGCGCTACGGTTCGATCGTAAAAAGCAAACTTAACTAACCAGTTTTGCTAATTATTTTAAACAATCAACGTTTCGGTCACTGATTAGGACCATTCTCAAGATTAACTTAAAATTGCATCTGTAAGAAAAAAATAAATAAAAAAACACGAAAACATACAATTTTCAAAAGTATTTACTATTAAATGTTTAAATGTAAGGGAAAAACATATTCACAATTTTTCACTCACTTGCTTATGTGTGATTGAGTATGATAATTTGAGAGTCGTGAGACTCGTGAAACACGTGTGCTCACCATGCTTGTTTTCACGACACTGATTCTCTTGACAGAGATCCAGGTTATATCAATCGATATCGAACGGCAGTAAATTCGAAAAATCATAATACGTCTTTACACTCACTCAGTGAAAATACCAAAATGGTAAATCACATTTTATTGACATTAAATTATAACTGAAATCAATCTCGAATAGAATTTACACTCCGGCTCATACTGACAAGAAGTATAAGGATATTTACATTTTCGATGAATCCGCCATGTTTCTTTTCATACTTATGTTATGTAGTTAATACAGTTAAAGGTTCATAATCTATACGAAATACCATAGTTTTACTAAATACCAAACTTGTCCTAAGATAATTAGAATTAATTTTTAGCGGCACACGGTTCGATCAATTTCTACACACTAGCAATTTTGTCAGCAAACCCAAAAGTGTCGATTCTGATGTGAATCATTAAAATTGTTAAATTGTTAAATAAAATATTAAATTAAAAATGTTTAATAGTAAGGGAAAGAAACACAACCTTTCTTTGAATCATTAAAATTGTTAAATTGTTAAATAAAATATTAAATTAAAAATGTTTAATAGTAAGGGAAACGAAACACAATCTTTCTTTTTCCTTACTATTAAACATTTTTAATTTAATATTTTATTTAACAATTTAACAATTTTAATGATTCACATCAGAATTGAAACACAACCTTTCTTTTCCCTTACTATTAAACACAAAATTGCTAGTGTGTAGAAATTGATCAAACCGTGCGCCGCTAAAAATTAATTTTAATTATCTTAATATTACGATGGAAAACTAAAAGGTGTCCTAAGATTTATGTTTCGAGACAGTTTTCTTACCGAATGGAAAATCGACGAACCCTAGTTTCAAGCTAATCTTGCGCTGATTTCAGCCTAATGTTAGACCTGCATAGCCGGCGGGCTCTATCGTCACAGCTTCATAAAGCTGTTAACGCGTGCTCGCAAACTATACCGAGGGTCTCGTGTCGAGCGCAGTTTTGTAAAAGCAGCCCGAAAACGATTACGTGTTCCGCGCGGTAGTAATGATAGTACAGATATAACTTGGCCGCAGGACTGCTGGAAAATGCAAACTCATACACACTGTATACTGCAGCCCCAGCACGAAGGAATCGCGAATTGGCTGTTCCTGTAACGATCACCTCCAAGGGAAAATAGCTCGGCTTATTACTCGGCGCAATAGCCGCGAAAATATAAGGAGAAGCGACACGCCACTGTTGCGCCATCGTCGAAACTCGTCGTCGTCGTCGTTTCAGCAATCAATCATCGTGCAACTCTTTTTTTTACAAAATTGCTTTCTACGATTTTCCACGATAGGACCGCGGGTGACGCGATACGAGGAGATCGATTGTTCCGCGCGATATCTTCGCCACTCCATCGGCAAATATTAATGGCCTTGGAAACGCCATGTTGTCTCCTAATAACTGGAACGGTCTCTTTTGAGAAATATTCCCGTGAAATATTCTGCGAGCGTGACGAGGAGATTTTGATCGATTTATGAACTGTTAAGCGAATTTTTCGAATTTCGAATTTGAAAAAGAATCGAAACGAGAACCGTCTTGTTCAATTTTACTTGACTGTTTCAGTCGGAAGCACCTCGAGTCCATCGTCGTACCGTTATTGTTATTTCGACGCCGTTTAAAAATTCGAAAAATTCGCTTAACAGTTCATGTGCGACGATGTACTCGGGGTGCTTCCGACTGAAACAGTCAAGTAAAATTGAACAAGACGCTTCTCGTTTCTGTCGGTAGAAAAGTACGAGCGCAAACAATCGATCACGAAAAACCGCCAGGTGTAAATCCCGAAAGCCCCGGGTCCACGGGCCAGCTGGAAAATTGCCCAAATACACTTCGAAATCCACGAGCGCGTCGGTTCGGGAGAAGTTTTTCGACAAAAGCAGCCGAGGAAGAAGCAGTCTGCCCGCGCCACCTTGCTCGTGGAATATTTTATTTGCCTCCGAAAAGAATTTCTACCGCGCCGGAATTTCATCCGGCAGAACCGCCGGCAACTTCCGATTCCGCGAACCCACCTATCCTTTGCTTCTACAGCCTCTTTTATAGGGTGTCGCAAAATCATGTTTCCCCTTCTTAATATTCTCCTGTCATTTTTCCAAGAATCAATTTCAATATTGATGGCGCTTAGAATGGTGTAAAGTATAAATAATAACGTGTAACAAATGGGAAAATAATAATAATAATAGTATAAGCGTTGCTGGATAAAACCGTACAGGGTGAGTCTGTTTCGCTGGGTCAATATCTTTCGGACACCCTGTGAATCGTCTAACGTCTCTCTTGCTTCTCGTGTTTTATTTCTCCTGCAATAGGTTTCTTCGACTATACTTCTTTTCTTTCTCCGGTTCACTACATTCCTGCGGACTTTTCCCGGATTTCTTGTCGCCGCTGCAGATTTCCCTGCAACCCACCCCACCCCACCCTCTCGTAGATTCTTAAACTTCTTTCCGCGTTTTGCAGGATTTTTTTTACGGGCCAAGCAGCTTTGTTCCAGGCTCGTTCATTTTTTCACACCTTTTCTGTAACGGCTCCTTTAGCTTCTATACTATTTTTTAATCGCGTCTTTCTTCCTTTGCCAGTTTCCTCGGAACGCTTTCACCCCTCTCCCCGTCTCTCTCTCTTTTTCTCTTTGTATACGTTTGAGATCGCTTCTGCAGCATTTTTCTGTTAAGCATCCGGAACCTCGCATTTGTTTCAGTTCTATGCGATACGTTGTGTAAACAGGTTACAGGAGTGTGCACTTTGTGCGAATACTGAATTAATTGTGCGTGGAGTGTGGAGCACGCATTAACTATTATACGGTTCTTGGAAACAGAAATGTCAAGGATTTTCCGATGACATTTGCTTCGTTTTCATTAGTTTTCTTGCCATGGTTTTTCGAGGAGTACGTATATCGATCTGGAGGAGTGAACTCTTTCGCAAAAGGTCGCTAAATTCTTCGATCCGGTCGACTATAGTGCGTGGAAGTTCGTTAAGGAAAATCCGTGTCCGGTAATGGTGGAACGTCGCGTCGCGAAAACGAACGGAACAGTATGGGGACTGGGTTTTCTCTCTGTTCGTTCTAATTGACGGGGTCGTGCAAAGTGCTGCTCAAAGGGGTTTCGCAGTCGATTCCGTATGCACCCCCGCGAACGGGGTTGCGAACTTGTTAACAAGTGCCGCTCTGTAACGGGAACGGGAAAAAATCTCGTCGATGCGATGAAGTGCGGAATTCTCTGGTGGAACGACTGTCTTTCGCAAAAACCCTGCGAATCTTGAAACTTTGTTGAACAGGTCAAAGGAATTCGAAATGTTTCCGCGAGAAATGTCTGCGAACTTTTCTTTCGGTCTACTGGCCACTGAATTATAACGATCACAATGATTGTTATTAGTAAAATTGCGGATTTGATGCATTTGTAATACTAGGTTCTAATAGTAGGATAATTAGAATTAATTTTTGCGGCGCACGGTTTCATCATTTCCTACAGAATTTACACTCCGGCCCATACTACCAAGAAGTATAAGGATATTTACATTTTCTGTACGTCGACGAATCCGCCACGTTTCTTTTCATACTTATATTATGTAGTTAATACAGTTAAAGGTTCATAATCTATACGAAAAATACCATAGTTTTACTAAATACCAAAGGTGTCCTAAGATAATTAGAATTAATTTTTAGCGGCGCACGCTTCGATCATTTTCTACGCACTAGCATACCTTTGTAAGCATACCCAAACGCGTCGATTCAGATGTGAATCATGGTGCTTGAGGCCACGTTTGCTATTCAAACTTTGATAGTAAGGAAAAGAAGGAATAGTAAGGACGAAACACCACCTTTCTTTTCCTTACTATTAAAATTCTAATAGCAAACGTGGCCTCAATAGAGCTCGGACTTTTACCCGGGTAGAGCAAAACTACCTAGGTATCTCATGATATAGCCGAGTATCCGGGTACCCGGGTATCTCATAAGACATAAGTCATAAATGATTTTGTGCAATTTAAAACAATAACGAAATTAAAAGAACGTTGATATATTAATTTAAATTTATTAAAATCGTTCAAGAGAATAAGTAATCGTAATATATCGTCTGCTTTTTCCTATTGATGCAAACGATTTTTATTTTGCATGAAGATCCGCAGTGTATTCATGAGATACCCGGAAACTCGGGTAATTTTTGTTTACACGAATATCCGGGTAATGTTGTTTACCCGAGTAATTTTTGTTTACCCGGGTATCTCATAAGTCACAGCTCTATGCCTCAAGCACCACGATTCACATCCGAATCGACACGTTTGAGTATGATTACAAACTTGCTAGTGTGTAGAAAATGATCGAACCGTGCGCCGCAAAAATTAATTCTAATTATCTTAATATTCCGATCGAGAACCAAAATTACCTATATATCTAATAGTAGGTTTTCACATCGATTTACGAACTTCTTTTCTTTTTGTTCCAGGCTCGACCAGCCGGTGACCAGCTCGACGTCCGGAATGGACAGCAAAAAGGTACGAAACGATACTTTATCGATAGTTTATCGATTGTATTGATGTGTATATTGGCTTACGAGTGAACGTCTGGAAAAATTATTACAACATGTTCGGGTCGAGTTGATTTAGGCGGAACAGCGTTCGAGATGCGGGGAGATAAGGGGGAGATCATGCGCTGCGTTGATGCACATAGCTCTACGGTAACTTGCCAAAATTGCACAGTCTCGCGAAAGTCACAGATAATCGATACTAGCGATACGGGTTTATGGTGGTTGTAAAGGTTTCCAGCGGTCTGATACGGTCCTCTGGCGAGGTTAACGATGTCGTTCGAAGTTAACGCGATTACATCGACACGATAAGAGAACGGAGTTAATGCCGTAGCCGTGCTACGGATACACTGTATAATAAATAGGTCGCGAAAGTATATGGAATTTATGCGTTTCCGTGGACAACGTAATTTCAAGGAAATGGGTATTAAAGGGAAATTTGCGTATTAAAGTCCATCGAATTGTCAATTCTAATAGTTTGTTGAAATTTTAAGTAGGATTTTTATTTTTGGTCGTTTTATTGTATTTAATTGCAATTAACGGGTCACTAATTCGCGCCGCAAAAGGTGATCGATATTTAACGCGCTGTAGCTTCGAAAAATCGGACAGAAGTCTATTAAGGCTGATTTCACCGGCGCGGCTACACCGAAATGTCAGTCAATTCATTGATGCAGCGCCGTGGCTTGATTAAAAGTGGCTCGGGTCGCGAATTGTCGGCAATTAAATCAGTTTCCGTCGGGAACTCCGGATTTTCGGAGCCGGGACTTCGAGATCTGGTCTAATTGAGCAAAAACGAAGGAAAAATCGCTCGGAGCACTCCTCCAGTTTTCAAACTGTTGCGCGCACCGTCGAAAGACTTTTAATTCGAGGAGGAAGCAAGTGTTTTCCTGAGGAAAATCGAGGTGGACGCGAGATCGGTTCGGCTTCGTTAGTCGGTCTCCCGGATTTCGTGCGGGAAAAATCTCGGATGCAATGTACTGTTGCACAGTGGTCCCAAAACCTGACAATGTGGCCAAAACCTCAAGACGATCCTGGATTAAATTGAAAATTTGTGATGTAATGTTTTCAARGTCCCTGATTACGAATCTGAACTTATAATTTCGATAAACAAAATGGCCGATCCAATATGGCGGACGGRTGTTTGAAAAAATTATTCGATTTATATGAAAATAGGTAACATGATGTTTTTTGGATCTYTGATTACGAATTTGAATTGAAAATTTTGATGGCACAGTAAGGTTGATTCAAATATGGCAATATTWGTAATSGAKGTATAAGGCATTGATAAATAAAACTTTAATATACCTATTATTAAATTGCGTTTATTGAATTAGTCTAGCAATAAGTTAAAAAAATTTTCAATTTACGTCGTTGTCATCATCTTCAGATAATAATAATAATAATATAATATTATTATTATTATAATTATATTATCTCGCAGAATACCGACTCTGCATTACAAAAAATAGTGGTACGAACTAATATGCAAAAATCTGCAGCTAATTTTTTTTCATTTGCAAGATAGTAGTATAAAGTAGATGCTCGAATAAGTTTTAGAGCGCAATTTTGCACGATTCACATTTTTACTCTACATCTTTAAAATTTACGCCTTCACGTTTACGCTCTCCTTTGCATACATAGTTAACAGTTAATAATAAAAATTTAGCACTAAAAGCTATTCAACTTACCTCCACAAAGAGCATTCATAATGCACAATTAAAGACATAAGGATACAATACAATTTGTATACTGTGCACTTAAAATTCGCACTGAGACTCATAAGCGTAAAATAGCGCGGTCTTAAGAATCGGAAGTTCGAACTGCGACTGTTGTTCAGTTATAAAAATATGACTTTTTTTTGGTTTATCCCCAATTGGTAATACTATTAGGATATCCAATCCAATAATTAAAACATGCCTAGCTGAAAGTTGACTTTTTATGTTTTGGCCACGATTTCGGATTTGGAACCACTGTGCGTTGGTTGGATGAAGAGACGATGGATTCTAATGTAAGTTCGAACGATGATTTCAGGTTGTCCAGGCGGCGCCACTTCCCGTGCCTGTGCCTGTGCAGGTGCGCAGCAAGAACGATGGCTCGGGTGTGGTGGCGGCGTCGGTGTCGGGCGTTCGCAGACGAAGCGGCTCGCAGGGGTTGCGATCGCCGGCCGCGAAGAGGCCACTCTCCGCCCCGGTCGCCCTTCAGGGCTGGCTGCACAAACAGGGCTCCGAGGGTCTCATGCTCTGGAAGAAACGGTGGTTCGTCCTCTCCGAGTACTGCCTCTTTTATTACAAAGGTCAGACTTACCTCTATGCCTTCTGTATCTCTATCCATCTGCTTCTCCGCTTATCATTCTATCTAGTTCTCTGCCTATCCTTACTTCCATACAACGTACACCGTCATCCTTTCAATCAGTCTCGCGCAATATTCACACGTATCCCAGACCTCAACCAGCCCATAGCTTGGTCGTAAATAAACGAAATTTTACTTCCTGAAACTGATGGACGAACACAATTTACCTTCGTTGCCATTCGCAACGCTAATTTTCTTTATTCCCGCGGAATTACGTGTCCTTACGTGCCCTCTTCTTTCCCTTCGACTTCTCCTCCACCTCCTTCCGACTCGTGACAAAAACGACCAGGAGAAAAGAAAACGCGCTCCTATCTCTGGCTTTTCGTTCTCGTTTTTCGCTCGGTGCATTCTTGGCACAACACCCAGACACTCGTAATTCGGTCCGGGGGTGTTCGTCCGATATATGTATATGTATACGTCGAGTTCCGTTTCTCTTTGCTGCCGACGCGCCACGTTCTAGATGAGAATGGGGATACGTGGTCCTTGAAACGGTATAACTTTGTCTATAAAACAATACGTAAAGCAGACCACATTTGTTTCATTTGAATTTGCCGAATAAATACGCCGCAAAGCGAGTCTTTGAAAGTCTGAACAATCGCGAGGCTTGTGCAGCAGTCATTTAGAAGTCGTTTCGAGTGCATTAGCGCGTGAAACGCAGTGAAATTATTCGCGGTTAAACGCGTCGAGGGTCGACCGACTGTACGCGCGCGTTGACGTTGTTCACCGTTGTACAATCGGCTGATTTTGGTATCGCGTTGATCCTTTCTTTCGACGAGCACGAGCGGGGTGGCTACGGCGCGGCGACTCGTTTGCGCTCCCGCAAATATATCGTGTTAATTAACGCGATATTATATGACGAGAGAGGACACACAATAGGAACAACGCGCGTCTGGGTTATTATTCCGCACGGTGTAAATCCATTTAGCGAACCGTTCTACTCCATCCGGCCGTAAACCCGTTTAATGCGGATTTTAATATTCGCGACAATGAACAAGGGAACGGCAAATGGCGCCTGTAAGCACGCAACCCGCGCGTTCACTTACAACAGTGTGCGAATTAATGTGAACACATCCATATTTTTAATGCCTTATCAATGGACAGCGGATTTTATGCATCTATGACGAAACTCGATGGATGCAATTTAAAGCAGTAAAAACATTAAGACAAATTAATAGATAGTTTCCTATACAAGCACCATCGCGATCACACAGGCAGATCGATTCTAATTAAATAAATTTTAATTACAGAGGAATAATAAATCGTTGTATTTGATGTGGTATAGAATAGTTATTTCTTTATTTAATATATTTAACTAAATAATATAAGCACGTATACTTATATATGAATATATGAGTGAATACACTAATTGACTTATCCTATCTTTAACCTCACTCTAACTACGGCGCTCATACAAATACAATTTACATATATGCAATTGCCTACATAAATCGTTTGGATAAATAATTCTACTTCAAGATTCAAGAATATTTCAAGAAATACAAAGAAATATATAACCAAAAACATCGGCGATTTAAATTATCTGTAAAACCACTAAATAAGAAAAATGAACGATTTTTAATTTTATTTTGAGACAACAAAATTTAAAGAATTATTTAAAAAATGGTTAGAAGAAATATATATATCACGATAATAATCAGTAGGTAGGAATAATTTTTTACGCGCAAAAGAGATCGCACCTTGAGCGATATAATCCTAACCCCACTCTAACTACGGCGCTCATACTAATACAATTTACATGTATGTAATTTCCTACATAAATAGTTTGGATAAATAATTCTACGCTGGAAAAAAGAATAAATTCCAAGAGATCAAACGACAAAAGCAAGGATTCGAGAGGATCCATGGGAACAAGATGGAAAACTGTTGCCGCAACGTGGTTCCGTGGCTCGCGAGCGCTCTTTCGGCTCCGAATCCCTTTCACTCGCGGATTTCCCGTTGCAGCGGCAAGTCGGATGAATATTTCTCATTAATGAACGAGTACGTCGACCCTCTTGCCACGGCTTTTTCGCGAGGTTTCCGCGACGAGGCACGGAATGGATCCGGAATGGAGCCCAGACAAAACGATCTCCCTGAAATCGTTTGACGCGGCGAGCCCTGAATGAACGGCGTACCACTGTGCACCCGTACACTGTACACTATTGCACGCTGCAACGCTGATTGCTGCGAGAGCGGCGTGCATTGTCGACCACGGAACGTGTACAGCATTCGTTTTAAGACTTTCAGCGAGACGCTGAACGAACCGCACTCGAAAGCGAGAGTCGACGAATTGAGAGCACCCGCCGCGAGAAATTGTCTTCGAGAGGCAATTCCGACGATGGATCCCCGAGGAACTGTCAAGAGACACGTTGTACATACAGTCGTTGTCGCCTCTTCACCAATGATTTTCTTACTGGGAAACGAGATACGGCGCGATTGTTACAGAATTTTTCTTTCAAGTTCAATTTCCGCTGGAACTTTAATATCGATCGAAAATAATGCAAAATCATTTTTATTCGAATTGCGGACAACGATCCACAGCACATATACCGATTACTGTATTCCTTTTTCAGTGCGAGCAAGTAGAGTAAGACAGCCTTTGGTCAGACACAGTGGCCGTACTATGTACACGATTCTACTTCAAAAATATCAATATGGTCTTAGCAGTTGTGCTTATATTATTGTATTTATTACATCGCATCGTGCTGTTCCTTCTTCAGTGCGAGCAAGTAAAGTAGGACAGCCTTTGGTCAGACACAGTGGCCGTACTATGTACACGATTCTACTTCAAAAATATCAATATGGTCTTACCAGTTGTGCTTATATTATTGTATTTATTACATCGCATCGCGTTGTTCCTTCTTCAGTGCGAGCAAGTAGAGTAAGACAGCCTTTGGTCGGTCACAGTGGCCATACTATGTACACGATTCTACTTCAGAAATATCAATATGGTCTTACCAGTTGTGCTTATATTATTGTATTTATTACATCGCATCGCGTTGTACAACGTTCGCGTTCATTATTTTTCATTTCATCATTATTATTCTGCATTTACCAAGAAACGAGTGGACGAGTGAAACAGTGAAAACATCAGAGAAAAATGTTATCAAAAGAAGAGAAAGAGACTTCTATTCAGCCCCCATTTTTCACAATTGACACAATTTTTATTTTTCACTGAAATTCTCGGTCTACTGTGAAAGTTGTTTGTCCGCACTCATTTTCTGCGTTTATAAAGGAACGAGAGAAATCATAAAAATTTGTTCTCTGCATGGTCTACGTAATAAACATACTCCAGCATTATCGAGGCAGAAACGACGTACCAGAAATACACGTTTCAACGTTGAGAGGCTTCCATTGAATGCGCTAACGTCATTATAATACTAGCGGCTTCGCCAGGGGCTTCGAGCGATTGGTTCAAGGAGCGAGAGGAAGAGTGAGCGAGAGAGATTGATCGATCGCAGAGATCGAGCACTCGGATCCGCGAACACGAGCGGAAATGATTCCGCGAATGCGACAGAAGCCTGACAAATCGAAAGGCTCGATTCGACGGTTCCGACAGTTCGAACGCCATTGACACGCGTTAGATATCGAGCAGCGGCTGCGGCCGGTTCGCTGCCCCTGGGGGCGAGCATAAATCAACGCGAGCCGTGGACAGAGCACGAGAGGAACCCGTGGAAAAACTGCCATAAATTTCACGGTGGACGTCGGTCTGAACGCTATAGCTCCGGAACAGGTCCGTTTCAATCGCGAACCTCCATTCCAGCGTCGACTTCTTTCCGACTTTTCTTCGGGAAATCCTCGATTCTCCTCGACAATCAAACATCGACTAACTGAGGGGTTACGTGTAAATAATTATATACGTGGACGGTGGAAGAAATATATTTTAATGTAGGAAGACCAAGTCGGAGGTGTCTACAAGACGGATGCACGATTAGAACTAAACCCCTAAACGCGAAAGCGGCGGGACGTACCTTCATACCTGAAGGGAGGATTATTAAGGGGAACCAGGTATTTCCCAATATACCTAGATGTTGAGTTTTCGCATAGTAAAGTGAAATGCCAGATATTTTACCTTGACACGCTCGATGATAAACGAAGTTTTACCAAAACTCTAGGTAAGAGACCAGGTTTTAGGAAAACGTGAATAAGTCGGAAAATGAGGAAACAGACGACTCGAGGGAAAAATAGGATATCTCTTAATCGTCGACGTCGGGTAACCATCAGCGAAATGCGTATTCCGATAAGAGGATAGCAAAGGAATTAACAATTTTTCATTCCGAGGGGGAAAGACTTTTGGCACAGCTTCAACCCTCATCTCGCGCTGCACCCGTTGCTTTCCAGCGCAGCGTTACGCTCGACTAATTTCCGACCGTCATACTGCTCTACCCTTAAATCTTTTTCTCCGGATCGTTCCCGAGGAACACTAATTGCGCGAGCTCTCTCGATCACGTTCTTACGTAGAGCCACCTGCAACAACCCGCCTTTCTTTCCCGAGGAAAACTAGGATTTTCTTTAATTTTTCCGCTCCGAGGGTAAATATTTTTTCTTGCGACCAGATTGCGAATCACTCTGCGCGCTCATTGTTTTTTTGGGATCTCCTTTGCACGTCTGAACACAGCGTATTGTTATGAATATTTAAAGAAATATATAACCAAAGACATCGGCGACTTAAATTATCTGAAAAACCACTAAATAAGAAAAATGAACGATTTTTAATTTTATTTTGAGACAACAAAATTTAAAGAATTAATTAAAAAATGGTTAGAAAAAATATATCACGATAATAATCAGTAGGTAGGAATAATTTTTTACGCTGCATCCAGACGCGCAAAGGAGATCGCACCTTAAGCGATATAATCCGATTGCATTGCAAGTTTTCTAGGAAAATAGTGAACGTTTCGTGTTTTTGTGTGGTTGCAGGACCGGAAGAGGAGAAGCTGCTCGGCTCGATACTGCTGCCGTCGTACCGGGTCACCGTCTGCAAACCCGAGGACAAGGTTAACAGAAAGTTCGCGTTCAAAGCGGAGCACGCGAACATGAGGACCTACCACTTCGCGGCGGACAACCGCGATAGCATGAACCAGTGGGTGAACGCGTTGACTCTGGCGACTCTCTTGCAGGACCCCAATCCGTGAGTGCCTTTGCTGTTGATTTTCCACCGTCGCGTCGATATTATCCAGCACTTCGCGAAACGCCTAGGGAAACCGAGACCCCGTCAGAGATTCGCAGGCTTTCAACGCCCCTAGACTCTAGACGCATGGTTCCGTTCTCACGACGCTTGTGAACCTAAGACGCGTTCCTGTCTTCTCCCGATCATCTTTACCTAACCCTCCAGAAAATATTAAATAATATCGGTCGTAAATTGCTTTAAGCATAAATTAATGATATCGGCGCATAGGTTCGATCAATTGTTACTCAAACACTATTTGCAAATTAGTACAATATTATTTCTCAACGTTTCTATCTGCATTTAGATAATTAACATTGCGTCTGTAAATTAATAATTAAATATATATATATATCGTGAAACCGTAGAAACAGAAAAATAACAACAGTATAAAACAAAAGGAACCGTTACTTAGTATCGCAAAATAATTAAACTTTAAAAATTAAAAGTTTGTGATTGACCCACATGTTGCTGCTCGGACAATAAGCATGGTAGTGAAGCAACATGAAGACGTTTGGATACGAATATGGCTGATCGTATATCGATCTATTGGTCGGATCTAGATTAGGCGGTAAAGAAATCATCAGAAAATATCAGGAAAATTTTAGCAGCACCGTCTACATGATTTATGAGCAGACGGATTTTATGCACTTGCAAGGACAATGGGCTGAATGATAGAATTGCTTCTTCTTATTTTGATTTCCAAACTTCTTTCTCTGTATTTCTTTCCGAGCAAGATGTGGAGACGATGGCAGGATCGAAGCGATTACAAAATCAACCGATTTGCCGAGCAATTAGCCTGCGCCGAAGAAGCAGCCCGGTCTGGTAAACGGAACGCGAAATTTCCTTTGTTTCCCCACGAGAGTACGGTAGGGGTAGCGACTCTAGTTTAGCATCGAATGCAAGCGAATGCAACGATCCGCGTTGTGCATCGCGGCTGCTCTCGTTCCGCGCGTAATCGCGGCCCAACTATCCCAACTCGTTAGTTTGCTTCGTGGAAGTTAACCGCGGATAAACCGGAGTTCCAGAGGGCTCGGTTACTATGCGGGGGTGGTTTGTCGTGGCACCCCCTTGTCCCCAACGGGGGAAAAAAAGAACTGCGAGACGCTCGTTTCATTTGCCAACGAATTTTCCTTTTGTCCCGGGTCCGTCAGCGGTTTCGAATTTGCTCAAAGCTAATGACTACCACTCTGAACACGACCAAAAAGCTTGTCTAGTTCTCGTCTCTCGGAGAGAGAGATATATATACTAGTAACCAGCTCTTATTTGACCACTGGCTTTTCGAATTAACTGCGCGCGAGTAAGCAGTTTTGATACGGAACAGACTTTTGGCAGTCTGTTTGCGGGAATCGTGGGCAAAGGATTTAGCCAGATCAAGGTAGTCACGAATGCCGTTTAGCCCTGTACCTCGTCCGTAAGAGTGGTTACGAGGAGTGAAAAAAAATCCAGTTACTCCTATCGAATCGCACCTAAAAATGAAATCTAATTTTTATAGAAAAAAAGAAGACGCCTCAATGGAAATGATTTGAAAATGATTGCAGAGGAGCCGGGGAAGCAGCGGTGGTGATCGAGATCGCCGGCCAGCAAGATGGCGAGCGCAGCGCGCGTCCCAGCGTCTCCTCAATCTCCTCGATCCTAAATCAGAGCGCAGACGACAGCGATTCAGGTTTCCACGGTTTTCAATCCCGAGACGAACCCAGCCACGCCTCGAACAACAATTCTAGCCCAAACAGCGTGAACACAGCCTCCTTCCCGAACCTTAGTGGCAGCAACGGCAATTCGAGCACCAACAACGGGAACAACAATATTATGAACAACAACAACAACAACAGTGTTACGATGAACACAACGAGTAACAATCAGAACGAGGCTGTTCAACCTATGGTCAATGGTTGGATTCAGCAACAGTCGCAGTACGGGCAGCCTGGAACTTCGCAGCATCAGCAACAGCAACAATATGGGACGTTGATGCAGGCTGGACAACAGATGCAACAGGTCTATCCCCATCAGGCTTTGATGCATCAACATTTGAGTCATCCGAACGCTGTCCAAGCCCATCATCAGGTAACAGTATCTTCTTTCGTATGATATTAATTTTTCAAGATCACCTAAATATTTCTATCCTAATATTGATCGCGTTGATCTCGTGTTGTCTCTTCAGGTGCATCAGCAGAAGTTCCAACAGCAACAGCAGCAAACCCAGTCCCCGGTTCAAACGGTTCAAACTGTTCAAACGGTCCAACCAATGCCCAGAAAATTTGGCCAACCAATCTACGCAAACGCGCCTCCGAAACCAAGAAGGTTAACAGACGGTTCAACAGAGTATTCGACGCCTTCGCCTGATCCCGATTACCGGAAGTCACCGGTGTCCCCAGATGTCACCGTGACGAGCAAGAGTCCTATGTCCGATTACGATCGAGGCAGCATGATCTACGGGACGAGAATGAGTCAGCCGAGCCAACAGAGTCTGAGAACGGACAAATCGGGGTTGACCTACGGTTACAGTCAGGTGCAGACGGAAAGACGCACACCGGATACTTATGGTCGTAGCGCGGCGAAACCGAGGTCTTCCAGAGGGAATGGGGACTACGAGGAAGTGTATGGGGCACCGCAGCTTTATCAGAGACCAGCTGGGCCTGTTGGGTATTCGAAGGGAGCCTCGCCGGCGCCTATTCCTATTCCTCTGTATGCTCAACAGCATCAGCAGTATCAACAGCATCAGCAACAAATGCTTCCTCCGGCTGCTACGACTAATAGTTAGTATGGTCAATACTAATCTTCTTTCCAATAAGATTTAATGTTAATCTCCGTTATAATTATTCTCGGAAACCAGTGCCTATAATGAGACAGCCCCGTGCTCAACCACCTCCACGACCTCACAGCGCGGATTTCCTAGAGTATGAAGCAACCAGGAGGCCTCAGCAACAAATGCCAACCCACTGCGACGACACGCTGAACCAACAGAGGCGTCCACAGAGGCCTAAATCGAGTTTAGACATAGTGACGCCGTCAGACGCAGCCAGCGATGGCTATTTCTACTCTGAAGAACGGTAACTATATCTGCAATACATCTGTCGTCGGTAGACTGCGGATCTTTATGCATTTATGCTATTGAAAATGCTCGAAACAAGCTGGAATATGTAGTTCGATAGAATCTTGTACAATTTTCATTCGTTTCGGATCTATAAATGCTGTTCCCATTCAAACATAGGATTTTATTTCATTCCACTTGTTTGAAATTTGTCAAGAAAAATTGGATAATGCATCGACATCCGCAGTCTAGTCAGCAGTGATATTTTGGAAGTTATCGACGTTACTGTACGTCGCACTCGGGCGCCATTATCGTAGAAAAGCTCGTCGAAGTTTGACAGTCGGGAGTCCCTCTCGAGATAGTATTTCTGGGGTTAAGAACTATCGGACGAGAAGCCTTCGACGCGACAATGGGACACTGTTATTTTCGATATGTTTGGATCAGATACGCGGCCCAGATGCGGCAGTCGGCGGTTTATCTACACCAGGCGCCGCAGCACCACCAGCAACAAAGGAACCAATCGCTTTCCAGAGCGACAATGCCGGCGAAGCTAACGGGAGGCCGTGATAGGGTCGACGAAAGTAGGATAGCCACGTTGCCGGAAGCTTCCTGCTCGGGGCTGAGGCGAGGACAACGCGAGCACGTCCATCAGCAACACGTGATGTCGCATCAATCGTTGCAGAGGCACACCGAGTGAGTCTACCTTGCATAGAATCCCGTGTCGATCCTCCTTTCACCCACTCAACCCCCATCCGTCCTGTGAAATAAATGCTGTCCTTATTTTTTTAAACATCTAGGTATCGTATTTCATTCAGAAACGATTAAATCATGATTTTTCATCGATACCAATTTTGATTGTGTTTGTTGATTATCGATCGTAAGGTAGTTTATAACAAGAAGTATAGATGATCAAAACCAAACTAGCACGATTGCTTTAATTTAATTTCTGATCGAACCTTTGCGCCGAGATCATCTATACTTCTTGTTATAGATACCAATTTTGATTGTACAATTCTTTCGGGAATATGCGATCTCAAAATTGTTGGTCGCATAGTAGCGTTTAATGTTGAACTACAATCCTTTTCTGTCGGTGTCTCGTTTAGTTTTAGCAGCCCTCAGTCCTTCCAGAAATAAATTCTCAAGTATCATCTACTTTCGTGTACCGCAACGAAAGAGTTGTCTCTCTTAAAGTAGCATGATCGAAGTTCAAGTTTTATTGGCCATCGATGGCAGACAGATTCGCCCATCAGTCGTATCAGTATGTACGGTTTGGAGCATCGCCAGAATTCGATTAGGTGTGGCTTTATTAAAATTCCAAGGGCGCGTCGAGCTCGGGAGAACAGTATCCGATAGTCATTGTTCGTGGACTCGCTCTTAAATGGAATGCTCGTTCAACTGAAGAAAATCAATTGTCGAAGAGACGTTCGTTTTCGAAAGCCCCTTGGAAACATAAAAAAACACATGAAAACATTGTTAATTAAAATAGTGAATCTATCGAAGTTCTACTGAGGGTAGCAAGAGGTCTGTTTCTGGAAATTAGGCTTTCGAGTAGCAGCGAGGCGAAGCTGAGGCGATCGTTGCGGGAGAAAAGCTACGAGCCGACTGGCCGGGAGTTGAGTCACGTCGAGGACGGCAGCTCTTCGGTTCCGCGAAGAATTCCGAGGGAGTACGAGGGTTGGGGAAGGCCGGGGAGTCACACGAGTCACACGAGTCACGCGAGTCAGGGGACTCACGTGGCTCAGACGTGTCACACGGCTCGCGCCTCTCAAAGGCGATGGAACGACCAGCAACAGTTCTGCAGGTCCGCGTCCGCGCGGCTTCCGAGGACGAGACACCCGGCTGCCCTCGACCCGGACGACGACGACTACGCCGAACGATCCTCCGAGCAGGACTCGAGGGACGGTGAACGCAAAATCCAGCAGGTTAGTATCCGTTTTAATTCCTCTTCTTGTTCAATCAAATGTCTCCGAGTCTGGGATAATTGTTTGCTCTCTTATGTTGTAACTGGACTGCGGATCTTCACGCAATTATTACGTGTGACAATTTTTTTAAAATATTGCAGTACGAAATTCAATAGAATTCAAAGGGTGTCGTCATTTCTATATATAATAATCAATTGAGAACGGCTTAACGTAGCAAGCTGGGGGTTCGACGGTTAGATGCAGCGCTTCTTCGAGAAGGTTTTAGAGCAAACCGCATTCGAAAAAGTCTATTCGTTCAAAAGTTGTGACGTCATTAGTGAACAAAGACAACTCTTTCGCCCTCTTTTGGCGATTTCTGCTTATAACTTTGACTGGTAGTACCTATATTCACTTTGAGGTGCTCATTGGATTCAACTCGCCGAGTTCTTTCGAATGACTTCTGAGTCGATCCTGTAAGTTGCACAGTTTAGGAGTTATAATACAAACAGTGTGCGTTTTTCTGAAACTTTTTGGTTTACCGACTTTTTAAACAGCTATAGCTTTTCAACGGTAGGTTTTAGGGGAAATGTGGACCACTTGGCGATTGGAAATTTAATTACGTTAATAATCAACCAGGATTTGTTATTGCACGTGGACAAAGTTGCGGGTACAGCTATTTGATAATAATATTCTATTTGATTCCACTATGTTAAAATTGATCTAGTCTAATTGCAACTAATCGAGAGAACCTCCTTCCACGTGTCTAACACAACTTAGCATACTGCGGACATTCGCGTGAAACGAGGTCATTAGACATTCAATTAAAAAAAATTATTTCTGTACGCCACGATTAACCGCAAACAGCTCGCGTAAGCATGTAAAATAAACATTTGCGTGGAATCAGGTCATTAGACATTCAATTATAAAAAAAATTATTACTCGACCGTGATCATTAACTTTGAAACACTGTGATGGCGATCATGTAATGTTAAACAGTTGCGTGGAATCGGATCATTATGGAATTAGATCACAGGGGGAATTCTTTCCGCAAACGTTTCGTAACGACGACGACGGCGGCGGCATTGTGCTAGCGTTACCACCTCAGGAAGCAGGCTAATAAATCTATGTCGACCGCTTATCTATCTACTAATTTCAATTAACCCAGCTACTCCCGGAGTGTTCGCCGGTCCACGAGTCAATTACCTTAACGAGACAGCTTTCTTCGCTGAAAGGAACAGTCTCGATGACCTTGCCAGACAACATCCTTCAGAGCACCAGCGATTCCATTCCTTACAATTCAGCCAAGTCATAACTAGAGATCGCGGTTTTAAACGTGTATTTAAATACACGTGTACACGTGGTACCTGAACCGTGTAGTACGCATTTAAGATAACACAGATCTGTACGGCACGTTCGAGTCTGACAACTGAGGCGTTATCACATGGAATAATCGAATCCGAATTTCAATCCATGTAATACTAAATACACGAGTACCCGTGTACTCTAATTTCACAAATATTCGTGTATTTATTTTACATTTGCGTTTTAATATATAGTGATTTTACGTCGAATAATTTACCATGACTTTACTATTGTCTCACTTCTAACATCAACAGTCGAGAAGAATGCGATCGAAAAACAATAACGCCTCAGCTGTTAGTTGTTAAACACGAACGTGCCGTACGGAGCCGTGTTCGCAGATCCTTAAATTCGCACTACACGGTTCACGTGCCACGTGTATTTGCGTACACGTGAAACGAGGATCTCCAGTCATAACGCCGCTCAACAAGGACTCGTTAATAATTGCTGTAATAACTGTTTATTTGGAATTTCCAAAACTGAAAATTGGTTTCGTCCTTCAGTTTTTCTATGCGATCTGCTTCACTATTACAACCGTTATTGGCGGCCATTTTCTCTTTGTTTCACGACCACGTGTATTTAATTTCGAACCGAACACTTACTTTGCGTCTTATTAAATTATTTTTATTATTTTTTTTACTTTGCAACAGTTTCACTTATTGCTTTTTATCTATTCTTCTTCGCTAGATTTTAATTTTACTTGTACTCTTCAACAGCTCACTGTATTAGATTAATTTTAACTTTTAATTTGAACGTTTTTACTTCTTTTTTACTTTTTTGAACCTGGGCCCATAACCTGTTGATTTATGAGGTTCGCTTATGGGGAACGAGCTATATTTTTGAATACACACACGGTTCAAGTCTCAGGACGTTCTGATTGCGTCAATAGATAAACTAATTACATAGAAGTACACAGTAGGTGTCAGCATAGGCAGGTTGTTCTTCATTATCGACAGACTTGTCGTTATTACATTCAACAATAACGAATCGAAGCAATGCCGTCTGTACACGAATTTTTTTTACATTTTTTAGTCGGATATTTTACGCTGTCCGCGTACAGTATCACACTTTCCACGATGTCCATATTTTTCTAAACGAGCATTTTTACGGCAGTTTCCAACGAGAAACCTGTACTCTACATTTTCGACTTATCTCTTCTCGTAGCATGAAACAGGTTCAGTCATCGGTGAAATATGTAGACCGCAGATTTCGAAAATTGCCTGGCGACGAGAGCCGTTAGAGCAGGATGTCTCAGGGATCGCGTTACCGGTTCACGTAGCAATCACGAGGTTGTTGGGAGACGGGAGATGAGTCAGAGGTTCGGTTCGTCCGCTTCGTTCACTTTCCTCGCGTGATCTCGAACCGTGTCAAACCGGTGCGCGATGACGGACAGAACAATTCGTTCGCCCCGCAGCCAAACTCGATGATTCATCCGCGTGCAACCTGCGTTCCTATCCTGCATTTTGATAGTCGCTTCCACCGCGTGCCGTTCCGTAATAACGCTTTCGCCACGACCCGTTCAATCATCCTCGTCGTCCCGACTAATCTGCCTAACCCTCTCTATAAATCATAATCCCTGGAAACGTAACAAAAAAAAAAGAAGGAGAACGACTTTCGTTGTACGCGTTGCGCATTACGCGCTGAGCAAGATTAATTGGCCGGCTTCGATCTGCGAAAGTGCTTCCGATTGATAACGGGATGACGCGGGTGTTGCTGTGTTATCAGAAATCGTTTGTTACGTGCTTAGACCGAGGAACGAGTTGTTCCCGAATATTTTGTTGTAGTCGAGGAGTTTCATCGTGAAGATTTTCGGTCGTCGCGAGATATTTAGACCGCGGATTTGATGCATTGTATGACGAAAATGGGTGGATTAAATTTTCAAAGGGGTTTTAGAATCCTTTAATTCATCTCAAATCTATATATATAAAAACGAAGTCCTGACTGACTCACTCACCTATCAACGACCAGGCTAAACCCTTGGCCCTAGAAAGCTGAAATTTTGCACAGAGGTTTCCTTTATGATCTATACAGGAGATAAGAAAGGATATTTCGAAATTCAACCCCTAAGGGGGTGAAAAGGTGTTGCAACTTTTGTATGAGGAATATTTTATTTGTGGTCGGATTTGCTTGATACTTAGTCTTAATGCTCTTTGATAGAAATAATCAAACACCTATTTCGGCATTTTGAAAAATTCATCTCCTGTCTGTATTAAAATATCTGTGTATCTCTAATAACCACATTCTATTTTGTAATTATTGTATTCTGTTTTGTATGTGGTGTATATCTTTTTTTTTAATTATGTTGAAATAAATCTCATATGAGATTTTCTAATGAAAAAAAAATCCTTAGCAAAATTGATGAACACCATGTGGAAAACAGTTAGATAACATTGATAACATTGCAGCGGGAGGAGTCGATGAAGCGTCTGCTGGAGTGGAAGCAGCGTATGCTGCAGTCGCCGTTGACCCGTAAACCGTCGGCGTCGGCGAACAGGGGCAGCAGGGCTTCGAACGAGCTGTCGAGTTACTACAAGCAACAGGCGCTGCTGGAGTTGGCCGCCCACGAGGCGTCGGTCGCCGAGGTCCGACACTCTAGGCGCCGGGAGTTGAGGGACGACGGTCACCGTCCACACGTGCGCAGCAAGAGCACCGACGGCAGGCGCACCGTCGCGAACGTTTCTCGGTACAACAGCTACTCCAGCGACGACGAAGGTAGGGACGACTCGCCTGAACTTTTTATCTGAGAGTTTTATGGCTTCGCCCGGCCGCTCTCGTGGGTCTCCCCTTCTTCGGATCAAACATGAAACGTCCTCCAGGATATGCATATCGCGTGTAAACCTATACACGGTCGAAAGTGTCTCCGCATACCCCTTCGAATCGAGCAACTCGTTGTAGTTGAAAATTCAGTGAACCCTTTTAACCACTTGCCTTACCATTTCGAATGGAGTAACATTTTCAACACCCTTCCCTTAAGATTTAACCCTTGAATGGTGACTCTGAGGCGCCAGTAATAATGATCAGTATTCGAACCCGTTTTAATATCATTGCATTCGTCTGTATTCTATGAATTGATGTAAAGTGATCTAGATTTACAAATGTCTTGATTTTCGAATTAAAATTTGCTTGGGGTCCAAAGTGCTAAGATAAGGTAACCATTTGTTTGAACCCTTAAAGTAAAAGTTAAATAAAACTAGAGCGACATTTTCAACGCCCTTCCCATAGGATTTAACCCTTTGCATTTGAATCGCCAGTAATAATGATCATTATTCGAATCCGTTTTAATATCATTGCATTCCTCTGTATTAATTGCAAACAACTACACCGTCTTATGAGAAAACAGGTTAAATTTTATGCGCCCGATGTAAAGTGATCTAGATTGACAAATGTCTTGATTTTCGAATTAAAATTTGCTTGGGTCCAAAGTGCTAAGATAAGGTAACCATTTGTTTGAACCTTTAAGTAAAAGTTAAGTAAAACTAGAGCGGCATTTTCAACACCGTTCCTGTCGGATTGAAAGTTCCATAAATCTTGAAACGGAGTAACGGGGAAGATAGAGTGGTAGACTGTGCAGAGACACTTTGCTGGCCGATCGTTTATAGCTATTTCGAAGCTCTTTCAAATTCGAGAGGGAATCTCCGCTGCCACGTCACCTCGATACGATTTTTGTAGCCTGACTCGAGTTGTTCGCCTCGGCAAGGCCAAGTTGCACTCCTTAAAATCGCGAACGTTACTTCGACACGTTCCTCGACTGCTACGTGGACTGATCGTGGCTGTCGTAAGCAGGAAAACTTTGTCCTCGACACGCTGACATTATTACTTTCACATCTTCAAATTTATAATTCGCCGAGGAAGATACATAAATTGTCCCATCTTTTCGCATTCCAAACAAATAATGTGATTCGAGTCACGAATGCTCGATCTCGTAAGAAAGATTTTTTTACTGAAGATTCCCCGCAAAGTCTAGAGAGAAAGTAGCACCGCTTTATCGAGAGGAACAACTTGCCCTATCTCGACTCCGAGAAAAGTAACGAAGACGTCGCAGCGATCCAGATAAAAACGAAACGATAGGATCAATTGTACAACGAAATTTTACCTTCTTACTTTCTCGATCGGAATCTCTGAGCTTGTTTAAGTTGCGTGTAGTTTCTCAGAAGGACGTAGTTCGTTAACATTAAATTCGCTTTCAAATTAAAAGACTGCAAAATGTAAACATTTTAATGGGAGATCCACGATCGCGTATTACCAGCGAGTCGACACACTCGCAGTAGCTAGCTGTATACTAATTAATAACATCGCTCTAACCCGGTGACGAAATACCTCACCAAAAAGAAAACATCGAAACCGAAAAACCAAGCCGAGAGAACGCGAGAAGCTTTTCTGTAATGCACGTCTCGAGACTGCCTCGTTAAAAAAAACTCAACAATAATATTTCATCCTTGCGCATGAAACCAAAGAATCGTGTAATAAAATTCAGCGACCGAACAATTAATTCCAACATTCTCTAATCGCTGCGTCTGCTGAAAATATACAAATGTTACAGTTGAAATGAAATTTGTCTAATCCCTTGCATCGAGAGCGCATCCGATTGTTGTTCGTTTTTTATAACATACGTGCTCGTCGACTAACACGAAATCGAAAACTGAGAAAAAAAACAATTCTCTCCTCTCACTCTCTCTCTCTCTCTGTTCTTTCTATTGCTGTATTTCTGCTCTCTGTCGGAATCGACGCTCTCTGTCAAACGACAGTGAACGAGTTCTGTAGATGACTAGATAATTGTTGGTGGACTCGGAAGGTGGCAGGAAACGCATAGAAAGTATATACACATATACATATAAATATATCTATATATATACATACAACAATTATACATATGTGAGTTGAAACGAGAGATAGCGGGATGAAAAATAAAAATAATAAAAAAGCGAGAAATTCTCTCCGTTGTTGGGGGCTCCTTCTCTTTTGCTGCTGTCGGGTCTGGTGCTGTGACTGGTGGATGGGAATTAATGGATTAATGGATTAACACACCCTCGATTACACGGGGGAATTAACCGAAATCGAAACAAACCGTCCGTTACGATCTAACACCCGTGACCGGTACAAAGGAATTTTCTTGTTCTTTTGATAGTTCTGCGAGTTTTGATGTGGGTCCGCATGGCATGCACAGAGGAGAGTATGTTCACTAACATTTTTGACGCCTTATGCTCTGTTCACCGTGCACGCTGCCGATCGGGGATCGTTGCGGGATCGATTGGAAAGGGTCGAGACCCTTCAGAGTTTTGTCGAGAATAGGGAAATCGGTTTAACGTTGGAAATATAGTTGGACTTAAAATCTACAGAGTTCCGAATAAGAAGTTATGAGGGTTAAATGTTTGAAACAGTTCTGTTCAAAGCATTTCGAATTTGAGGTGAAACCGGAAACCCATTTATAGATTGATTTTCACTTGCAAATACGGAGTTTCTTTAATTTCGTTTGAATATTGGAATTTATAGTCTACCGGTAAGGTTAGAAAATCGAATAAGAATAGATCTCTGATCCAACTACGTTCGCAACGATCCCGTCAGAGCTCGGTACTAGCTTTTGGAGTGCGCCGGAGGGGTTGGTTGATTGTACTCTAATCGTGACTCGTGAGTAACGATCGTCCTCGTGTGTTTGTTTTGTAACGGACGAATCAGAGCTGGGCGATGTCCGGAGGAAACGCACGCGCAGACCCTCGCATGCAGGAAGGAGCCCCCGGCAGGTGGGAGACGGTCGTTCATCGGCGCTCGCGGACGAAGAGGGCGTGACGGGGGCGGGCCGTCACACCGCGAGCGTTCTTCGAGCTCCGCCCGACCGGAAACCGAGCCCCTCCCAGTTCTCGAATCTGGGCGGGATTCCGCCCGACGCTGGCTACGAGGAGGTAAGCTTCCCCTCCACTCAAAGGGCGGAGCATGCATACCCCACCATCGAGAGATCAAGAAATCCAGGAGGAATTCACTTCGACCAGGATTTGGACACATCGTACGAAGAGGGATTAAAGAAGAGGCCGTCTGGGATCTTGAAGACGTCGACCGCCTACGGAACAGACGAGATCAAAAAGACTGTGGTGTCAGCTGCAGTATACACGAATGACACATGGCCCTCGCAGAAGACAGTCCAATGGACCACGAAGAGGGAGAGTGGACTGGAAGGCTGGGATGCGAACATCGACGAGAGCAAGGTGATCAAAGAGTTCTCCTACCAGTACATCAGACCAAAAGAAGGGGCGGAGTCGAGAGAGGTGGAGCCTCCGGAGCTTATGAACCTGGTGCAGTGTAGAATCAGATCGTTTGAACTGAGTATGGACAGTTCGACGCCGGTAAAGGAGGTGCTCGCCATGCAGGAGCCGTTGAAAGTGTCACCCCTGCAGACCACCGAGGCGTTCGTGTCTAGGCTGGATTCCACGAAAAAGCATCCATCAAATCTTAGGAATTTTGCCCTCGGGGAGGCGGAGTCTCAGGAGCTGAAAGTACGTGGCGTCAGGGACGGTCACGCGAAGCAGGCGTCCACCGATAGCAACAAGTCGGTGAAGGATCTTTTAGCGGATTTTGAGAGAAAGTCTCAACAGGTGCAGAGACAGGAGTACAATAGGAGACAGGAGGTGAAGCATCGAGGAGTGTTCAGCGACTCCGAGGCTTTATTGTATGACACTGGGAGCGACCTGGACCAAAGAGACAAGAGCGAAGAAGGAGAGGGGCGTGGCGAAGAGGCAGAAGTCGAGGTGGATCAAGTCGTGCCCGAGATTCCAGACGAGGGGAAATGTTACGGCGATGGAGTGAAGAAGAAGGGGGACGCCTCTTTCAGACGGAAGAAGAGATCCGCTTCCAGAGAGTGCGGCACGCCTCCAGAGGAGCAAGCTACGCCCTCCGAGGACCTGGAGGCGGAGCCAAGCCCCAGCTGCAATAGACTGAGCGTGACAGAATCTTTGCTAACTCATGGCGATCAGTTCTCCGGGGAAAGTGGTGAGGACAGTCCAGAGCTTAAGCAGGAGGACGTCTGCCCCGAGGAGCATTATCTTCCCATGTCGCCTAGGAAGGCGATTCTGGATCCCAACTGCGACGACCGGCCGAACCCAAAAATGATGGAGAGCCTTTTTGCTAATCTAGCCCACGAAGAGAGCTCTTACGTGGAGATGGCTCAGAACGGCATGGCTAGGTCTCTGCTAGCGCCTGATGACGACAACAGGAAGCTGGATTCCGGGGATTATTCAACTTTGGACACACCCCATTACGAGTTCGTCTGCGTGTCCGACAGCAAGATGGAGCCGGTGTACATGGAGGTTAGTCAATTATCGGAAAAGGACGAGCAGGAAGGTAGCAAGGTGTCCCCGAAGAAGAGAACGTCTCACGACGACTCTGGACACTCGAGGTCAGACCTGCCGGACATTTTAACCACCCTGAAGACTGACAGCTCGGATGCGGATGACGAGTCGTCGAAGGACTTGGATTCCATCGACGCACCTAGACACCCTAGGTTCAGTTTATCGGACACATTCAGGCCTGCCTCTTACTACCTAGGGGCTAGTAGGACGATGATAGCGGAGCTGCACGACTCCTCTGATAGCGAGCTGGTGTCCCCACCACCGATCCCCACATCCCCTCCTCCGTTGGACGATCTGGACTCCCTGGACCTGCAGGAGTCCGTGGAGATGAAGAAAGCGTCCTCCCAGGTGAAGAAAGACGGTGGCTCCAATAGAGACTCTCCTAAATCCTGGAACAAGCCGATGGGTCAAGTGGAGACCCACAGGAGCCCGTCACGATTCTCTGACGCTACCATCAGCTCCACCTTCAGGGACAGTCGAATATCTCTGGAAAGTGCGTCGGGTAGCGATTCGGTCGATTTGAGGACCCCTGAAGAAGAGGCCAGGCATAGACAGCTAAAGACCAGGCCCGTCAGCGAGGTCTGCGAAGTGCTGGACTGCTTGGACGAGCTGGAGTCCCTAGGCAGCCGCTTCGACGGGGCCAGCATCGACCTGGACCAGTATCTGGAAGAACTCCAAGCCAGAGATGCCTTTAACGTGGACCTATACGCCAAGGACCTCAGCTACAACAGTATCTACGGGTTCAACGAAAACATGATGGTGGTGGACAAGCTCCAAAAAAGCACTTGCCTCACGAGGCAATCTAACCTCGGTAGCTTGGAACAATCGCTGCGTTACGATGCTGGCAAGATGGGCTCCGCGAGCAGTCTACCCTCTATGAGAGTCTGCGATATTCCACCATCCCATCAACACTCTCAATCGTTCACGGGAGACGCTCACTATGAAAACATCGCCAGTTTCTCTCCTTTGAGAAGTTCGCCTGCCTCTTGTCATGCAGTTCGGTCTGATCGCGATCAGAATAGAGACAGATTGCGCAGAAGCTCCCAGAATAATTTATTATCAGCGTCGCACAGCAGAGACTCTAGCTACTCCATGGGCGTGGTTTCGATTTCCACTTCCATGGCCTGTCAGCGGCCCGCCAGCGCTCAATCCTCCTCTATAAATTCACCCACTGGAGCCAATCTACTCGCTAATGTCCTAAGAACCGCCAGTCCTTTTTCCGACCGTTTCCAGAGCCACTCCAGGTCCGCCAGTCAAGATTCTGCCCGCTACTCCATGCTCTCCAATCACAGATCCTCCTCTAGCCAGGACTCCAGTCATTATCCCGCCCCAGTGGCCCCGCCCAAGCCTAGCCCCGCCCCGCAATCCTACCTCCCCGTCGAGACACGTGCACAGAACGAATCAGGTGCCCCCTACTACTACTCAGACCTCCAAGCTAGCGTCAGCGCAGCGGATACAGAGGCTGCCAAACCGATAGGCCACACCTCCCGCCTCCCACAGCTGAACAACCAACGCGACGACGCTGCGACGGCCTTGAACAAGCGCAACGACATCGGACGCATCATCAATCCCATCACCAGACAGCTACCTAGGCAGATTCAGGTGGAGGACATCGACGAAGCCAGGCGCATAGCAGCTGAGCTTCGAAAGACGACCTGTCAGCTGTTAGGGGATAATAAGGTGGATCTGGTGGACAAGAAGAACTTCTACGAAGCGGACACCTTGAGGAGAGTTAAATCCACCGATCCTCTGCCCGATATATCCTCTCCGGAGATTAATACAAGGAACCTGTATCCTCATGGATTGAGGGATAAGTCGAGTGACCAGAATAATCGCGAGACTTTCGACCTTGCGCAGACTTCGCACAGAAGATCGAGGTCGTTGGAAGGTTTGCTAGACGATGTGGGTTTGCAGAATTTGGTGGAACAGAGGAATAGAAGTAACAGAGTAGCAACGGTGCAACCGACTCAGATAGAGGAGAGGCAACAGAGCGTCAGTAATATAGCGTCCAGCAGTAACTTTAGTTCGGAAGATCCTTGGGAGCAAGACTCCCTGTGGCGAGAGAGTCTGAGAAGAGTGAGTCTGAGGAACGCTAGATCCCTAGACAACCTGGACAGTCCACCCAGAACAGCTGGATCCTATTCCGATGCCAAAGGGAGGAACAAAGTGACCAGGGGGGCTACCTATGTGAACGATAGCGTAATCAGGAGGGAGAATTGTTTGGAGGAGAACTGCGAGAGGCCCAGAGTCAAGAGGAGGCCTAACGACGCGACAATCGTGGACGACCTAACCTACGAGAGTCTGTCGATGGACAGGATCCATGCTGGGGGATACGTGTGGGACGCTGAAAACGAGGCGTACAGGAAGGCGACCGTCGAAGACGCGAATCATTTTTTAGAGGAGGGCAACCTTCCCCCGGGCCGCTCGATCAGGAGCCAGGAAGGGCCGGGGCCTGCGCCAGGCTCCGCTTCCGGGCCGTTCGAGCTCGACCGCGAGAAGCTACGCCAGTGGGACCTGTTGTCGAGCGCCTGCTTGCTCCAGGAACAGCAGCGCGGCTCGATGGCGGACTCGGGGCGAGGGTTGCCTGTTACCCCGGCGCCAGAACGTCCTGGAGACGTTCTAGATCCACGGAACAGCGGTCGCGCGACGACTGGCATCGACACCATCGCCGTCAACACCCAAACGACTGGGCCGATGACGGAGAAATCTGCCGACAAGAGAGACACCGAGCAGATCATCAGGCAGGAGATGACCGAGACCACCAAGCAGGCTTGTAACAGGGCTACAGGTGAGTGGCTCCTCAAGACCGGTGGTGTCTTCAGGAACTGAACTTTCATGATGATCGTGATGACTGGCTAGCCGTGTTCCAAATAACCAGTTCACACTCGCCCCCCGACGATGATCGATTCTCGTCGTCTGATGGACGCGATGGATGATACGAGATCTCTGTCTAGACGGGATCGAACGATCGATGGACGAGCTTGCACTACCAAATGTACCTGCGGTTTCATATCTCACGGTGGCATCGACACTGGTCGCCCAACTGACTTTGTTCTTCCGTGTTGTTCTGTTGGTTTCTTTTTTTTCTTTTTTTTTTACATTGGTCTGGACGATTTTTCGAGATATTACGAGGTCCTGTGAGAGATACTTCGATACCCTTTCGTTCGCAACACATTATTTATATTAACGATAGTTTATCCATTTTTTCAATATAATGTCGAAGGTACCTACTTTGTCGACACTACCATATTCGCTGTACCAGCTGGAAAAGTGACAGTAGACCGCGGACTTTTATGCTACTGAAAAATGCATAGAATTTTTATTGTATTTTTATCAACAAAAAAATCTTCCAATTTGTAAGAGACAAAATCTGCATAAATATTCACAGTCTACGATACCACCCTAAATCGAGTCCAACGCAACGGAAGGGTTAAAAGCATCGACGCTTTATAAATATCGCAACGAATTGTGTTTGTAAAACATCGGAAGACTACGCTACAACAACAAAAAATTCTGTTTGTAAAGAGTGGAGTTCATTTCAGTGGCTACGACTGCATCATTGCACTTTGGCGCTCGCTAGAAGAAGTATAGCAGACAATAACTATTTTTATACTGCTTTTTACGATGTACATTTTTACAATGCATTTTGATATCGATGGATTTCTGTACTTCTTCCAACGAGTGCTCTCTATCCCCGCGCACCCGCAAGCAAACTTCGTTCTTCATTCGCTCAGCTCTTTGTAAATTAACGAACAACAACAGACTGTATAATTAGGAGACTGCCGAGGAGACTGTGTCGCCCCTCTGTAAAGCCAGATCCCATTCAACTAGACTGTCTATCGTCCTCCGTAAACAGAAATAGACAAATGCGTTTGAGTCGTTAGTAGACGATTTCCATTGTTCTTAACCCGTCGAGTGTCACGTCACTTGATAAAATTTCACCGACTTTCTTCGCTTGTAGTAAAAATTAATCTTCAAAGTTCGGTAAAAAAGATTGCGTCGTTTTATGTGTGACCGACGCACAGTGGGCTGGATCGAAAATTTTAGTGACATTTTGCCAGAAAATGAACTTTCACATATCGATGTATAATCAGTTGGTATTGTCTTTCGAATGTCCGCTGACCTCAAAAATCGAAGAATTAATAAAATTAAATGAAAATTGTAGTTGTACCAAGCTTTTAAAGTCGAACGTTTTAGAATCTACGTTTGACACCCGAAGAATGTCCTTTCTTTTTCGCGACATTTTCACGATCCTGTTCAAGATTTCAGCCCCGTTTTTTTCTATAGTAAAGAACATTATTTTCTGTTATAAACTATAATTGCAGTTACAATTATTATATGCAATGTATTAAAAATTTAATGTTCAATGTAGGACAGAAATGTAGGACAAATTTTCAAATGTTCAATGTAGGACAAATCACAATGTGTTCAGGACACTTTCCTTTACATAATGTGTAAAAATCTCGTCCAGCTTTGTCCACCTCTCTGAGTTATTAACGTTTAAAGTTAGTAATGTCAGGTTATTTCGCATGCGTACGGTAGCCACCATCGGTACTCCGCGGTCTGCGGGTTGTTAAGACATGTTTCTAAGAAACTCTTTAGATTACAAATACACATATACCTACAAATTGTTAAGGTTAATTTAAAAAATAATTTTAAAAAAATTTTACGTTATTAAAAAGATAGAATTTTGTAATATTTTTCTATGCAAAACGCACCCTGATATCTGTAATGGTTCAAAAGTTATACTAAAATGTCACTAAAATTTTCGGTCCAGCCCACTGTGTGACGTGGCGCTCGAGGTATCAAGGCGACTGTCGTCGAATATGAATAATCAAATTTTAAGGATTGTTCAAGGATTGTTCACTGTTCAGAGTACCGAATACAATATGCGTCGTTGCAGAAGAATGCAGTCGTAGATACCAGCCGTAACGCAGACCGCGTTCCAACTTGCATTTCGCGGTTGTCTCTCGTCTCGGTGTCTCTCTAAATTCTCTCTAGCCTCTCCATCGATCGCGATCACGTCGAAGAGAGAGAGTATACTCTTGATCACTTGCCTCGAACAGCGAAAGCTAGAGCTTCGAGCAACGCTGCGACCTAATTAGTGCGAGTTGGAACACGGCCTGACAGATGAGTGTTCTGTGTCTGTGTGCGTGAAAGAGAGAGAGTTGATATATATGTGTGCGAGAGTGGCCCTCGTTAAGGCCTATTGTCAGGGAAAGGGCCGAGCTTGTTATCGGCCGGTGTGTCCTGGCCACGCGGATACCCGATCATAAGGCTCGAATGATCGGTGATCGTTGCGCTCCACCTGTTCGTTAACGATAGATCTAATATCGACTGGTGTACCTTTGTAAGGTGCACCTTTGTATCTCGATGCCGTTTCCGGAAGCAGAAATATTCGTTCATCTCCGAAGCATTCGGTCTTTCGAAGTTTTCGGGAAACTGAAAAGTACGACGTACCCAGAACATTATCATAAACAATTTCCACAGTGATCCACGCGAAAGTGAAAATCCAATCGACATATTTAAACCGTAGAAATAAGGGATCGGTGTTGCCACTAGCATTTTTTGCCGCGAATTACACTTTTCTACCTAGCGATTAAGTTCTCCTCGTGTGTGTGTATGCGTGCGTGCGTGTGTATATATAAAGCAATCGTAAGGAATATTTTCATCGAGCATACAAGTTTAATGTTTTCTTTTCTTTCGAACGCGTCTAAAGAGAAAAAGAATGTCGGTACTGTTCTCCAGTAAGAAAATCATTCTCTTGAATACGAATAATATCTGTTTGTACGAAATCTGTCGTTTCTCATACATACACTTTGTACATTGCACACGCGGCCGATCCGAATTGCCGATCACGTTCGAGCCGGACCAAGAGAATTCGCTGGGAAACGTTATTTCGGAGATTTGCGGGTTCGTAAAATTGCAACGATTCACGGTTCCCCGGGGGTGGCCCGAAAATCCGAGAGACCGTGATTATTTCTCGGGGCCCGCGATAAGCCCGAATTTATCCGCGAAACTCACGACACTGCCTAGCGACGTGCTATAGCAGAGAACACGCTATACCTAAACCGTGGCGCATTTTTATCCGCGACTCCGGGCTCGCTTAGGTTCTCGCGTCACGCGCCAAACTTACGAATCGAGGGATCGATCGAACGATCAAAATTTCCAAACGAGGATCGGCCGACACTGTGAAATAAATGCTGAGGAACGAAAGTTATGCCGAGGAGAGTTACTGGGACACCCTTCTACAGAGATTTTTACAGGTCTATGTGGGCGAGGACGTTTCCGGTTCGAGCGGATATCCTGTGAGTAATTATGGCAGGATTTTTATTCGAATTCGATGAATAAGCAGGATTTTTATAAACGAGTAATTTATGATTTTTTATTAAAATGATTAAGAAACGAAAGCAATTTGTATTCAGCTTCAATTATTTTTGCATAAAAATCCGCAGTCTAGATATCAATGAAGATATTCACGACTCGGGAGCAGAGAGTAAAAACAAATTCTACTGTACGCTCTCTCGCGTGCAAGAAGTTTGTATAACGGTCGTGTCTGAGAGAGGAGAGCCCCTCCTCTCTTAATAAGTGCGTTCACCTTCGCTTGGACACCGAAAACGCCCGGATCAAAGTGGATGCGGCTGCATTCTCGTTCGCCGGAGGCGAGAAAAGGACGATGATCTAGACAGTGTGGGAGAGGGAGTGAAAGAGTAGAACCATCGAAGGATAACGAGGGAGAGGGGGAGAGGTAGAGAGGTCCGTTGACCGGAATCGCGAGAACGAGTTCGAGGAGAAGGTCGCGCTGCGAGAGAAAAGAAAAGAAAAAAGTCAAAAGTAAAGGCGAACGCGAGAGCGGAGAATCCGTACGACGGCCAACCGCGTCAGCACTCGGATAATCCGCATAAATTCGATTAAATCCGACCCCGAAAGCCAAATAATGGATTGGACCGTTCTGGAACCTGCGTTCCGACCACCCACGTACCGTTCCCTCGCCTAACAACTATTATTATCTAGCGACACGGATTCCCCAAATTCCTCTATTCGAAACCTTAACACTAGAAATACTGAAACTTAGTATACACTTATATTGCCCCAAAGTAGTCAAAATGACTGCATTGTGAAAGAATAACTAATGTGTAAAGAAATTTGTTTAAAATTAATTTTTAATATTTCTTATATTATATACAGTCATACAACAAGTTATTAGTAAGTTCGCGGTCCTCCCACTCTATCAAAGCGTATCGATTACAGTAAGTGATCCTACAATCAGTGATCCTCCTTCCCACCTGAACTACGTTATCGCGCGTTCAAGGGGAATGAGGTACGTGGGCAGGCCTGGCATAAAGATTCGAATAACGAGTCATGTACAAGTGACGGTAATCAAAAAATATATAAACTGTTATGCGAATTCGGTGCCGATCTGGTCATATAAGAAATTTACTCAATTCAATAATAAAAGTCATTTGATTATTTAAAATTTCCCAAGTAGTCAAAATGACTGCTTTTGGGCATTACAGGTATAACACATATTATATACCGGAAATGAAAGAGGGGGGAGGCAACTTCAATGATTAATAAACGCATTTATATGTTGTACAAAAAGTCACAAAATTCTAAGAAGCTGTGTCATTATATACACAATTGTTTATACACAATCTAGTGTTAAATTTTATACATATTAATCTATATATAGTATAATATATATCGTAAATTATATATGAATACATTATATATTGTATATATAGTATATTATACTATCTATATATAGTATATACTATAATCTATATTTTATACACAATCTAGTGTTAAATTAGATTAATTAAATTCTCGAAAACAAAAACGTGGTAAAACGAATGATCTGAACGGACGAACTGAATGACAAAATTCCGACACGCTGAAATAATGAAATTCGATTAGAAGGACGAGGAGTTAGGATTGGGCATATCGTTGGGTATAGCGAACGAGCAGGTAGCGTCGAAGACCTTTAGAAATCGCGATCTATGCAACGACTGGCATTTGGTCGTCGGCCACAGCAATGGCGACCGCGGCGCCATAAACGCGGTCGGTCATAACGCGCTAAGCGCGTTACACGGTCGTTGTACGTTGCACTTTGTGTGTCGCCGGGTTCAACAGCACCACCGACAATCGATGGACGACACGACGCACGGTTGCACGTTGTGCACGTTGCACGCCGTTGCACACCGCGTGCACTTTCTTCTTTCCGACGCGGACGACGATGACGACGACGTGGATGGCTGAAAGCGACCGCGAACCCGCGTCAGCACGAAACACGGGGGCTGCATGGAATTAATGTTGCGGGCCTCCCTCGCGAACTTAATTACGCTGCTGGCCAGAAAAATTGCCGTGAAGACACAAAGTATAGTGCCGGCTGTTGGGTGATTTTTAATCCCTAGTAAATCCCATCTGGTTGTCGCGCAATCTTGCTATAGAGAGATCTTTTTAACGTTTTCCTTCCTTTCGATCGACAATTGTTTAGAAATATTGAATGTTATTGTTGACAATAGTTAAGCTATTTTGCAAATTTACATAAAATATTTCCACGTTTCGATCCACGATTTGGATCATTTTCATGAAACTTATTTCATTGTAATTGCGTCTGTAAGAATTCGTTTCTAATTAGTATATGGTTGTTAGACCAAATGCAGAAAAAGGAAACAATATCTTAAAAACCCAATTAGAAGAGAAAGAAAAAAGAAGAATATAAAAATTATAACTTGTATGAATTGTCACTTACTTCAATAGAATGTCTCGTCAAGGCAGTATGTTGTGTTGGTGGTGAAAATATGTTATTGTTGAGATCTTTTTACTTGAACTTTCTTAATCCTCCTGACTTAAGTACTGTAGTATTAGGTCTATAACTTAAAAACCGGAATTTGACTCTAGATGCCAACACTTGTGTAAGCGCTGTAGCAAATCATTGACATACACGTAATTTTGAAGCTCTATTCATAACCTGCAAAATCAGTCAACAGTGTTTGATTCGTTTGTGCGCACCATATTTTTTTCAATCATGGAA